>JAGTXR010000249.1:0-556476 GCA_022606575.1 Glossosoma conforme
ACAGTGAATGTTACGTTTTGAAATTCACTTTTGAAAAATAAAAATAAATTGATTGATATAATACTAACATTAAGGTTATCAACTGACAATACTTGGTGAACTAATTATAGTTTTAGAATTAATTTTAATTAAAAAATATAATACCTAGTATTTCATAATATCTTTTAAATTGAAAGCAAAAAATTATTATTGTATAATGTCTTAATACATTAAAACTAATCACATACCAATTAATTTAAAAAAATTTAAAATCTGTAAATATGTGTGTACTAATATAGGATATTGTCCATACCTATATAAGCCACGGCCTGTTTTTATTTTTTCAGTATTGAAGATGGTCCTTAGGAAGGCCGAAACATGTTAGCATTAAAATAAATTGTGAATCAAAACTAAATATTTTTAATTTATTATTTTTTTACTTAAAATTAATTATAAAATTATAATATAATACTATCCGAAGCCGACCAGCAATTATAATTCCAAAATTAACTCTTTCTACTGTATATCACACACAATTATTACGTTATATTTATTTTAATTCGATAAACAAAAAAGTCGTCAAAAATTCAAATATTGAAATAGTTTATTCGAAAATCGAATTTTGTTTCTAAATATTCAGTACCTTACGTTAGTACCTACTTATAATAACTTCAGGTGAGTGAATTGTTGCTTACGGCGTTGCCAAGGAAACACAATGTTCTAAATTGGCCGTTCTGTATTACAATAGTCTTGTATGAAAACATGTTTTACGTAAATATTGAATTAATTTTTGTAATTAAATCAAATTTTGAGTATCTTATCTTTTTCCTTTTAGTATCAGCAATAATTCGACAAAGTATTATCGCAATCGGGTTAATGGTGTCGGAATGCATCAAATACACACAGACAGACAGACAGACATTGATTTTTATATATATAGATATTAAATTAATAGAATTTATGCATTTTCTTTAATTTTGTTTTTTTTAGTAAATTCGTTATTTAAAGTAGATATTGTGAAAATATCTCAAGCATTTTATTTCTGATACTATTATTTTGTAATATATTGAATAAGAAATCAAATTACATAAAAACCTCAATATAACGGACCTACTGGAGAGGGAAAGTCTGTTTATGCCGAAAATTTGTTGTATAAAATATGTTCAAAATAAATATTTATATACATTTTTAAATATGTACAATAAATACTCGTACACTAAATGTATCCATTCAGTTCGAGTAAATAAGTTAAATTGCTGTGAAGTTGCGTGAATTCCCGGGCAGCGTGGCAAACGCCAGTGTGCTGTATCGAAACCTACGCGTTATTATATCAGGGAATCCCCTAAAATACTATTATATATGTTATATCGCTCCAACTATGTGCATTCTAGGAGCAGGACACCATTTGTCTCAAATTCTAGTGTTAGACGTATGTTTTGCCACTAAAACTGCTTATATGTGGCCCTTGAATTTAAGCATGTAAAATATTACGAGTTTATTTTTAATACATTTGACTAGATTTTTTGTCCGCTATACACGAAGTTTGTTAACTAGAGGTCTGTTATATCGAGGTTTATCTGTATTGTCATTAATTGCAACTGGGTGCATATTTTATGAATTAAAACACCTTAAACCTTTCGCATCGGTTGTCGGCATATGCCGTCATAAGATTACTAAACTGTTGACATCGGTGTACGTGATAAACCGTTTTGCTACTTTCTTAGAATATTTTTTTATGCATCATCTGATAGCTAAAGGATACAAGAACCAATGTGATGTACGAAAATAGACAAGATAAGTATATTTATGCTTCAAATACTAGTTGTATAATTGATAGTATAATTTGTATTCAAACCGAGCTGTAATGAAAGGGTCAAGATGCGGTAGGACGAATAGACGTAAAGGGAAATTCTATTTGTCGCATACATCATAAATCATCGACCGATCGTAAGCGATTATTTTTATTATAAACTCAAATCCGTAAAAAATCCCCTTTTTACTTACGTGGATTTCCACTCGCTAATAGCTGACTTTAAAATATCTGGTGAAATGGACGAATTATACAGAGAAGGCACGAGGCGATAAATATCCAAAGAACAAAGCTAGTTTTTCCGAATTCACATCGCACATGGGGCGAACCCGACGTCGCCAAAAAATGAATTATTTCGCAACGGTTCTAGGTCGCAAAAAACCTCATAAATTCAATCAATAGTCAATAACTTCAAAGGTTTTCACGGCCAGATTTGATATTGTGGCTATTGGGTTTAGCCGTGTGTGGCATCATATAATTTGGCCGCCATTGCAGGGGTCTTCTTCAGGGTTGATGACTTTGTTGTGAGTTGGTGTCAGGAGGTAGTTTTGCCGTCAGCCTAACGTACCTCCACGAGTGTCATGTCGGGTCATCGTGTACAGTGGGTATGTTCTAAGAAGAGTACCTCCACAAACTTCATGTCGGACTGTGGTTGTTCTTGCTTGTCTGTATAGATTTTTGAGTATGTGCTAGAGGTGGAAGCCATGCTGTTTTGAAATCAAAAGACATCCCATCAACATGAAAATGGATGACGGCTTGATTCTCCATTCTGCCATTTTATAACCTAGATATCGGAATGATCGTACACACTTTTGCGTGCGAGTGAGACTCGCTTATGGAAAGTGGCCGACAACAAGGGTGTGGAGGGGAGGAAACAGCTGTTTGGGTGACGCCCCGAAAAAATTGACCAACTAAAGCCGGCGCCGCGGATCAATACTCGTAGACGAAACTGCCGAGGGTTGGAGGTTTGCTTTGCAGACATTTTATACCGCCTCGGCTGTTCTGAGCTCCTAATACAATGCGGTCTGCCGGCTATGGGGAAGAGCGACCTTGAAGGCAGTGGCGCAGCCCACGCATTGCGGAATCCAAAATATCGTAACAGTTCATCGCCTTAAAATTATATGTATCAAAAAGGTATTAACGTTAGGCAGGAGACAGTCGAGTGGACTAGGGTAATGAACAAGAGCAAAGGTTGGTTCCAAGGCTCGTGGTTCGCATCCCGCCTCTGCCGAATTTTTTCTGAATGAACTGATGCGTATAAAATTTGAGGTATAATTGTATATATATATTTAATTACTTATAGTATTAACGTTGTGAATTCTTCATCATCATCATCATCATCATACCATATTCGCTCCCCTAACTGGAGCATATTACATTCACGAACTGCCGCCACAAAGCTTTGTCAGCCACCATATTTTTCTCTCACCATGTCAGCTCCACGTCCCACAGCTCCGTCGAGTAAATTATATACATAGTTCTTGGCAGCCTTTCACGACGGCGCAAGTCTGGGAGCTTGAAAAAAATGCAGCTGTACCTTATGGTCTCCTGCGACATTCCTAAAACGTGTCCCAACCAGGTCCACCTACACATTTTGATAGACTGTTGTATGAAAGTCTACCTTGTTTGCTCTCTCACTACGTTATTCCACATAAAATCAAACCATCATACCCCCAGTATTCTTCGCAGGCATCTGATATCAAATCCCACTATACGGCTGCATTGGCTCTTGGTGAAATGCCAAGATTCACAGCTATACAAGAGAATAAAAACGATACAGGCGCAAAATCTTACGTATATCTTTAAGTGTATATATCGTTTAAGTAGCTGAATCATATGATCGATAATAAAACTCGTCAGCTTACTACCACTCTCTTCGTAAATGACATAAATCTTATTTCGGTATGATCTAAACACGTTGAAAGATACGAACCCACGCTACTGTGTATGAGACGCCGTGGCGCGACAGCCTTTTACTGAAATCTTCTGAAATCCTGAAAGGGTCACCGTTTACCGCTTTCCAATAATAATTAATTGGAACGACGCCCCCTGCTTTTGTTGGATTTTGACATTTAATTAAAAATGTTCCAATTTTTTTTCAACCTGTAAGGACACAACCTCCATATATATTATAATCTTTCTTCGTAGTATCAATCCGGTGGATTGGTTTGCAGCAACAGAATCTTGCATCTCGATCTCCATTCCTCTCGGTCCTCCGCAACTCTCTTCAGCTCAGCATAAGAGCCACAATTCACATCCTCGACAACTTGCTGCAAATACTCCCGTCTAGGGCGCCCTCTATTATAACCTACCACTTGCTATATACATACTATTATATATAACTTGATTTTTCAACACAAATTAAAAGTTTTTTTTATTAATAAATTTTAACAAACATTTTGTAAAAACCAACAAATAAATTGTTATAAATATTAATTTATTTACCTTGTTTTTACATGGATCACGTAAGATAAGTTCTCTATTAAGAGACTGCAGTTTCGGCTAACTCGTAGCCTTTCTAAATCTTACTCTTGTTAAGAGATAACTGAGCTGCGATAGTACTTTGCAAGTGGTCTAACCCTTTTTATGTAGGAGAGGGGATAAGGGTGTATTTTTCAGGGAATAATAAGAGAAGGAGACAGATAGGGTTGCAAGGATGAAGAAAAAAATGAAAAAAATGATTTTGGTAAAATTTGTATTTTTTAATTGTTTTTTATTTTTTATTATTCTTTATTTATTTTATTATCATTATTATTTTGATAATATTTAATAATTAACTTTTGTTATCGTGCATTGAAAATATGAACAGTGAACATGTATCATAATAATCTTCACACGTTTGAATTCAAGTAAAATATTTTGCTTATTTTATACTCACTCAATGTATACGTAGAAATATTTTTCTTAGAGATTTTTTTTTTAGTAATAAATATTCGTATTTCGAAGCCAAAATATAGCCGTGTATGAAAACATGCGGAATATTTTTTTATCCTCCAATTTTACCTTTGCTTCTACCATGTAATCGTGTTTTGAAAGCGGATAGAATCCAATATGTCGAAGATAACGATTTTATATTATGGATGTACGAGTACCTCAAAAATATGTTCTGTAACTTTTTTAATACTGAAATCTGAACAAGGCACATATATATAGACCAAGTGATTTATATTGTAGAAAGACATTTTTTTTTATTTAACACTCAGTACCGGCTTTAGACCCTGCGGCGCGCAAGGGCAATTTTTTTCTAGCGCCCCATATTGTTTATATTTAAAAGTATATAAGAAAGACTGGTTGCCCTCGGCGCCCTTAGCTTATTCGACGCCCTGGGGCACCGACCCACTTTGCCAGCCCCTAAAACCGGTACTGTTAACAATATATCATATCAGACTGCTTTACATTTCACCAAATCTTTTAAGAGATTCCTACGTTAACTGTAAAAGAAAAATGCGAAAAAAAAATGAAAATACGATCAAAGTATTGTAAATGCTCGTGAAAAAAAAATCTGACACCAACTCACAACTAAATTACAATTAATTCGTCAATCCTGAAGAAGACCCCTGCAATGGCGGATGAAATATTGGTTAAAAGAAATTCGCCACACATGGCTAAACCCAAAAGCCACAATACCACCCATTCATTGTAAATTCCTGTAATGATAAGGATGATGCGTGAATCTTGGGCTGTTGGCGGATCAACACTCCACATGCAGCGCTTAGCCATATGCACTATGGTGAGCATCATAGAATTCCACAGATCTTCAGAATTAATATCTGTCGGTGTTCTCCTGTATGTGCTTACATAAAATATGTACATAAGAAATGATGCAAATGCAGAGTTAATTGTTGATACACGGAACATATTCAATTACTAGAGTTGTCCCAGGTAAAAGTGGGTTATCTTTGATAAAAGTTGTCTGTGTACCTTATTTGTTTTATTGGCTTGCTTTTCTCGTGAACACCTGACACTAAGTGAACCAATTCCTATGTGTTTGCCCATTAAATCGTTGCGATTAAACACAGGTTAAAGGATTGCTGTAAGCAGACGTGATCAAGTGAAATATTTTATCCTATATGCATATAGTATATCCATGATTTCACCATCAAATGATTTCCTATTGACATCAGCATGATATAGCCCTTGCTGACTAGTACCTGAAACCTGGATTTACAATAAAGTGTTTCGTCTCTTAATTTTCATTCGTTCATCGGACACGCATGTGTTGTAATTTTGTAATGCTGTTCGGAGGACTAGTTATATAGATCACTTGCGGCGCTGGGTGTCACCGACCACGGTCAGATGTGTGCTGACGGTGGCGAGGTCGTATTGTGGTTGGCCCGGCGTGAATGCTGTGACTAGGATCTGGGCCAGAAGTTTGTAAAGTTATCGAAATATATATGTCAATGTGCTTCAGAAAAAGTCTTTGCGTTGTTAATCTGCTCTTCATCCTGCCACCACGTAATTCAATAACGAACTTAGAGAGGAGGATGTCACTATCTTATCGTGTTGCTGATGGCTGAAAATAATGGCACCAATGACATCTTATAAGTACAATAGTCTCATCATTTTAAATTGTTCTCTTAGATAATGTGTTGAGTTTCTTTTACAACGCAATATTCACCTTATTAAGATGATATCAGCACGATATAGCCCTTTTCAGAGTGGTGCCGAAAAGCCTCTAAATATGATCTTTCGTCTCTTATTTTTTCCACTCGTCTGATACGCATATATAAAAATGTTATTAAAATAAGATATGGTGCTGCGTCGACATTTTGTTTTTGTGTGTCAGACGCCATCGGTCCCATAAATGGCCAGAGTACTAATTTCAGTTCACGCCCCGGCAGTCGGAGTCTGTCCGGGACGTGAACGACGCGGAGTTGTCAATCCCGGACAGACGGTCGAAGTTTGTCAATCTGTTATCTTAAATAAATTACAATATGCTTCTCAAAAAATTATTTTATCTGGTGACTTGCTCTCCATTCCTTCACCACGCGTCCTGATGACGATTCCGGCGAAATGGAGTCGTTCTGTGGTTAACTTTTTATCGAGCTGATATCAAAGATTATATCATAAATAAAAAAATAAAACGTGTATATTAAATAAGGAATAATGCCTACTTGATCTGCTACTCTAGAGCAGTGCTCCGCAACCAGTGTGCCGCGGCACACTCGTGTGCCGTAAGGCCGATACAGGTGTGCCGCGATCAAATAAGGCAAATATTATAAATAAATAATTTTACAACGGTCCTCAAACTCCCAGCCCCTATCGCCTATGTATGTAGACACACAACAAGGTACTTGCTTTATTAAGTTCTAAATGAACTTAAAAAAAGTGAAATTGATCAAATTTATATCTATTTTTGGCTTTTGGTGTGCCGCGGTATTCAAGGTGAGAACTTTGGTGTGCCGTAGAATCCAAAGAAGTACTTTGGTGTGCCGTAGATGAGAAAAGGTTGCGGAGCTCTGCTCTAGAATTTCGCATATTTTATATTATAATCTGAATTTCATGAGTTAGCGTTATCATTACTTCACCAAACAATGTGACGACAAACTGCAAAGGACAACAATATAATAATGCTCATTAAATTAAAATACACAATACACTTAGGAAATGTTGCTGCCCGTTTCCTTTCAGGAATTCCTCAGAAGACCTTTCAGACCTTGCATTAGTGTGGACTATTAAATAAAGGTTCTTAGACCATTATTATTAGTAGAATTCAAGATCAGCAAACAACTATTATATGGCACATTGTTCAATTTGCACAAAATTTCAGTACAATATAATTTTAAATTCGTTTTTGTACTGATTCTATCACCATCTGTCGTTATCTCCTGTATGTGTTTACATAAAAAAAAATGTTTAAGCTATTCCACATTTCTTTCTCATTCATTTTCTCGTAACCTCCTTGAGTTACCTGCTTTCCTGATACGCACCTGGTTTCTAAATATCTGGGATTACTTGGGAGGCTTCGCTATAAATTATGACGCTCTTTCTTGCAAAAAAGTAATTGTTTTTTGTAATGCAAATGCTTTAAAACCTGTCTGTGATGTACGAGTAACATATTTCATATTAATACCCGCTTATTTCCTTTTAATTTTCACTGAATAAACAAACGGAAAAAACGGAAAACGCCGAAAAAACGGAATACAGATAAATTAAAAGCGTTATTTATTCAGGCTTAAATAACGACCCGATGATTTCATTTTCATTAATGCTGTAAAAATTTAATATTTATGCGGTAAATAATTATTTGGAGAATTAATACTTTATGTCGTCGTTCATGATACATTATAAAGGGTCCGCCAAACAACTTTTTTTTTTTGAAAATGGGGCGCAAAACATCGAGTGTAGCTTCGGCTGTGTGGCACGTAGCGCCGTCTTGTTGAAACCAAATGTTGCCAATATCCTCCTCTTTAATTTTTGTGAACGAAAATGGCCTGATAACGATCGCCATTGACTGTAACGGCCACTCCTTGCTCATTTTCGAAGAAAAATGGCCTGATTTTCAAAGTAATGTCGCAATATTTCCTAGCATTGTTCAAGCGTATACACAACCATATTCGCTTAGCGGAAGGATAAAACTAATTATCTGTCAAATCAGACATGAGCTAAGTGTTACCATTCACGAAATAAGCACTAGTTGAAAAAAAACGTTAGATGGCGGACCCTTTATCATATTTGTACTTACATTATTTTTTAATATACTCGTATATATACCCAGTATACAAGTATCAAGACTTTAATGAGAGCGGATACAAATGAAACTAATGTTTGTGTTTTTGGCAATGATAATTTTGGTAAATGATAAGAAAAAAATCTTTAATTATAACCAATGACGATACAGTCATGTAATTGAATTCGAAAAAAGGTCTCTGCATTGAATATTATGGGTCCGAAGGCTTGACTTTAAGAAGAACGACGAGGTGAGGGAGTAAAAATGGCAGTATTTTAAACTATTATAGTATATAGTTGATCAAGACACGAAGGTGGACCTGAAACTGTAGGTGTTTGTTATTTAAGTCCCAGAATTTCATAAATGTTATTGTTTTTCATGTAATCACATTCAGCAGAATACCGACAGATAGTGATAGTAATTCTGAAGTTTCATCTGTAGATTCTATGACGCTTACAATTCTACATATGGTTAAGCGCTGCATATGGAGCGTGGATCCGCCAACGTCATAGAATACAGCCCGATATTCACGCACCATTTTTATTATTACAGGAATTCACTATATATGGCTGGGTCTTCACGGGACGACTTTCGCCTATAACCAATTTTTGATTAATATGCTGATATCCTCCTCTTCCATTTATGGACATCGATTAACTGGATGAAGGATGCAGGATCAGGTTTACAATATAAACACTTGTTTCACATATTATTTGTTTATTGTCACAAACGTCGCCCGCCACAGCGAGCGCACAGGACGCGTGCACTGTGACGGGCGCGTGTCAAACTTCAACTGCCAGCCCACGGCGCGATCTCACATCTCCACGGTACCAACTGCCAATATGACAGTCCTACCAACCAACAATAGGCCAACTGTCATAACAAACAAAATGGCGCATGCAAGCGCCGTGCAACATTATATAATTAAAATAAACATTCGATGTAGATGTCAGGCAAGCGGACAAAAATAATAGACAAAAGATCGCTTGTCGAGGCTTTACGGCATCGGCCTTAAGGAGCTATATCAAGCTGATATCAATGCTTTGACTGGCATTTTACGTATGAGGGATCAAATTCACATTAATCGGGCGTATTTATAGTGTGGATTCGGGATGAATAGCTACAAAGATGATTTAGACAAGGAATTCTACATCTGACAAAACTTAATGGCGCTAATTTCTGGCGACCATATTATCCATCTATGGAGTATATATGGCAAAAGAATAATTAATATTTAAACTTATCATCTCTAATCAACCTACATCTCATAAAAATTATTAATTTATAATCTTTTGGGAATAAATTGATATTTTATATTAGGGCCCCAGAATATTTAAGGAGGTAAAAATTACATTATGATGACGTTTTTACCCTCCAAGGGGTTTCAACGTGACTGACGATTTTCTAAAGAAACGTGAACAATATCCGGCTTTTGAAATGTTTGCATAAATGGAAAAAGTTATTTGCTATTGTATAAAATTTTATTTTTTGAATAAGAAAATAACGACGTATTAAATTACCTGCGTTGTAATAATTCCGTGGAATAATGTTAAATAATAATTTTTAACTTCATAACAAAATGGGTATAAAAAGTTATAAAATAAAACTATAAAATTCCTTCATCTATGGATCTCGCCTTATTTCATCTCAGCTCTACCTCATATTGCTTTTCGGAGTAAATTATATGTAAAGTTCTCGACAGTCTTCTAAGACGGTGAGAGCCCAGGAGCTTGGCGAAAAATCAGCTGTAGTTTCAGCTTTCTTGCAGAGTTATAAGAACAGGAAGACATGTGGTTTGCGCACATTATTTTAATCAGAAGAATATGTCCTAGCCAGGTTCAACTTCGTCTCTTGTCAGACTGTAATATGAAAGGTTAGATTAGGTTATAAAAATATTCGAATAACGTTTTTTTTTAAATTTGAATCACATTAATAATAATATGATATATATTACTTAAAAGAAAAGTTTTAAGAAAAAATGTTATTTTGTATGTTTTTAATATTCCATTGACATTTGAGGGAAAATATTCAGGTGTTTAAATTTTGAATGGAATGAAAACAGGGTATTTTTATTATCGTAGTGATCGCAAAATAACGTGTTATTTATTAACTCTTTCATTACGGCTCGGTTTGGATACAATTCATACTGTCAATTATAAAACTAATATTTGAAGCATAAATGTACTTATCTGTTCAATTTTTTTTATCACATTGGTTCTTGTATCCTTTAGCTATCAGATGATGCATAAAAAACTATTCTAAGAGAGTAGGAAAACGATATATCTCGTCAACCGATGTCAACGTTCGGGGAATCTTATGACGGCATAAGCCGACGACCGATGCGAAAGGGTTAACAATTGTACTTGACTAAAGACAATTAGTTAGAATGAGAAATATTCGAAATTCGTGAAAAATAATGACTCTCGTAAAACAAAGTGTCACTAATCGGTGAGTCTTCTTGAGAGTTATTTGTAATATTGTGATGTTAAATGATTGGTGATTTTTTTGAATTATTAACGAGCTTTTTTGTGAATTTTTACATTATCTTAAAATGGCGACATTCAACTGAATATGAATTTATATGTATTGACAAGGGCGCATGAACATTAGTTAGGTTATGTAAAAGGGTAATGACCCAAATCTAGGTGAAGAACGAGTGAGAGCATACACCTAAACTGCTCACACACTGTGTATCTTAATGTATGATTAAAGGGCGACATTATTACTTTCGCGTTCATACAATAAAAAGTAGTTGAGTCCTTCTGCGTACTTCCTCGTTTCGGATTCAATCTTTTAGCGACACTCTGAGCACGCCGGGTGACCTTTATTTTATGTGTAAGACTTACTGTTAGATTCCACGTCTTTGTGTCATAAGTTAATACAGGGAGGATGCATTGGTTAAGCGCCTTAGAATTAAGGCATTGCGGAATTTTCGCTTTAGCTTACAGTCTGTAAGTAATCCACCGAAATGATTTTCATCTACATTAAGTTATGTGCGAGCAGGATCAATTACAAAAGTATTTTTTTTAGGAAGAATACATATATTGTTACCAATGCTTAAATTCATCAAAATACTCTTCCCATGTATCATTAAATACAGTTGCGGAGACGTGTCTGCCACGCCTGAAAGGTACCCTAAAATTCCTCGGAGGAAATGTCTCTCAGAAAAGATGTAACAGAGAAACAGAAAAAGTCACATAAGGAATCAAGTTGGGACTGTAAGGCGATCACTAAATAACCTCTTCTTTTTCCTTGCCCTATCTACCTAGAAGACATATGTTGACGGAACAGTTGAACATAGTGAATTTAAAATTAACATAATAAGAACCGTGGTATATAAAAGCAATGGATTATCAAGGATGAATATTATTTTGAAATTATATGTTTATTTAAAAATTAACTGTGTCTGAAATAATATAAAATAAAAGTGAACATAAAGCTATCAATCTACATTATTCTAAAAGTAATTTGTATTATTTTTTATGTGCTATCCGGAGCACAGAAAAATTGTGGGTGGAAAAAAAATGTTGTAAAAGAAATTATGCGTCTCACCACTATTCCATTCGCTGATTGATGGATGGGGACACTTTGAAGATAATCGTAAGGGTTTTTTCATCCCTTACTCCCTATAAATATACCACGACGAGAAAACCCTCGTCAAGAATTGAGCGTGGAGGAAATCGCGCGATGTCATTTATCTGTGTCGTTGGATACCAGGCTATAGGAAAAATGTATCAGGATAGCAGAAAGCCAAAGAGGAGGTTTGTTATTTCCGTAAATTGGTGGAACGACTTGCTGATTGCCCTCCGTAATGTAATTCCACTCGGAATGTACAGTGTCGGTGCCCAGTAATCCTGAAAACCAATTACAAGGACTGATAGCTGAGATTTTTCATCACGATTCGAAATGAGAACTTACCGATATCTACAGTTCACAGCAATACCCTCATTTTTACAACACTTTTGAAAAAAAAAACTGCACCATCCGGAAAACATGTGTTATCCAGATTATTAATTTAAGACCAATTGAAGGGTCTCGGGGGCTGCTTCATAGCTTTGTTCTTTCTGGCTCGTATGGCTTAGTGATGTAAGTGTATGCTTATCAAACCGAAGGCCGTGAGTTCGAACAACGATGGATAAACAAATAATCGATTTATAATATCTAATATCTAAAATGACAGTCATAGGATATTTATTAAAATCGGTAATAAGTCGTTCCATCTATATTCTATACCAACCCAAACATATTGAATTTCTGTAAAAAATGTACGATGTGAAAATGTCGGGCTGTAGTCTTTGATGTTATCGGATCGACACTATACTCGTACATGCAGTGCTTAACCATATGTAACACGTAAAGCGTCTTAAAATCTACAAATCTGAGATTTCTGCATCACTATTACCATCTGTCGGTAATTTCATGTATGTGTTAACGTTATAAAAAAATATATAAATAGCTAATTTTAAACAACGAACAATTACTTTTATTTCTTTTGAGTTTTGACAATTCAAGTAACTTATATTAGGTTCGTTAATTCAAAGGTTCAACACTGAGAATATAATAAACATAATACTTAACCAGTCGCTTAAAGACAGTTATCATGATCTTATAAATATTATTATTTTGTTAAAAAAAAAATAAACTTAAGAATATACGACCAGAGACAAAGACCCTTTCATTACGGTTTAGTGGAACAAAAATTATATTGTCAATTATAAAACTAGTATTTAAAGCTTAAATGTAATTATCTAGTCTATTTGTATATATCACATTGTTTCTTGTATCCTTTAGCTATCAGATGATGCATAAAAAACTATTCTAAGAAAGTAGAAAAATGATATATCATGGTTACCGATGTCAACGGTAGGGGAATCTTACACGGCATATATCGAGTACCGATGCTAACAGGTTAAAGTACTTTTTACATATTCTTTCAATACTATTTACTATAACGATATGTCAATGCACATTGTCGGAAGCAAATAATACTCTTTCAGTAAATATCTAAAATAATAATGACGTTTATAAAGTTCTTTTCGGAAACAGTGGGTTTTATAAACAATAACACCTTTAATACATATTCAGTTTACGTAAGCAGTAAGCACTGCAGTGATATGTACAATACCGTAATGCAGCCATTGAATGGACTTCCTTGCATAATGCGCCACCCATGTTGGTCAAAGGATGCAATTAAATTGTTCCTTTTGTGCCACAGTTATCGCTTCTTTACTGTCAGCAATTATTAAAACAATTGTTATAACTGTCAATGAAATTTATAATATTTCCTTTTATGAACAATACATAGGAAGACTCCAAAGCAAAAAGTTTAAACTGACAAAAATGTGAAAAAATATTTGGGAGTCGATTCTACCTTATTTCTTATTCTCTATACAATTCATGAAATTCCTTGTTTTAAGCAAAATTTAGAATGTCAATAAAAATAAATGTTATTCTCTTACAGTATTTATTAACCCATTAGCATCGGTTGTCGGCATATGTCGTCAAAGATTCTCCAACCGTTGACATCGGTTGACGTGATAATAATATATCGTTTTCCTACTTTCAGTACTAATTGTGACATCTACGGTAGGAAATTGGAAGTGCAGTCATTCCTTTTATCAACCTACATGTATTCTTTACAGGAATCTGTAAAGCATGTAAATAAATAATGTTAGGTTTCGTCACAGGAGCGATTTTTCTGTAAACCACATGTGTCAATGCCACCACATGTATGGAGTTATATAATGAACGTTTGTTAAATATAATAGTTTTTTATGCATAATCTGATAGCTTTAGGAAACAAGAACCAATGTGCTATATGAAAATAGGTCAGATAAGTATATTTATGCCTCAAATACTAGTTTTAAACAAAAAAAATGGTTTGAAAAATTCACGTCGTATTGACAGTATAATTTGTATTCCACTGAGCCGTAGAGAAAAAGTTAAAACACCCTTTATTAGCAAATATCACAAAAATATTAATTGAATATTTTTGTTACCCAGACATTTAATTAAATAATAAAATGTGAACAAAAAATTACTAATGCCGATGATTCAGTATTTTTAGTGTTTGACTAGTAAGTCAAACCAAATATTTTATTACTTTAATATTTGATTAGAGTAGCTTTTAATAAAAAAACATTTTTTTGTTTCAGGTTGGTGCAAAAATATACAAAATTCAATGGAGGTCGGCTGAAAGTTAAACGAAATCTCTGCAAGGAAAGTATTTTTTACGTTAATTATCTTTTTCTGTACTCGGTGAAGCTGCGGTTGACAGAGCTGGTGTGGGAAGAGGCGGAGACTATGGTGACTAATAAAGCTTTTTGACGGCAGTTCGTGAATGCAATATTCTCCAGTTAGGGGAGCGGATATGGTGATGATGATGATGATATTCTAATACACCCATACCTCGCTTTACGGCCTTGACACGTTCTACTTATCTTGGCCGCAAAGCGAAAAGCCGTATAAGGAATCAATTATTCTAACAAAAAATCATACAAATTCAATCAAAGGGATCGGTTGCAATTTTGTAAATATGTCTTCTTTATCCTAGCCATTTCCCATCATCTGGGGTCGGCTCTCCTTGTGCACGTTCGCCATGTCTGTCTGTCCTGCGTTGAATTCTCTGTCAAACCCAGGGTTTTCAGATCCTTGTTTACAGTTGCAGTCCAGGTTGCCTGCGGTCTTCCAGGTCTTCTTCTCAGGTTGGGTATGTTGAGGGCTCTCTTCACGATGTGGTCCTCATTTCTCCGTGTCACATGCCCATACCATCTTACGCGGTTTTCCCTTATATTTTTAAGGTATGGGGGCCACCCGAAATGAACCCTGAAATGAATTTTTTATATATGTAACATGGTTTATCATTCAAAATGCATTTTATCTTTTTATTTTACATTTTAGAACGAAAATCAAAAACGTGCCTTAATTAAAGAGGGCCGTTATAGCAAAATGCCGTATAAAGAGTATAGCAAGGTATGGGTGTATATAAAATATGCTACTTAGCTGGATATTATGAGCATATGCTCATCATAAATTGCGTCTATTTACTTCATATATCAGCCATTTTAGAAGCTAATTCAGCAGACATGATCCTTGGCTCACCATTCAAGTAATCTTCGTAGCCGAAGCTCCGCCGAGTACACGTTACTATGAAATATCGTGAGACAATTTTAGCAAAAAAGTAAATAGGTTTGAAAGTGTCTTGCGTGACAACTAATGATTTTAAACTTATAATATATTAGATAATGGATGATCTTTAAACGCACGTATAGAAATTTAAGACTTTGTCAACATGATATTATTATAAAAGTATAAAACAAGTAGCAGTTTGTATAAAATTATTGAGTTTTGATCAATAATCACTTTACTTATTTCGGTGCCATAGCACCTTCCTTAGAAGCTAATTACTAAAAAACTGAGTTTTTCAAACAGTTTTTTTATGTAGTAGTAGCTTCTGAAGAAGGTGCTGTGAAACTGCAACCAGTAAAGTGATTAATTATTAAAAGTCGGTGGTTTTATACAGTTAAAGTTTTACTTGTTTTATTCCTTAAATATGACAAACCACAAAGTTACTACGTTCTAAGAGTATGCGATATTATTTAAATATTGTTGTCTATTTTAAAATATTGGGGTCTTGATGGCAAACTGACAGATTATGCCTAGACTAAAACTGTTTTTTTTTATGTAATCGCATGCAGGAGAGCACACCCGGTCAAGACCAGTCCACTCTATGATGCTCAGCCAGGGAGGCTGGACGCTGCATGCGGGAAACTCGTGTTGTGTTCGTGTTTGTGTGTAGGTTGGGGGATTGCAAGTGTATGTGTATCTGTTTCTTGAACAGATCCAGATTTTTTTTTTTTATGTAAACGCATGCAGGAGAGCACAGCCGGTCAAGACCAATGCACTCTATGACGCTCAATTTGAAACGTGTGTTGTGTTCGTGTTTGTGTGTGGGTTGGGGAGATTGCAAGTGTATATTTATCTGTTTCTTGAAGAGATGTAGGAAGGAGGAAACACAGACGCTGGAAGAGCATTCTAAAGCTTACCGGTGGTATTAAGGAAGGAACTTTGGAAACTGCCAGTTCTTGGTCGACACACATTAACCGTGTATGGATGTTCGGCAAGTGTAAAACGAGTTTGTCGGTTGTGGTTGGGTGCAGAAGGTATTAGTTCTTTGAGTTCCGAAGAGCAACGGCTGTGGTAATAACGGTAGAAAAAGACTAAGAGAACCAATCTTACGCCTGTGTTCCATTGATTGCAGGTTAGACGTAAGAGTGTAAAAGTGAATGATACAATGGCTATGTTTCAAAGATAATAATTTTGATTGAAGCTTCTTACATGTTTTTTATGACACTTATTAGTTTTTACTCACAGATGATTGCCTCCACATCTAGCTCGTAAGCAAATTATGACTATCGGAGTCGCTTATACTCGTACACCGGCCGATTCCGCGAAAAGAATACGAGGGGTTATAAAAATACCACAAACGAATGCACGAGACGTGCGTCACGAAGTGCAGTGACTGGTTCGTTGACCTCATCAGCTGCGGTGCAGTCGGAGAATGGCAAACTGCAGAAAAAATCACCGATACGCATATTTTCAGCATTTTTCAGGAATTTCAGACATGAAGTTATAAACGTATTAAACGCCATAACTGCAGTTTGTTCTATGCACTTAACATTTCAAATGAAATGTATACCGTTTAAATAAAATGCACATTTCTGCTCACCTGGCACAATATCAAGGATTAAGGTCGCAATGCTTAGGTGCTTTCGGTCGGTCGCAATGAGCCTGACAGATAGACAACTTAAATTGATTTAATTTACACATTACTTAAAACTGAGGGATCTTCTTTTGAAGTGACCTTTTAAAGGATATACCGATATCAGAAATACAAAAATGATTTTTGAAAAATATATTTTTATTGGTGCAGACTAATCAAATTCAAAACCGCCGTTTTCATCGCTGTAGTGTTATCACAATGCAAACACTTTTGCAAGGACAATTGCTAAAAGAATGTTCAAAAAGCAGTAAAATGTTTTATTAATATACTAACAGATTAATCTTATTCAGATTGGGAGGCGTCGAAAACCTCAAAAAAAATGAGGTGTGAGTTGTCATGCTGCATATAGCTAAGCGCTAAATATGGAGTTGATCCGCCAACGTCATAGAATTCACGCATTTATTATGAAAGGGTGGTCTTTACGGGACGACTTTCATCTACCACCAATTTTAATTAATAGGCTGTGACTGGAATTTTACAGGTGAAAGATAAAATTCACAACCAACCGGGGGTATTTTGAAGCTCAGAAATCGATTAAGATTTATTTTTTAATCTCCGTCGGGGATCGAACACATGACCTTTGGTTTACAATGCAAACGATTTGACCATTGAGCTATACCCGCCGGTAACAACTATGTGAGTGTGAAAATTAAAAGCAAGGACTTTCGAGTACATTATCATGTAAAATAATTTTCACAGCCAGTAGTTGAGAATAACTGCTAAATTAATATTCATGCTTAGTCATAAGCGCAGTGTGATATTTCATTGCATCATTGAAAAAAATCTAAATATTCCACTACAAGCCTCGTTTTGTATGCAAATATTTTGAATGATATCAAAATGCACATTTAAATGGATTGTATAACGCACAATGAGTTTTTTTTTTGTTATAGATATGTTAAAATAATAAGACTTTTTATGTTTACTGATATCAGCTTGATATAGCTCTTTTAGGCTGATGCCGTAAAGCCTAGAAAAACGATATTTTGTCTCTTATTTTTGTTCGCTCGCCTGACACGCACATCTTATAATGTTATTATTTATTAAATATACACATTTTATACATCAAATTCTTTATACGCATCAATTAATTCAGAAAAATATCGGCAGAAGCGGAATGCGAACCGCGGGCCTTGGAACCAACCTTTGCCCAGGTCTTTATATACCGCTTTAACCCCCCTCTAATATTCCTCTGCCTGAGCTGACACGCGTTAGAACTTGCATTTATACCATTGTTATCATCGTATGACGATAGATGTCTCTAGAGTAATATATTCAGTATGTATATTATTATTTTTTATTATTCAATCAGTCAACATTTATTCACAAGATTTTTAATATTATTACTTTCCGACAGTCTATTTATTTTAGTAAGTACCATTCGGGTCTCAAACCGAACTTTAGATTTAATGGATGAGAAACAACTTCTTTGTAGGTCCTACGCGGACTTTACAACCTGTCATTTACCTGTTTTACTGATGAACAATTTATCTAATAATGTTAGTTTTAATTATATAATATTACACGGCGTTTGCATGCGCCATTTTATTTGTTATGACAGTTGTTCCATTTCATTTTAGTGCAACAATCTTTAATTTGCTTTTTTGCCGCGACTGTCTTGGCGGCGCTAGATGTCAAGAGTGCTCCGGCAGTTGTCAGTTGACAACTAGCGGAATAAAAGCAAGTCTGCAATAAAATAAACGAGAATCGTGCTTTGAAAACATTTTTTTGTTGTATCGTTAACCTGCTCCTACATCATGTCATCCAGTAATTCGATACCCAACTTAGAGAGGAGGATATCAATATGTACGGATCGAAAGTGTAGATTCATATTATTCTGTCCCTCATGTATATAACAATTTCAGATAAAATTTTATGCCATCCGCATAATTCTGTCATTTCATATTATGCGACGTTACACGTGCGTAAATTTCGCATCCTTTGTGTGCCAATAATATTTGAGCAAACACCATTATTTTCGTTAAGCTGCTCGAAAATCACTCACGTCACTTCAAGGAAAATAACGAAGTATAAAACGACACATCAATAGCAACATAAGTTTTTGTTACTTAGTTTTGCCTATTTCTTTTTATGTAAACACATACAGGAGAATACCGACAGATGGTGATAGTAATTCTGTATTCTCATCTGTGGAATTCTATTACGCTTACCACGATGCATATGGCTAAGCGCTATATGTGACTACAGTCCGAGATTTACGCATCATCCTGATTATTACAGGAATTTACTATGAATGGGTTATCTTCACGGGACGACTTTCGCCTACCACCAATTTTAATTAATAGGCTATGATTGGCATTTACGGGTGATGGATCAAATTCACACCAACCGACGTACTTAAGAGCTCAGAAATCAATTTATTATGTCAATGTCTTATGTTATTGGCTTAGCCGCGTGTGGCGAATTACTACTTTCCAATATTTCGACCGCCATTGGAGGGATCTTCTTCAGGGTTGATGACTTAGTGATGAGTTGGTATCTGGAGGTAGTTTAGCCGTCAGCCTAACGTACCTCCGCGAGCGTCATGTCGGAGAATCGTGTACGGTGGATATGATCCAAGAAGCGTACCTCCACGAGCATCATGATAAGTATCTTCTAAAGATGCATATCTCCATGAACGTAACGTCGGACTGTAGTTGTCCTTGCTTGTCTGTGCAGGTTTTTAAGTATGTGATAGAGGTGGAAGCCATGCTGTTTTGAGAATCAAACCATCATCCCTGTTGATATTGATGGGATGTCTTTTGATTTTAATGGCTTCCCTTACTAAGCGTGCATGTTAAAGGTAGTAAGGCAACATATAAGGTTTTAAATGAGCATGGTACAGTTTTTTTGCTTAAAAAAGTTAAAAAAAAAAACATAATATAATGGTTATAAATTCAACATTGTAAAAACTAATGTAGATACATTGGCCTCGCTCGTCATGTCTTCGTATAAGAAACGTACAAACATATTATGTATTAAAATTCACGGAGAAGCAGTGCGAAAAACTGTAAAATCTGAAAAAGCCATTCCAGAAACGAAAAGCTCGCAGAATACTGAGCTTTTCGGTGCTTTTCAATTAAATTTCGTCACGAAAGCTTTTTTTTGCAGAATTCCTTCGCGATTATTTATCATTTCTTACTTACTATATTTAAATCAAACATTAACACACAGCAAGCACTTTGAATGTAAAACAGTACACAAAAGTCCTTTTTTCACGCAACTGTTCTACGTGATTTACGTGCACTTTTTTAAAGGATATTTTGATTGTTGGACCCAAGTTATTGAATTAAATGAAAATTGAGTCTCTTATTCGATATTTCCTGGAATCAATTTATCGCGGAAAAATGATGGGATAGGCTGAATAAGAACCATCTCTGTGTACGAGAATGTATAGCGGTGAATTAAAAAACAGTTGCTCTTCACGACATTATGGAGGGGTGGTTGAGGTTAGAAACTGTGAGAGAATTTTTAACGGGATTATTTGTAGCAAGTGTTCGAGGACATGCGTTGTAGCTCTTATGCTGAGTTGAAGAGGATTGCGGAGGACCGAAGAGGAATGGAATCGAGATGAAAAATTCTGTTGCTGCAAACGAATCCACCGGATTGATACTACGAAGAAAGGCTGAATTTAACTGCAATAATCTGTGTATGAGAATGTACAGTTTAAATTAAGATTTTAGAATTAAAAAAAATTGTTATATTTTTCACCTATCCTTTGCCCTTTAGTTTCCTCCAAGGAATCACTTAAAGTATACTACCAACCACAACCACTTGTTCCATCATTAATTTCAGCATCCATGATACACCCTGGAACCGTGATAATACGATTTATACCCAATATATATTAATGTTTTTTTTTGTGAAACCCTTCATGTACCTTTCATTTCCCTTGGGCTTATCCGGACGCCATACGGGTTACTCAGTGGATATCGCTCGTATTTTTTGCCTTCCGTCAAAGTTTAATGAATCTCTATGAACACAAAACCTTTCGCGGGGCTCGACCTTCGCATCGGACCTTTCCGATTAATAAAACAACCTCCTGGTCCGCTATGAGAGCCTGATGCACGGGCCGGTTCGCTTTTCCGTTATTCGCCTTCTGTTCCGTGACATTTGGCGGATGTGACGTCATCCTACCTTCTCCCTTGTGTCGAGACAGGCGTCATGCCATTCAGGCCCATATCCAGGGAATAAAATAACCTTTTCGACTTTTTTTTCTTTATTTAACTGAACTATTCTAATATAAAACACAATCATATTAGATATCCTACATTTCTTATTTAAATACTTAGATTTTTGTTTCGAACTTTCACTTTGATAAGTATTATGAATAATAAATGTTTATCTTGTTTTTTTTATGGATCACGTTAAGTATGACTTCTGTTTATGAGACTGCAGCTACGACTAAGTCGTGGCCTTCTTCAATCCATCACTGCCAAGAGTCAACTCACAACAAAACACAACACAATACATTATTATACTCTCTAGATATTTTTTTATTCCGGCTTATATCAACAACATTTGTTGCATTATAAATAGCGTTAATATTTTTTTCAAACATCTTTAGTTCACAAATAAAACTAGTACTATTGAAAAAAATACGATAATCTTAAAACAGTAAAAGAAAAATAATGAAAACTAGCAAACTCACGTCGGTATTTCAACGATAAACAACTTCTTCTTCTATATAAAGGACAAATCCTACCTATCCTTGAATACGGCAGTCACCTTTGGGTTGGAGCCCCAAAATACCTTCTAAACTTAATTGACTCAGTTCAAAGAAGAGCAATTCGTTTGATAAACAATGACACTCTTACGTCTAATCTACAATCAATGGAACACAGACGTAAGGTTGGTTCTCTTAGTCTTTTCTACTGTTATTACCACGGTCGCTGCTCTTCGGAACTTAAAGAACTAATTCCTCCTGCACCCACTCACAGCCGACAAACTCGTCTTGCACTTGCCGAACATCCATACACGGTTAATATATGTCGACCAAGAACTGGCAGCTCCCAAATTTCCTTCCTTAATGCCACCGGTAAGCTATGGAATGCTCTTCCAGCGTCTGTGTTTCCTCCTTCCTACAATCTGGATCTATTCATGAAACAGATAAATATACACTTGCAATCTCCCCAACCCACACACAAACGCGAACACAACACACGTTTCCCGCATGCAGCGTCCAGCCTCCCTGGCTGAGCGTCATATAGTGCACTGGTCTTGACCGGTTGTGCTCTCCTGCATGCGTTTACATGTCTTGTCACATTGACAAGACAAAGACAGTGTCTTACTGCACTAAGGTCTAGAAAAAGATTGATATCAAATTTTTATATTGCCTAACAACAGGAAGAATGATAACCTTTCTGTTTGTACCAGATAATTACTTCAGACTAAGTGGATAAAGCCTGATCACTGGTCTGCCCAACTTATACGACTAGGCACGGTGCTTTTAATAACAGATTATACTCATTTAGATAAGTTTCGAAACCTAGTTGCCCCTGCGGGGTACTCTTTCAGACTTCAGAGCACATTTTCTGGGACAGTCAGTTCCTCTTGTTAGAAAGTTACTGTCTACTTGTGTTTTCCTGAATGTAAAAAATGATTTAAAGTAATATATCGTGAATGCGGCCCATGTTTTAGCCTTAAAAGCAAACTACCACCCTGTCTAGTCGAAAAATATAAAGGGGTCAGTAAGGGGGGGATATTGAACTGACATGGGAGGGGTCGTCCGAGGGGTCGTCCCACCCCAAAACTGGCGAGTTTTTCCTAGTAACCGGGTTAAAATGGCCGCAAAAACTGCGTGTTGTCCAATTATTTATGTTCTAGCGATGCGGGCTCTATAGTAATATAGTCGTATCTTTGTGATATGTTTGCTATACGGTGGAGGAACTAAAATATCACCATTTTGTCTAGCTTAAGGTCAGCCAAAGACACTTTAATTGTACAAGACTTTTTTTTAAGTCAAAGTTTAAAACTTAAATGGTGTTCGCTTTATTGAGTCACGAAAGCATGTGTATTTTGTATGAATATTATATTTTATTTTTATATAGTCTACTTTTTTTTTTTTCAGCGAAGGCCATGACCCTGAATAGATCTATGCAACGCCTCGTGGATTATCGAAGATTTGTACCCCTAAATGGTGTCCTATTTTAACATTATTTTTTTTTTGGGCAGACGATAAATGTCGCTGTAGACCCAAGTTATAACATTGACGGAAAATATACAGTTTTATAACACACCGGTGTGCTCACGGCACTGGCGGGCTTCCCGCAGCGGAGTCATTTTTGGACTCATAGCATCCATAAGGTGCACCCCTAAATGGAGCTTATAGCATTTACGAAATGTTGCCTGAAAAGTCTGCCAGCGGACATAGTCTTCGCCTCGTGTCATGTCAGCTCTACCTCTAAATTCTATATACGAGTATAGTCTCTGACGGCCTTTCAATGCGACGCGAGCTCGAGGGATTGAAGAAAAGGCAACTATAGTTGATGTTCTCTGAAAATAATCTGACACCAACTCACAACTAAATCACAACTAAATCATCAATCCTGAAAAAGACCTCTGCGATGGCGGTCAAAATATTGGTTAAAAGAAATTCGCCACACACGGCTTAACCCAAAATACACAATATCAAATCTAGCCGTGAAAACCTAAGAAATTATTCATGACTTAATTACTAAAATAAATTTACAATGATACTTAACGAATGATTTTGCCCTTTGTTGCTATGCTGCCTGAATCTAGTTATGGTTCCACGCCAATAATGAAATCCAATATGGATACACACAAGTCAAAATACGGACATCTTCTTAGAATATAAGAAAACATATTTCGGATACAAAACATTTTTTAGAAAAAAAAAGTAAAGTTTTCGGAAAAGGCTGTTATATGGCGACACAACACTGCCATTAAACCCCTCAGGCCAAGTCAGGATTTTTATACAAAGTTATGAAACTACCCTATTGTTTGGAGTCCGGCCAAAATCCAGTATAATTTAATGCGGGCTTACAAACATGTCGCCAAAAGTTACATAAATAAATTTTACATCGCTCTTTTCTTTCAGTTATTACATTTAAAATATTCCACTCTTCTTTATTTTGCAAGGTTACGTCATCCATAATTTTGTGTTACTTGTTTAACGTTTTAAATGGAATTGAATATTTATTTCAACAATTAAGTTTCTTCAAAGAATAATAAACATAGGTGGATTGAATTTAAATACATACAAAAGAAATCTCGATAAACCTCTTCTCGATCCTCTGCAATCCTCTTTAGCTCAGTATATACACTATACCATTGTCAAAAGAGAAAAATGATATAAGAAAATGATCGAGGTGTGCTGGTAGGCCATTTGAAGCGCCATTACCGTAGTACTAAATTTTCCTCAATGTTCTGAAGAAGACAATCTGTGGCAAAAAAATTAACAATTCAATGTCGGGTAAATACGTATTGAGATGGTTAAAATTTTAATAAGATATTATATATTGCCGGTGGAATATAGCTCAATGGTCAAAGCGTTTGCTTTGCAAGCCAAAGGTCGTGGGTCGAAATTTAAGAAAAAAATTATACTGTTATATATGGTTGGTGTGAATTTGATCCCTCCTATTAATTAAAATTGGTGGTAGACGGAAGTCGTCCTGTGAATACCACCCGTTCATAGTAAATTCCTGAAATAATTGGATGATGCGTGAATGTCGGCCTTTAGTGTATGACGTTGGCGGAACAACACTCCACATACAGCGATAACCATATCTAAAATAGTAAGCGTCATTAAATTTATAATTAAAAAAAACTAATTAATATAGTCCAAAATGACTTCTATCGATCTATTTGAATGTTACTATATGTTTTTATTTTTAAATTCAGGCAGCTTAACTGACACATCTTATTGCCGGCTCTTTGTGGTGATGATGATACAGCTAGAGCGTGGTTATAGAAGAAGAAGAAATAAACAACGATAACCATATGTAAAAGCGTCATAGAATCCACAGATCTCTATCAGTATGATCCATGTCAAAAAACAAGGCATGAAATACTAATATATTTAATGCTTTTGTATTATTTTTGAAAATTAAGCAGAATAAATATTGACAACCATTGAATAAAGATCGGTGGAACTTCTGGTGAACACTAACGACTAGGTGAGGCACATGATGGCTAACAGAATCTATGGTATAAATTTATGACATACAAGGATATGCTCCAGACAGGAAGTGAATATAAGAAATAACTAATTTCTAAGCTAGTAGAAAGGTTGAGAATCTATCGTAGACGGGAGTATTAGCAGCAAGTATTCGAGGACATGAGTTGTAGCTCTTATGCTGAGGTGAACAAGATTGCAGAGGATCTAGAGGGGCGGTGAGACCAAGATGCATGATTTTGTTGATGCAAACCAATCCACCGGATTGGTGCTACGAAGAAGAAGCCAGTATACATTGTTTTATAAGCAATGTAAATTGGCTTGAAAATCTTCTGGTTGGAAACTAATGATTTTCGACAAATCTTGAATAATTAATGTTCCCCAAACGCACGTAGTCCAATTCGTGTGTCCACGTGTAATAGTTCGCGGCGGGACAGTGTTAGCCACGTACTCAGTCCCGGTCGTAGTGAATTATAGAATGCTCGTCTCGACATTCCGGTACTATTGATTTTACATTAAGGTTTCTCCGCTTAAGCGACAAATACTTACGCCCGCAAACACACACATACTCACACACACAAACACGCACGTAAACTCGTGTAACCTACTAACTTATAAATATATAAATAATTTAATGGCAATTTCAGTTCATTTCTGCCATGATTTTCTTTTTTGTCTTAAATAGAGTATGCTTAAGGCAAATTATATCACCTTTAACCAAAGCACGATTCCATATCGCCGGGATCGTCATCGGAATGCGTGGTGAAGGGATGTATAGCATCTCACAAATCAAAGAACTTTTTGAGAATCACATTGTAATTTATTTAACCTTTTCGCATTGGTTGTCGGCATATGCTGTCATAAGATTCCGTTGACATAGGTTGACGTGATATATCGTTTTGCTACGTTATTAGAATAGTTTTTTATGTATCATCTGATAGCTAAAGGATACAAGAACTAATGTGATATATGAAAATAGACCAGATAAGTACATTTATGCTTCAAATACTAGTTTTATTATTGACAGTATAATTTGTATTCCACAGAGCCGTAATGAAAAGGGTTAATCAAAGGACGACTCCATATCGCCGGGATCGCGTGGTGAAGGGTTGAATTGCAAGTCACCAATCACAGGAACTTTTCGAGAAGCACATTGTAATTTATTTAAGACTAAAGATTGACATGCTTCGGTATTCTGCCCGGGCCACAAACAATGAACGGTCTATATCCGTGGGGATCCGGGCAGAAACACTCGCGGCGCCCCCGACTACATGTCAGCCATTTGAGGATCTATCTGCTGTCATAAAACATGTAGCTGCTTCGTTATAGTTAAAAAGAAACATGATCTTGTATGATTCCTTATATATATATCAAACACTTTTATATATGTGTGTTAGACGAGCGAACAAAAATATGAGACTATAAAATCGTATATCGAGGCTTTTGGGCACCAGCCTGCAAGGTCTATATAGAAGTGATATCATTATGTATAGTGTAAAGTATTAATTACTTCGAGAGAACGCTAGTTATATTAATAATGTAATTGAAACTAATTATGGCATGGGATTGGTATACAAACCATGCAAGGTGAATACTTGCTCCAGGTGCGATGACATGTACCTTTGTTTCAAATATAATTCAACTTTCAGGCTTCGAAAATTGGCTTTGAATTGGTAATTGAGTTTGAAAACTACATATATTGAAATAAGATCATTTATCATCTAATGCGAGTATATTTATCCAATATAAATTATTATAAAGGTAAGTGTATTACCACTTTCAGTGTTTCAGGTAGAATATAGATTTTTCTTTTGTTTTACATTTTTTTTCATACATTGCATGCACAAGCAACATTGTTATACACAAAGAGAGTGTGAGGAATGTATCAATGAATTTTTACATATTACAAAATAAGTATGCACTTTTTAATAGAGCGCGAATTGTACGAATGCTTACATTTTAATTATTTATTTCATTAAAGGGTGATGAAGCATTTGCTAAATAATCAACGCAATATTATTTTTATAGATAAAGGGTCCGCCAAATGACTTTTTTTTTGAAAATGGGTCGCAAAACATCGAGTGTAGCTTCGGTTGTGTGGCACGTAGCGCCGTCTTGTTGACACCAAATGTTGCCAATATCCTCTTCTTCAATTTTTGTGAACAAAAATGGCCCGATAACGATCGCCATTGACTGTAACGGCCACTCCTTGCTCATTTTCGAAGAAAAATGGCCTGACTTTCAAAGTAGTGTCGCAATATTTCCCAGCGTTGTTCAAGCGTATACACAACCATATTCGTTCAGCGGAAAGATAAAACTAATTATCTGTCAAATCAGACATGAGTAAAATGTTACCATTCAAGAAATAAGCACTAGTTGAAAAAAAAAACGTTAGATGGCGTACCCGTTATATAAATAATCTTATGTTATTTACATATAAAGTATGGAATATAAAAAAAGACTCAACTTAAAATCATGACAACCAGAGTGATATGGGCAAATTTAACATCACCACTTGTGATATTTGAGTGATTTTTTTGTAACTTACGAACACAATAATTACTACCTGTTTTAAATCTCACATTAAAATACTATGTTAATATTCGCATCATTATTAAAAAAAAGCGTTTAGAAAAAAAAACAGTATTGCTGTAAAACCGAAGTAAAAATGGACTACATTCAATCAATTCATTCGGGAAAACATTTAAGAATTTTTCAGACGGAATTTTTCGATTTAAAAATTTAAAATATAACTTTATGCCGAGAAAATGTCTTATTCTTTAATTGTATTGGTTGTAAAGATAATATTAATTGATAACTTTTGTTTCATATCATCAAGATAAAGACATTGTCATGAGTCGGTAGCTTTCGAAACTCATACTTGTGAAACAAGAACTGAAACCTAATACTTTTCCACTTGGGTTATATATTTGTGCATTCTTTTTGTTTTGTTATACTCATTGTTTTTCGTCGCCGTGGATAAACTATATGCGGTTTCAGAGATCGACCTTTAAGAATTTGTAAAATGTAAAAAGAATATTTGAAAGAACTGAAATCAACCGTACATTTTTGCCACGTTATTGTGTATTTATGAAAAATAACAACATTGGATTTCTAATAAGCTTTAATAATTTGTACAAAGTAAATAATTTCATTAAAAATGACTTATTTTATTTCACCAGTATAACTATAGTGTAATATTTCATGTGGATCACACGCCTTTTAAAAAGTAAAGTTTTCACGAAACCATGCAAAAGCTCTGAAATATTTCATAACTCTGTGAAAGTACACCGGAGATCTTCGCTGGCAGAAAAGCTTTTGCAACATTCCCAGCCACTATTCTTTTAAAAAATAAAATGAAATTTATCATCTCATTTTATACATGTTTGCCTGGTACTTAGTGCCTGGTGTATAGTACTTTAAATGGCACCTTGGAGTATCGTTGGGCTGTTTGAATATATTTCGTTTTTTTGTAGATGTACTCTGTTGAGGGTCGTAATTTATTTCCAATAATGTCTACAGAAAAAAACTCATGACCTTGATTTTACGTCCTTGGAAAGAAAAGAAATCTCACTGAAAATGAAATACAAAAAAAAAATACTTGTTTTTTCTATTATTTATATACGATAATAAATTTTGAAAACATTTTATTTATAATATACGAGTATATACAATGTACATTAAATTAAATGATGCGTTGATTTATATTCATTTCTATCAAGTAACAAGGACAGCATAATCTGACAGTTGGTCACACACATTTCAGTTTTGACAACTTGCTGTCTCAGTCAGCTGTTTGTAACATCTCTATCTGGGATGTAGATCCGCTTGATTCTACCAGGAGCGCATAAGCGCAGGGAGGAATTGCAGTATTGCACACCCCGTCATTACGCTAAATTATTGTGGTCTACTAGCGGTGTAACCCACCCTCAGTCACGCGATGTTCTATTACAGTTCACGTGGACTGGATCTCTATGTAGCCCGGCAAATAAAAGAAACCCCCGCTGATCGCTCGTTTAGATTACCCGAACACCTCTTTCATTTTCTGTTATCCCCGTGCTGAAAATTTTGTTACCATGCCAAGTCGCCCAATTAGTTTTTAGGGTGATGAATTTCATACATTTGAAAATAAATAGAAGTTGTATTGCCGCACAGTAATTTACTTATAAGTAATGTTTATTTTATTAACCATACTGCTCCATATTTGGAGCATATGGACACTGCAAATATGACGTTTTTACAGTTCTGTATGATCAGATTTTCATAACCTTGTCCTAGAACACCTGTATATGTAGTGATTAGAGCGTTTCATTGTTATTCAGACACTGTCGGTTCGAAAACCGATCGAG
This sequence comes from Glossosoma conforme, assembly GCA_022606575.1. Classification (NCBI taxonomy): domain Eukaryota; kingdom Metazoa; phylum Arthropoda; class Insecta; order Trichoptera; family Glossosomatidae; genus Glossosoma; species Glossosoma conforme. Next base: position 29,731 of record JAGTXR010000249.1, read on the forward strand.
CTTGATTTTGTACAAAAATAATTAACTAAATAGAAGCTCTTTACATGCCCTTTGTAGGATTGAGCCAACACTTAAAGACAAAAAAATCCATGCATAGGAAGCGTTCGGCTGATCATCCGATTTCCTAAAAAAAACCTTGATTATTGATGACCCAAATATTTCTCTGATACTTCACAGTCTATGAAATTTTGCAGGCTATTGCCCTGGAGGCTCCCGAAAATCATATGCGTTCCTATGTGGACTTCCACATATACAGGAGTTCTAGGACAAGGTATAGTCAATCTGAGCAAGAAATGTATAAACTGCAATTTTCGGGTACCATATGCTCCAAATATAGGTTTTTAATAATAGATTCAATATATTTCAACATTAAAATGTCTCTACATCCCGGTAAAATATTTGTTTTGAACATCTTGATGTACGGCTGTGAGATATGATGCTTATCTGAAAGTGATAAAAAAAGACTAGAGGCCTTTGAAATGTGGTCGTACAGAAGAATTCACGGAATTTCATGGAGAGACCACGTCACGAACAATGAGGTTCTCAGCATAATCAAGTAGGATAGACCATCTCAGAGAGGCGAGCCTGATGAATCGGTCACACCATGCGCCACGATGGTCTTCTTCGCGATATTGTGGAAGGGATGGTTGAGGGTAGAAATTGTAGAGGGCGCCCTAGACGGGAGTATTTGCAGCAATTGTTCGAGGACATGAGTTGTAGATCTTATGCTGAGCTAAAAAAGATTGCAGAGGATCGAAAAGAGTGGAGATCGAGATGCAAGATTTTGTTGCTGCAAACCAATCCACCGGATTGATACTACGAAAAAGAAGTAGATAAATTAAGGTATTGAAAGCAAAGAGATGAATTTATACAATTTAATTTATTTCGCTTTTTTTAATTATTTTTATCTTAAAATTTCTATAATACGAGTGATAATTCATTTGTTAATTCTTACGTTATATATAACGTTGTCATGATGAAGTATTACGTAAATATATAACGTTATTTCATTTAAGCTAGATTTCAAATGATCTAATTTGCAAGCCAAAAATTAGCAAAGAGAATTTATATCATTCATTTTGCAAGATTTTGTTGCTGCAAACTAATCCACTGGATTGATACTACGAGGAAAACATTCCAGTAAATGATAAATATGCGTATTGGAAATGGTTTCATTGTGAAATAATTTCTTTCGCATAGCAACACAATAGAGCTTTATATAGAGTTCTCTCTAACGATGTTTTCACATTTTCAGAATTAATTAGTGACAAGTGACAAAGAGTCTGCGAGAACGCCCTCTGTTGGAGTCACATTTGACTATTGTTTCGCGTGTTTTGCATTTGACCTGAAAAAATAAACGTACATACTGAAAATACTCGCACATTCAGCAGCCTTCATGAAAAGCTTCCACTGACACCGTTACACATTATTATTCAGACACAAAAATGGATCAATGGAATTTTATTTTGATGCCAATTTGGATTGTCGTAATTTCTTCCCCTTCGTGTCAAATTGGAGTTTTTTCTTTAATGTGATTCTGACAAATTCTGAATTTTCATAAGAGTGTTATCAGACATGATTGAGAGACATCTTTCCCTCTAGATTTTTTCTAAAAACAATTTTCTTACGTATTTTTTTAATGATTTTCACTGTTGCAAGACAATAATTTAAATTTGAATGTTTTATCTTCAACGCGTTTGCCATAGCCGGCGGGTATAACTCAATGGCTTGGCAAAGCGTTTGCTTTGCAAGTCAAAGGTCGTGGGTTCGATCCCCGACGGAGATTAAAAAAATAAGGATTTTTAATCGATTTCTGAGCTCTAAAGTACCCCGCTTGGTGTGAATTTGATCCCTCGCCCGTAAAATGTCACTCATAGCCTATTATATTGGTCGAAATATCGGATAGAAGAAATTCGCCACACACGGCTAAGCCCAAAGCGACAATATTGGAAATAATTGTTTTTTTATAATAATATTGACCAGGTTAAAACTATTCAATCGTGATTTATTTATCAGTTTTATAATAATTATTAAGCACTAGTATGTAATTGGACTCTTAAAAATAAAATAAAAAAACATGCAAGTATACATCACATATACAAAATAAAAAAATGTTAATACAACAGAATTCACAAACATTATTGATAACCACATTTTTTCTTTAGAGTTACATATCTATTTTGCCTGAAATAATCTATCAGGAAATTGCGTTTTTTATGAAAGAAGTGGTGCGGTTATTTTCCTTCTCAATATACCCAAATACGTATTACGGTTCACTTTAGTTTTTCGGAAGAAAATTTATACCGACGGCCGACGTAATATAATGTTGGGTTTCTATTTGCATCCTTCCCTGAATAATTCCACGTTACTTAGGCCGGTTTTCGTAAAGTAAAAACTCAGGGCGAGTCTCGTATCGAAAGTTGTTATGCGCCAAAGTTTTTTTTTTTCGGCATAATTCGATATGAATTTACCGGTGATTTTGATTTACATACTGGCGGACACGCGAACGGCGCCTGCGGAATAAATCACGGTTTTTCTTCTCACACCGTCCGCTTTATTTTCATGCCGTATAAAAAAAGGTTTGCGTGATTTTTATAATCAATAAATCGTCAAATATATATATAATGTTTTACATATAATAAGGATAGCAAAAAAGAATTAAGCAAACAATATAACCCACCGAATCAGCTTATGTGTTCCGTTTGAAGCATTTATACATACTAACATCCTCCTCTCTTTAAAAGGTAGTTATTCAGTCGCTTGGTAGAAGGATGAGGAGCAGATTAACAACACAAAGACTTTTTCAGAAGTACATATATATTCCGATAACTTTAAAAACTTTCAGCCTAAGTGGAATAATATGGCGGGCCGACCAAAATGCGACCTTCTAGGCCGTTGGCAAACAACTGAGCGCACTCGTGATAGGCTATTGCACAGCGCCGATCTACGTAGCTAGTTTAAAATTACAAAATGGAGACACATACATGCACGACAAGCGAACAGAAATAAGAGACGAAATATTGCATATATATCGAGGTTTTCGATACGAGTCAGCAAGGGCTATATCATGCTGATGTCACTGAATATTGCAGAATTTCACACAAAAAATCAGGAGATGCAATAACACTTAGTGAATAAAATAGACCATAGATAATTCGAAAGTTAAATTATTCTTACCGGACTTGTTTATTCTTACCTTTCTTCTAGGCTGTTAAGTAATGTAAGACGCTCGAATACTCTTATTTTCGGCAACCTTATTGACCGTCTGCTGTGCTATTTTAATGAGCCTGACATTGAAAAGCTCCGTTTGCTATTTATACTTTCTTCTTTCCAATTCTTATTTTCTTCCATCGATTTGAGGAAATACGTTCTCTTTTTTGTTCTTGCTTACGTATTTACAATAACTCCATTTTGTTTGGATCACAATTTCATTATTTTTTTCGTAGAATAATGAACGGGTTTTCTTTATACTTATAATTTACAATTGATTGTATAATTATTTAGTATTTCATTTGATATTGATATCAGCTTGATATAGCTCTTTTAGGCCGATGCCGTTAAGCCTCGAAAAATGATATATTGTCTCTTATTTTTGTTCGCTCGCTTGACATGCACATCTAATAATGTTAGTTTTAATTATATAATACTACGCAGGCGTTTGAAAACGCCATTTTATTTATTATGACAGTTGCTCCATTTCATGTTGGTGCAACTAGCATCTTTAATTTGCTTTTTTGCCGCGATCATTGGCGGCTCGGCAGGTCACAGTGTCCCGCAGTCGTCAATTGACTGGCGCCCAGCCGGCGAAATGCCATGCCGGTCGGGCGTAGATATCAAGTCTTTGATTGCGAATTGTGCTTCGAAAACAAATTATTTGTGTCATTAATCTGCTCCTGCATCTTGTCATCCAGTAATTCGATATCCAATTCACAGAGGAGAATGTCAATATGTACAGGACAAAATTTTGTAATGCTTAAAAAAAAATTAATAGTTGATAAATACACTAAATCGTTTTTTCATTTTATTAAAACAGAAAATAATTTTAAATTTGAATGCTAAGTGTAAAAAAGCTTAAAAATTAACATGAATTACTGAAGGCATGATTTTTATTAACCTCTTAATACCTCATTAATTTCGTATTTGAATTTAAAACATTTTTTTGCTACTTAATCTGATGCTTAATTACCTAATACTATTTAATATTACAAACTTTTCTTCATAAATACAGTTTTTTTACTATCACGTTTTAGAAAAGAATTTTATAATTAAAAACTTTTTAGACGTTTATTTTATGTAGTTACGTACTAACAAATATTTTAACTAATCGAAAAATTATGTTGAAGCCTTCAATTTTATATAATTTTAATTTAGAAAACTTTGAATTGATATATTAAATTTAGATATAATTAAAGTGGTCAAGAACCTCATTTTCACGAACAATGAAGCTCTCAGCATAGGAAGATAGGCACTTAGTAAGAACCACTTCAGAGAGGCGAGCCCGATAGATCGGTCACATCATGCGCCACGATAGCCTTCTTCACGACATTGGTTAAGAGATAGTTAAGAGTAGAAACTGTAGAAGGCGCCCTAAGCGGGAGTATTTACAGCAAGTGCTCCAGGTCATGAGTTTTAGCTCTCATGCTGAGCTGAAGAGGATTGTAGAGGATCGAGAGGAGTGGATATCGAGATACAAGATTTTTTTTCTGTAAACCAATCCACCGGATTGATACTACGAAGAAACAAAGTTTCCAAATTGATTTTCATTATCACAAAAAAATATTAAGTAAATGTAAAACATCCAAAAACATGTGAAAAATTGTGTTATTTTCATTTTAAAAAATGTTAATATTATTTATTCGGATTTTTATCAGGATTGCATGAACGCACAGCGGGTGTTTGAAATACGACGCATTTACAATGGTCTTGGGGCGTTTTAGTTCGTGCTGCCTTTTCAACATTACTTTCTTTTGTATCCTACATCTTTAATCCGTCTGAGCTCCCGATACATTTCGTCCGTTGCCAAACGATACACGTTCATTGTGTGAGCCTCCCTTTGAACACAACGGGAAAACGTAACTTATTTTGCGACTATAAAATACACCCGTTGAAAATGCTCTACGTGTTTTCAGAATTATTTGCCACTCGGATATATTTTATGGCTTGATAAAAGTATTAAATTTTAAATCCTTTTCATTCACACAATATCTGCTGTAAAATATCAGGAAATGCTTTGTCATTTTTTTTATTATATTTAAAAACAGAATGTTATGGCATTGTTGTTAGTTATTCAAACCATTATTTGATAAAGTGTCTATTATATCACTAAATAAGAATACAATACGAAAAAAGTCATTCGTCAGATACTCAATCTTGTTCGTAGTATCAATCCGGGGGATTAGTTTGCAGCAACAAAATTTTGCAACTCGATCTCCACTCTTCTCGGTCTTCTGCATTCCTATTTAGCTCAGCATAAGAGCTACGACTCATGTCCTCGAATACTTGCTGCAAACACTCCCGTCTAGGGCGCCCTCTACAGTTTCTACCCTCAATCATCCCTTCCACAATATCGGGAAGAAGACTACCGTGGCGCATGATGTAACCGATCCATCGGGCTCGCCTCTCTGAGATGGTTCTTAATAGGCGCCTTTCCTTCTTGATTATGCTGAGAGCCTCATTGTTCGTGACGTGGTCTCTCCAGGAAATTCCGAGAATTCTAGTACTTTCATGTAAATACGATAAATATTCAAATGTATTATAATCGTAACTTAAAAAACCTTCAAAATATTAGTAATCTGATAATGGTGAAGAAAGCCCTCAACGTACCCACGTTCAGAAGAAGACCTGGAAGACCACAGGCGACCTGAAATGCAACTGTAGACAAGGATCTCAAAACTCTGGGCTTGACCGAGAATGCAGTGCAGGATAGGCAGACCCCAGATGGTGGGAAATGGCGAGGATAAAGAAGAAGAACAGTTAGTTCATTGTATTTATGTATTTTTTAAAACTATGCTTTGTGCTTTAGCTTTTACCTTTCTAATATCCGTTTCATATTTGAAACAAATGGTCACCACGAATTTCCGTCACTAAGCTTTGTCAATTGCCACTATTCATGCTTCGTTCCAGACTCTGCACCTGAAGGTCCAAATGGGAACATATATTGTACATTCGTAAAAGTATTATTGAAGACTGGATATTTTTGCCTGCGGGTATAACTCAATGGTCAAAGCGTTTGCTTGGCAAACCAAAAGGCGTGGGCTCAATTCCATAACGGAGATTAAAAAAAAACGATTTCTGAGCTCAAAAATATCCCGGTTGGCGTGAATAAAATTGATCACTCACCCGTAAAATACTAGTCAAAGCCTATTAATTAAAATCGGTGGTAGACGAATGTCATCTCGTGAAGACTACCCATTCATATTAAATTCCTGTAATAATAATGGATGATGCGTGAATCTCGGGCTGTAAGTTGGCGGATCAATACTCCACATGCAGCGCTTAGTCATATGCATTCATGGTATGCCTCGTATAATTCCACAGATGAGAATTCAGAATGACTATCACCATCTGTCAGTATTCTCCTGTATGTGTTTACATTAAAATAAAAAAAAATGTAATTAACTTTTTCGTTTTGTACTTGTCTTATTTTCAGTAATTCTGTAAAACTGAAAGTGTTTTAATTACGTAGGGCGTCCTTTTCAGGAGAGTGAAATAAGTCTTCCCGTAGTGTATGTTAGATTAATTAATTGTAAATTGTGTCATTAGCGGAAAATTACATGAACCCAGACAAGGTTTGAAGGTACGAGTATTAGCCTCAAGCCTTATGGACGGACTAACGACATCCCTCTGGCGTAATTCCTCCACATTTTAAAGAGTTTTCTGGAAAAACTTTCTGTAAATTAACACCTCATTTTTATTTAAGAATTTAAATTGCTTGTAAATAATAATTAACATTAAAAATACAACTTTGGCTATTTGAAATTAAATTAAGCATTTTTTACTACTCTTACTACTCATGACGACTAAATTTCGTAAATGTCGTATTCGTTTTGTCGTATATATATAAGCATACTCCTCTCTTTAAAAAGTTGTTATTCAGTCGAGTGGTGGCAGGATTAGGAGCAGATTAACAAAAAAGATTTTTAATCGATTTCTGAGCTTTAAAGTACCCCGTGTGGTGTGAATTTGATCCCTCACCCATAAAATGCCAGTCATAGCGTATTAATTTAAATTAGTGGTAGACGAAAGTCGTCCCGTGATAGTCTATGACGTTGGCGGATCAACACTTCACATGCTTAGCCATATGCACCATGGTAAGTGTCATTGAATTCCACATTTGAGACTTCAGAATTATTACCACCATCTGTCGGTATTCTCCTGTACGTGTTACCATAAAAAAATACATTTTAAAAAATTGACGATAGTAATTCATTCAACTTCCTTAAGCAGCGCTTAAAAGCGCTTTAAAAATCTTAAAAAAAACATTTATTCTATAATCAACCAAAAATATGTCATTACCAACTGGCAGAGTAATTAGACTTTATATAATTGTACAATTACATATTTCTAAATAATTCATATTCGCTTCGGATATAATTTTGCTGAATAAAAATTTCAAGGAGTTCAGACGGGAGAAGAGATAGTTTATATCGCTCAACTGTCTCCACGCTGCCTCTCGATGGGCCGCAAAATATTTGCATTGAATAATAGACTGTGTATAGTGCGGGGCCAACATCGCATTTCCGCTGCGCTGTTTCTGTGCTCCGGGCTTGTTTATTCTGCCCTCAAATCAATAATGGAATCACAGACCTAATCCTATAGCAAACACTGAGAGCGGCCGCATACTATGTTATAACGGAACATTTATTTCTGAACGTGGAGCTCTCCGCATCGATTTATGTGCTCCTGGTCAAAACTTTCAGTTCCTAGAAGGATATTTTCAGTTTTAGCTGATTATTTTAAATGATGCCAATATTTAATGTATTTTTAACGCACATATGAAAAACGCATTAACCACCTACGTGAACAATATTGTTCTTCATTTATTTATTGATTTTTTTACAATATCCGCTCCATATTTGTAACACATACCGCACATTTCCGTTTCACAGATCTTTAAGCTCATATCATATATGCCTTGTCCCAGAACACCTATATCCTGGAGGTCCACATGGGAACATAAATTGTTCCCGGGAACCTCCAGAGCAAGAGTTTGCAAACTTGCATACACTGCGGCTGTAGTACCAGAAAAATATTTGGGTGTTCAATTGTCATGGTATTTAAAGGAGACTGGATGATAAGCCCTACACATGAATTTCTGCCGAGTGTATCATCATCATCAGTATGTCCCTTCCCATAACTTGAGTATATGTTCGACACGAGCTTTTGCCACAGAGCTCTGTTGTCCGCCTTTATCTTCGCCTCATCCCATGTCAGCCTTGCTACTCGTAGCTCTGCCTAGTTCATTCTATGTGTACAACAGTTGCTGGGGGTTTTCAAGGATGGCGCGATTAATATTACTATTATATAATTATTCTTTAATTTTTTTAAATATCTAGACATTTATTACCGTTGTCATTTAAAGGAAAATCTGATCTAATTGCTTTATTTTTGATCCGCCATCCTCATTTGACTTAACTCCATCTTTTAAAATCACCCTCCAAACACATCAGAAATTATTTATGTATAAGAATACAAGAATTTTCTTGATATGTACTATACTCGTGTATAGAAAATAATCACATTTTTAAATTGACCCAACAGTTTCACGCATGTGCGAGTTTTTAATTATTTTGTAACCAAAGCAGATTACTTAATTAAACATTAATTACTCCCAGGTAGACATACCCGTATGACTTTATAACCTGCAATTTCAGGACTCTGATAGTTCATACCCAAGAGAGTTAAAATAACTAATCGCTTATTGCGAAAGTGATATAATTTAATTTTGGCACCTTGGGGTTGTCTGAGTTTATAATTTGCAATTTAAAACATCCAGCGAAAAGTTTAATTATGCTTTTAACTATAATTTTAATAAAAATAATTGGAGTTAAAAAAATCGTGAGTTTCGTAACATATTTTTTATAATCCTCGTCTACATTTTTTTTACCATATTCGCTACATATTTGGAGCACATAGACGCCGCGAATTGCCATTTCACAGTTCTGAAAGCTCAGATTGTCTATTCCTTGTCCCAAAACATCTGCAATCCAGAGGTCTACATGGGAATAAGGATAGTTTTCGGAAGCCTCCAGTGAAAAAGCCGCGAACTTGCATAGACTGCGAGAAATATTTGGGTATTTAATTATCATCGTTTTTTTAAGGATCGGATGATAAACCTGGGGCTTCCGAGGCCTGTATTTTTTTTGCTAAATCCTAATTACATCAGCTATTTTTTGACTATAAGATATGATATTTTTCCCAATTCTGCCATATGCGTTAATTTTGTGTTTTTGCCAATTAAAGTGGTAGCAGGAAAAAAATATTTTGTTAGCAGTTTTTCATTCGCATTTAAATTAATTTAGTTAATGCAGTTTTTTTTGGTATAAGGATTGATTAAATGATGTGTAAACGTTAAGTTATCTCGATAATTGTAAAGTATTTTTTATGTTGAAAAAAACAACTCATATTTAAGCCGTCATTAATATCTGTAAATCAGGAGTACAGAAACGCTGTATTATGAATATTTCTTTGTTAGGTAACATTGCACTGTGCAATATTCATGAATGGAGTTTCCAATTAGTTACGGCATTCTTTACAGGTACATTACGGTAGACAATGAAGTCATTAATAACAGGTGAGCTCGCTTCATCTGGGGGTTAGAACAGGAGCGCAGAACGGCAGAGGAAGTAAAGCGATCACTAAGCCAGAAGTGTTCAGGGCTTTCAAACTTAATTGTTTGAGAATGGATTACAAAGACGACATTATCATTTTATTATGTTTTATGTGTTGATATATTTCACTTAAGGGAGGCCCAATTCAGGCAAGAGCCCCACGAGTTTCTTTGGAGGAATGGTTTGTTGGAGTCGTCTGTTTGATGAGCATTGGGACATTTCTGTTGCTAGTCTATATTGCTTTTTTCTTAGTACTTAATCATAAGTACCTATATTTATATTAAAATCTTGATTAATTGAGTAACGAATTGTTTTTTTTTTAATTTGTAATGTTAAGTAAGTGATTTTTTTTTTTTAATTTGAAATTAGTAATATCACTCGAGACATATTATTATCAGTAACACAAGTAAATAACTGGTTGTGTATTCTTCGTGAAATATTAACAAATATTTATTTCCTTTCCGTATATAGTTTAGAAATAACCAGGTAAAAAATAATTATTGTGTATAAATAAATATTGATAAAAAATATTTAATCATTCAATTTAAATCGAATGCCATTTGTAATAATACTTAATAAAATCGCGCGATCCGGTGCTGGGTAGTCAGTACACTATCAAAAATCAGTGATTTTAATTCGGAAGAAGAAGAATAATCGTAGCTAATCCCCTTAATTAATTATAATTGAAGTTAAAAATTATAATAATTGAGATTTATTGGTTGAAAACATTAAAAAACCATCTGGCAACTCTCACAGAACGGGCATAGGTCCACGCTGGTTTCAAGCTCGAAAGGAACTGCCGCTAGTCGTGAAAGTGGCTGGAATGGCCCACTCCCAATCTCTTCCCTCTTCTTTCATAGTGAAGTATAAAAGAGTGAGATGCTTCCCGCAGATTGTTTCCGATGTTCAGAAAATCGCTTTCTTATTCTACAATTTAACTGTGGTATGTCTTAACATACCTGTTAAATTCCCCATAAATTCAGATTGTTTCGTATTTTTCAGACATCAAATCAATCTTTATAAACTTGAGTATTTCATACATGACTGCGAGATTTAATAACTAACTTAAGTGGATCAACACATCTATTCTGTTTTAAATTGAAATTTGACGTTCCATGAAGCAGCATGCTTTGCCGAGCTGCCATACAAAGTCTTACAACTTCTCATGTAATTTCGCAGACTTCGCTGAATGTTGTTGAGAAATTGCACTTTGTACCTTTATACCTGAAAATAGAACAAAGTTTTGCCTACTGGAGTGAGACGCCACGTTCAAAAAGACAAAAAATATATAAACTTCGATGGAAAACTTTGCATTCTCATATTTAGCGCCTGCATCTTCTCCATAATTCTTAACAGTTATGAATCATGGCATCTCATCAAAAGCCAATGCAGCCGCTTAATAGGTTTCGAAAACAGATAGTAAAATACTGGGATAGAGTATTATGGTTTACCTTTGTGAGGAATGACGAGGTGAGACATCGGACGAGGTAGCTTTCTATACTACAATCGTTCAAGAGAGGAAGGTGGATCTGGCTAGGACATGAAGTATGGATGCTGCATAAAGGCATTATTGCGACACCGTGTTGCCGGCTTCTGGAGCAGGATAAGGAGGTCCAACAACACCATCATCCTGGCTCCTTCTGAATGGCTCAACTCCTCCCTGAACCATGGCTGGATGGAGATGTTGCAGCGACCACCATGAATGAATTATTATATTTATATGTAATTATTATTTTGTATTTACTATATAAATATTTATGTATCTCAAAATATGGCAGATTGGGTATTGCACAAGCCACCCAATCCTGCTGGAATAAAAACTTATTATTATTATTATTATTATTTTTATTATTATTATTAATTATATATTTTTTTATCAGTAATAATATATAAAGTAACAGTTTGATGAAAGAGTGTTTCTCTTAATGCGAAGTTTTAAAACCCGGCTTACTTAACCCTTTCGTTACGGCTCGGTGGAATCCAAATTATACTGTCAATACGGCATGAATTTTTCAAACCATTTTTTTTTGCTTAAAACTAGTATTTGAAGCATAAATATACTTATTTCACTTATTATAATATATCACATTGGTTCTTGTATCCTTAAGCTATCAGATGATGCATAAAAAAATATTATATTTTACACGTTCATTATGTAACTCCATACATGTGGTGGCATTGACACATATGGTTTACAGAAAAATCGCTGCTGTGACGAAACCTAACGATATTTATTTTACATGCTTTACAGATTCCTGTAAAAAATGCATGTAGGTTGATAAAGGGAGTGACTGCACTTCCAATTTTCTACTGTAGATGTCGCAATGAGTACTGAAAGTAGCAAAACGATATATCACGACTACCGATGTCAACGGTCGGGGAATCTTTGACAGCATACGCCGACAACCGATGCGAAAGGGTAAAGAAATACTTACGGTCAGGCTTAAATTTTGATCAAGACGAAAAGTAAAAAAAAGGAGACGTATTGCAATGCTTTTATATTAATTTTAATAAATTAAACATTAAAAATAATTTCATTTTAAAAAATATCATATTACCAGATATCTACAAAGTAACCAAAATATATTATTATCTACATTATGTTTAATTACCAGATAAGGTAAGATTAGAATTTTCATGCATGTTTTTACGTGATAAGTTTTGATTCCTCGTTATGAGAGGTTCCACTGTATTTAAATACATTTGGTTATGATTATTTTTTTAGCAAACTTTGATTCATTTCATTTATGTTTTTTGCAATATGCAGTTATGTAAAATATACTGAAAACGACTGAAAACTACTGAAAATCGTAATCGATCTCCCCAGGCTATGGATGATGGACACTACCGTGGAAATGAACGTTCTCGTTTTGCATGACGTCCATGCAACTGGTAGAGATTTTAATTAAAGAGGGGAGAGACAGATATGGGGAGGAAATGGTAGGAAATGGGAGGAAATGGGGAGAAATGGGAGGATGCTGCACATCCAATCATTGCAAAGCAACTTATCAGATGAAAATGCAATTTCGAATAATATCATATTGTTCGAAAATAATCCATTATAATTCAAAGTAAATATTATACACTCTTGTATTTATAATAACATGAGCCTTAATTATACGTATATCTGTGCGAAATGTTTTAGCAATTTTTTTTTGTGTAAATTTAGTTTTTAGATAAAGATAATTTTACGTCTTGAAACTATGCATAATGTTTTTGGGTTAAATTAAATTGCTGGCACAAACAGACATAGACATCTTCATTTGACATTCCCACAATGGTGTAAGAATCTTTCAACACAGAGCAATTTATTTTGTTTCATAAAAGAAAATAAAGATTTTAGTTATATATATCAATTGATCATTTGTGGTTTAAAATACATTTACTACAAAATAGGTAAAACAGTTCTTAAAAGTTATTTCCGTGTACTTTGTCGAGAAATACTCCAACTACAGGTGCAGTTTATAGAGTTATTTGTTGAACTGAAATCAGATTTGAATACATTTGAAAAGTTATTCCGTAATACTTCCAGTAATAACTCGTGCATATAAATCGTATTGGGTTCAATCAAACATGAAATTTCATCATATCGTATATTATTTTGTATGAATACGTTATTTCCTTTTAAAATAATGGTTATTAAAATTAATTAATTTAATTTACAGTTGTTCTAATAATTCTATATTTATAACATGTTATTAATATAATATGCTACAAACAGATGTTTTAGAGTTAAAATACTATGATTAAAATATATGTGACGATGTCGAATTTACGCGTTATAAAATATTCTTAAAACAATTTGCTATTTTTTTCATTTCACCTACTAATTACACGTACATTCCATGTTCTACGATATATCTGCACCTTAAGATCCTCTTTGTAGCATATATATGTGTTGTTTTTTGATATATTCCACGCAAGGGAGGCCCAGTTCAGACACAAACTCCACGAATTTGTTTGGAAGAATAATTTGTTGAAGTCGTCTGTATAATGAGCATTGGGACTTTCTGTTGCTTGTCTTTATTGCTTTGTATTTCTTAGTACTTAATAATAAGTACCTATATTATTAATTCTACTTGTATTTCAGTAACGCATTAAATTTGTCAAATTTGTAATGTTATTGAAAGAAGAAAGAAATTGAAAGTCCAAATACTTGAAGGGACGGTAACTGTAGTATCTGAGACATATTTTTAGGTGATTTGTTAATAGTTTTTTTTTTTAGGAAATCGGATTATTAGCCCAACGTTTTCGAGGCTTGGACCATTTTTGCCTAAAAAGTGACTTAACCCAATGCTTATTACACATTTTTTGATCAACTTATGTATTCGTCAAACCGAATATCTTATTTATTGTACTTTCTACGAGGGATTTTTTAAAATAAATTTTCAAGTTCAATATACATTTTAATTAAACTTAGTTACGTTAAAGAATTTAAATTTACATCAATTTAACAAAAATCGTTTATATATAGTAATCATAGCACATTATGAGTTTTCCGTTTTTTTCTTTCATTCAAAAGTCTACAAGTCACAGTGTTTTGAGCTTAACATATCTAGGAGTCCTCTTGTGAGCAAATACCGCATTAAGCATTAATACGATATATAAATGTAGATGTAAGCCCTACGATGTAGAGCAAGCAAGAAAATCATTCGTTATAGACGCTAATACTTCGTTGCGTTACGAATGCATGGCTTAACTCAGCGAGCAGACACGGAGTCTACGACAACCGCATAGAGCCTACGGCGTAGCGGCAGTATTATCCTATACCAGAAGTATTTTGCTATACTGCTACTGTTAATAACGCTTGGCTTAACAACGCAGTCGAGCTGTGAACTACGCCGGCTAAGTGTGTTTCATTATGTGTGTTTGACTAACTACATCCAAGAAACACTAGTTTTTGTATTTTATGTATTTTAAGTAGATGCGCTAAAAAATAAAAAATCTAAGAACCATTTTAATTTTATTTATTTTATTATTTTTATATGACGCGATAATTGATACTCAATGTAGCCTAAATGTGCCGTAAAAATATAAATAAAATGTGTAATTTTTCTACTTAATCTTGTATTTCTATTTGATTCAAAACAGTTGTTTTCATTGATATGACATTTTTCATCACATACAGGAAAAATAACGACGAATTTCGTGATGCTTGATAATTTTAATACAAACCAATTGATCCGCCACCGTCATAGAGTATAGCCCAGTATTCACGTATTATCTATTTTTACAGGAACTAACTATTTCAATATCAATTTATTTTTCTTTTAGAAACATTACAAATAACAATATTTAATTCATTTCTAAAACAGGATAAAAAAACAATTCATAAATAACACAATACTAATAGAACCATTTAAAAAGTCCCGGAGCCCGCTAAACAGAAGACTCCACGAAATTACTTTGATAAATAAATTCATGCAGCTCATGTCGAAACTGGGCTTCTCTGAAGTGGAATATATCAATATTCGAGGCGATATCGTTGTTCAGTCTGATCACTCTGCCAAGAGGTATAGTCCCTGGTAGGTTAGTATTACCTCTAGGAAGAACAAACAATCTGTGCCTCCTTATCCTTAAATAATTGTCAGGGACAAACAAACCAATTTGAAACAAAATATCAGGATTTCTGAACACGCCGCGCACTAGGCGAAAGAAATGGTCACTCAAGCACACATCTCTTCTAGTTCTCAACTCATTGTATCCCAACATACCCCGTATACAGTTAGATGGGTACTGTGAATAGGTGGTGTTCACTAGACGTATTTGTATACGACTTATTTCAATGAATAGGGTATGAATGGAGTTTAACATGATTTGAGATATTAAATTCTCATCAATTGGCGGTATTAAATTAACTAAGATGTTAATTATTTCTTATTTTGGTATTAATCTTCCTCGGGAATCGAACTGATCGACCTTAAAAACTGAAGGTACAGTAAATACTCAAACTTGATTTTTAAAATAATTTTACAATGAATAGGTGAAGTGTGCAAATTAAGATATGATTCAACGATATTCATGATTAATAAATGAAAAGTGTTTGAATCGAGTCTCATGAAAGACATAATATTATATGTTATTACAGCACAAAAGAGAAAGGCAATTAAAATGGCAATTAAAATGGCTATTAACATGATTTCTCTTTGCGTGGTTTGTTTTGTAATGAGTATTTTTAAAAAAGCTGACAATAAACAAGCAATTTTGCTTTGAAGTTTTTTAATTAAACAGCAAAGTACATTGTCTAAAATCGTGTATAATTAGTTCTCTTTTAATTGTTATGAAAATTTTCACGTAAAAGTACCTCCAAACAACACGTGAAATGAGTATTTTTAATAAAAGTAAATCATTATTTCGTCGTATAATTTCATTAACCATTTTTAATGCGAAAATTGCGCAACGTCTTAAAACTATAAAGCCTTGAACCAATGCATCCTCACTGTATTGACTTATGGCGCAGAGACGTGGAATTTAACAGCAAGTCTTAACTATAAAATAAAGGTCATCCAGCGTGATATGGAGAGATCCATAAGAGAAGTGTTGCTAAAAGATAGAATCTGGAATGAGAATATCCGCAGAAGAACTCAAGTAGTGGAGGCTACCCAACGAATAGGCACACTCAAGTGGAAATGGACAGGACATATCCATCGAAGAGATAACGGTCGACGGAGTGGCACACAGAACTGATAAGCGAAGCATTGATCGATCCCCAGCAAGATGGACTGACGACATAAGAAGAATAGCGGGAGTAACCTGGATGCGGAAGGCAGAGGATCGAAGAGGATGGAGCACTCATGTGGGAGGCTTACGTTCAGCAGTGGGCGGATACAGGCTGATGATGATGATAATTTCATCAAAAGTGTTTTTTTTTCTACCAGGGTTGCTTAAAACAATCCAACAATTATATTCGCCTGACAACAGATTGCCGCGTACAAATTTCCCCTTTCTGCAAACGGCGCTTTTCCGGCTGCCGAGTTCGAAACTTTGCGAGAAGGCGTATTATACAATATTCACGCTCTCGAAGATTCATCCGCGTATGTTTATGGTTGCCTGATACATTTCGGTAGAGATGTAACATTAATTTATTT
The DNA here is from genome assembly GCA_022606575.1 of Glossosoma conforme. Classification (NCBI taxonomy): domain Eukaryota; kingdom Metazoa; phylum Arthropoda; class Insecta; order Trichoptera; family Glossosomatidae; genus Glossosoma; species Glossosoma conforme. Next base: position 46,649 of record JAGTXR010000249.1, read on the forward strand.
CCCAAAGCGATTTTCGTCGGGGATAGAAAGTTCGATTACGTCGTTTCCGATATAATATGTACACTGCGGAGCACCGCTAATGGAACCTTATCACGTTTCACGTGATACATTTAAACTGGACTGGCTGTTGTTGTGCTATTGGTTGCTTTATTTAAATGTACAGATCGAAAATACCCAGGGATGTGAGCAAAGTATTACTTCTATTATTAGATTTTGCTGTAAAACAACACCCAAAATGGATCGCAAAGGTTAAAGCTAAAACGCGATGTCTGACTCTATTAGTTGGACTTTATTCGCAGTAGATTTATATTAAAAAAAAAACGATTCGTAGTTTGTTTTAAGATAAATTATAAAAAAATATATACATACATAAAAATGAAAACTGTTTTTATTAACTTTATGAAATATTTGAATCCGGTTATTCTTAGCCTAAGTTCGTATATTAAGGAAGATTGTGGAGCATCAGTCTTCTTCGTAGTGTCAATCCGGTGGATTGGTTTGCAGCAACAAAATCTTGCATCTCGACCTCCACTCTTCCCGACCCTCTGCAATCCTCTTTAGCTCAACATAAGAGCTACAACTCATGTGCTCAAACAGTTGCTGCAATATTCCCGTCTAGGGTGCCCTCTGAAGTTTCTACCCTCAACCATTCCTTCCACAATGTCGTGAAGAAGACCATCGTGGCGCATGATGTGACTGATCCATCGGGCTCGCCTCTCTGAGATGGTTCTTACTAGGTGCCTATCTTCCTTGATTATTAGTATTCAATCAATAATTATACATTCTTTTACATTACGTTTGCCTAGCGCTTCCACGCAACAATACTGCGAAAAAAAGTAAACCTTCTTATTTTAAATTTTAATATCACAGGCTTTTATACGATTTCTTTTTGTTCAAACATATAACTTTCGAGGGATGAAATTTTCCATTTTCTGATGCAAGTTCTCCGGGCTTCCGACGAGCGACAGCAGCTTATTATTTTCCTAGAACGTGACACTTATAGCAGAGTGCTTGGAAAGTTCATCTTATATATAATATCATTATATACATACTACATACATATATCATACCATTGTATATAATCACGTCGGAAATAACAGGGTCAGATCCTGTGTGCGCGTTACTCTCGGCCATAATCAGGTCATCCTGGGTGCAGCTATTTGGACACAGCGCACACTCCAGAAGGTGTGACAGGGTCTGCTCCACGCCGCAGTCACATTCAGTCGGTCCGCTGTAAAACTGCCAGGCTTTCATTTGTGTCTTCGTCTTGCATACTCTGGTCCGAAGTCTGTATAGAAACCTCCAAATATTCCACCCCAGGTCGTGTCCAGGGGCTAGGGGCAATCCAAGCATTCCTCTCAGTTGCGCCTTTCCACATGCTCAGCCGCAGGGTGGCCTCAGGTATTACCAGTTCCGTTGTCGACTGTAGGAAGCTTCTTCTTGATTTGCGCCGTGTGGTTATCTTTTCATATCCAAACATAGGGTGAAGTGTGTCGTGGGTTGCTTCGGAGAGCTCCAATACCATTTATCATACAACTATATACGTTATAATTTAATTAAATAATAAGTCAATTTATTATCTCAGTATAACATGGAATATTTATCAAAAATGTTCATATAACTTAAAATAATAGACGAATATTATTTCCCGCTCTTATAAATAAAAAACTTATATGTCTGGCATGTTTCGAAACCCAAAGTATTTTGTTTTATTTTTGTTCAAATTAAAGGAAAATGTATTTCTCAGTAGAAAGTACATAACATTCATATTTTTATAAGTATCTCGAGGCTTAAGCAAACTTTTAATACAGCACACGTTATTCTCCAACGTTGAATAAAAACAATTACTATGAAAATAGTATAACCTTAGTTTCTTAAATAATATTAGAAATGTACTATTCTTATCATGTATTAACATATTCCTCTCTTTAAAAGGTTGTTATTCAGTCGCGTGAGGGCATGATGAAGATTAATAACACATACTTTTTTCAGAAGCACATTGACATATATTTACGATAAACTTTACAAACTAATGGTCCGACCTAGTCACAGCATTCAGGCTGGGCCACAATACAATATGCTCTCGCCAATGGTCGGCACACGGCTGGCGCGCCCGTGATGGGCTGGCGCACCGCGACACCAGTGACAATCCATGTAACTAGTCCAAAATGACAATATGGTGGACACATTCATGCACGATAAGCGAACAGAAATAAGAGACGAAATATTGTGTATATCGAGGTTTTCGGTACAATTCAGCAAGGGCTATATCATGCTGGTGCCAGTATATAAACTTTGTATTACCAGGAGCGCATAAAATGCCAAAGAAAAACAAGTTTATATTTTATATGTATACAAAAATGTTTGTTCGCAAACGCGTAACATGCACTCTAAAATACTCCCTCACATTAGGTGGCTTACATACTATTCATACGCCAGTGTACGACGAGTCCGATCTTCAAAGCACACATTCATGTTATAATTACACCCCTACACATCTCTGTATTTTTCCTGCTCTCCTGGTTAGCCGTAGCATCGTTATGAAATTCACTAGAGATTTCAGGTTTTCAACCAATCACATTTTTATCTCTTCACTTACTTTCCGGGAAAACATTCAAAGTAAAATTAGTTTTTCATTTATATTACTACAATAAATTGTTTAAAAATATATTTTTTTTAATTTTTTAGTTGAAATATTATTGAAGGTGTTCTTCTATTTAACGAGTATTATGTCGTATGTATAAACTTTCACTTATTTCTTACACTCTATATATGAAAAATGTGAGGAATTATATATGTATATAGAATGTGAGGTAAAAAAAGAGTCAGAGAGCGGACAAGGCAGCCTTCAATACTACAGTCGATCTAAAAGCAAAAGTGTACATGGTTGGGACACGTTCTAAGAATGCCTCAAGAAAAACAAAAACGACAGCTGCCTTTTCTTTAAGCCCCCAGGCTCGCACCGTCCTGGAAAGCCGTCAGAAACTATACAGGAGAATGTAGAGTTACATTTATGTTTCCATGTGCACTTTCGGGTGTCAATCTGTGATTACAAAACTATAAAAATGGCAATTCAATTCACGGTGTTCGTATGCTCAAAATATGGAGCGGATATGGTTAAATATATGTCCCAGGTAAATAACGTGAAAAATAAATCACTAATTTCAACTAAAAAACGCTTGCTTTTCTATTTCACCGTGTCACAAAATTAGTTCGAAATATACATAGTAAGGCATTCAAAAAGACGATTAAAAAAGCTGTCGATTTTTGCATCCTCTAAAGGTTCTTCATCATTAACTCAGTGGCCTGAAAGTTCTACGTCAAACGGTTTCAGCAGCGCTTTTCTCTACGCTGCTTCACCCGGCGCTAACGATCCCGGTAACAAAAGCTTCCCCAAAGTGAAAAATTCAACCGGCAAAGTTTCCGGCGCCGCTTTGGCGGATCGGCACTTCCTTTTTGGCAACAGAAGACGCCCCCGGTACTGCCGTAAAGCCTCGCCCGTTCTATCGCTAAATGAACTTCACCTGGGCAAAGTTGGCAGTGCATTAAATTGCGATGCATTTCTCTGAACTCTGTGTAGAGGCTGGCTTTTGTAAATTGCTGGCGCGGTGCACCCTGCATTCTTGTCATTATTACGTCGCATGGTTCGGCGTTATAAATTCAATTAAAGTTGATGTGTGTACTTGATATTATGTTTACTATTAGATAATACTATAGCATGATACAAGTAGTATGCTATATTTTTGTACTATGCGCTTATGAGTACAGAGATGTAGGAAATATTAACACGAGGAAAATAAAGTAATTTGGTGACTTTTACCAAATTGAAATTTTGCAAAAAACATTAAATTAATGTTATATTATACTGCTGTAAAGCCAGCTGTGCTCTACGAATCGGAGTGTTGGACCCCGCTGAAACGTGAATTAGATAGGATTCATGTGGCAGAGATGAAGATGCTGAGGTGAGCGGACGGTGTGACTAGAGTGGACAGAGTTTGAAATGAGCATATTCGGGGTTCATTTCGGGTGGCCCCCATGCTTTAAAAAGAGAAGGGAAAACTACCTAAGATGGTATGGGCATGTGACACGTAAAGATGAGGACCACGTGGTGAAGAAAACTCTTAATATACACACGCTGAGAAGATACCACAATATGATACAAGTATTATGTTATTCTTTTAAACTAGAAACTCATAAGTAGAGAGACGTAAGAAATATTAAATTGAGAAGATTAATTGTGCAATTTGGTGCTTTTTATCAAATATTTTATAATAAAAAAATCAATATTGCATTAAAATACATTTGTTTCATATATATTTTTTTATTTTGTCAAATTAATCTGACGATTTTGCATCTTCTAAAGGTTCTTCATCATTAGCTGAATGGCCTGAAAGCTACGACAAACGGTTTCAGCAGCGCTTTTCTCAAGGAAGAAAAAGTTTAAATACAAACTACTTTGTTTTAACATAGATCACACTGAGCACTGTTTATTTACTAGCTAAATGAACTTGGTTCTGTTTTCAGTTAATGCTTTATCTATTCCCAACGTGTAAAACATACTAATTGAAGTTAAATTAATATCCTTATCTCAACTAGATTAAAGTGAAATTACTTAATATTGTGAAATTGTCACAGTTATATATTTTTCATCATTATTTATTCTATAAATGCGTAGAACTACTAGACACTTATCATCAACGCTAAAGATGTCCCTGCAATGGCGGTCAAAATATCGGAGAGAATAAATTCGCTACATACGGCTCAATCCAAAACACACCTACTCACTCATATCTTGCCCTATATAAACAGGCACACTTTACCTAATTCACTTGACAATGGTTATTTGACGTAGCCGAAATATGTCGTCCTATTTTAAAATTTGTGGAATAATTTCTACATAATCTTTTATATTACAAGTATATTAAAGCTGAAACAACGTCTCTTTTTTAAATGAAGCTGAATGCATGTTGTTTTTAATGAAGTACTCGTTATTTATACTTTCAATGAAAAATACTACAGCGTTAACCATAAATACAGTACTTGTAAATAGTTTCCCAGTATAATTACTATTATTCCACTATAAATATCTCATTTAACCTCTCCTCCCCGGTGATGTCTATCGACTACACATTGCTTGTAATAACTTAAATATCTCTGTAAATATAATACACACAGGGCTCAGATTTTAGGTATTCCTCCTTAATACATTTACGCATTGAAAAAAAATATATTTGTAATAATAGGCACTCATCAGGAGCAGGAAATATTTTTCTAAAATCCGGAATAAATTCACCACTACACTCAAGACGCGTCAACTGTCATGTATTCATTCGACTTGTCGGAAGTCATACAAAAGTGTGTGCAAAAATAAAATTAAAAAATACCCAGATACATAGGCATCTATACTCCTCACTCTCGCTGACGTACTAATATGAGTGAGCGAGACGGGAAACCTCAGTTGGTCGGCTAGTTCGAAATGATATCGATGCGCGTCGGCTCACGATATGTCGACAGGCTAAGTAGTGTTAGTAGCTCTCGGAAGTTCACGCGCCAAGGTGCGTCTGGCCGTTTGAGGTCTTCGTCTGATGTTTTTCATGTTTTTAGCTATTAAATGTCAATTATTACTGCTTATTGACATCAATTATTATAAAATTAAGCGATATCTTTGAATATTTTCATTTTCTAGAATTTCTACTCATTTTATTCACTTTAAATCAGAATGTGTAACGATTACACACCATCGGAACGCGCGAAAGTTTTTAACATAGTAAGGCGAGGGTTGAATTGCTTTGTGTTATTCCCGCTATTTTTTAATAATTGCTCCCTTCATATAAATATGCACTCAATTTGTTAAACAGACTATAAATCTGAATACAAACTATACTATATCTATATTTGTATTATTCTAAATACGTGGGATGCTTCTCACAAGTGCACGATATTAATTTAATTGCCACCAGCACTCGATTCTAATTTCAGCGTAAATGGAGGCTCGAGATGAGATCGGTTTGTTTTATTTATTTGAGTGTTTACAAATGCAAATGACAGAATAATTACAAACACAATACGAATACATTCATGAATAATTGAAGCAAATTAATTGACGTAAAAAGACACATACAATTAAATGCAAATGTCTAAGATGAAGAGATCGTAAAACGAATCATGCAATAGTAATTTTATCATCATCATCACCCTTTATCAGTCCTACTGTTGAACGTAAGCCTCCTGCATGAGTCTCCATCCTCTTCGATCCTCCGCCTTCCGCATCCAGGTCACTCCCGCTATTCTTCTTATGTCGTCAGTCCATCTTGCAGGGGGTCGGACAATGCTTCATTTGGGCGCCATTCCAATACTTTTCTTCCCCATCGAAAGTCGTCTCTTCGACATATATGTCCTGCCCATTGCCACTAGAGTGTGCCTATTCACTGGGTAGCATCCACTAATTTGAGTTTTTCTGCGTATTTCCTCGTTTGGGATTTTATCTTTTAGCGACACTCCGAGCATGGATCTCTCCATAGCACGCTGGGTGACCTTTATATTATGGGTAAGACTTGCTGTCAAACTTTACGTCTCTGTGCCATAAGTTACTACAGGGAGGATGCATTGGTTAAATGCCTTAGTTTTTAGATATTGCGGAATTTTTGCTTTAAAAATGTACTTTAGTTTTCCAAATGCTGCCCATCCCATAGTAAACGCCTGTCGATCAATAGTTGTGTATAAATTAATAAAATAAAACTCATGTGGATATTGTTACATTAATTTAATAACTAGAATGAAAAATAAAAAAATAATACGTCCTAACTAAAATATTGAAAATTACAATCAATTTTTTTAGCTTCTGAAAATTTTGTGAACGAAATACAAACGCATTCATCACTTTGGAAAAGTTTGGCGAGAAGATATAAAACGCAATATGAATTAATTTTTCATAACAAAATAAACGAAATGTCGCATGCAAACGCCGCGTCTTATAAGATGCTTTACGGCATAAGCCTGAAAGATATAAAAACAATGTGATCCAATAAATAATAACTAAGTAAAGATTCAAATAATATTCAAAGTGAAAAAGATTTAAAATGCAATTTCCTTTAACTGAAAATAAAAACACAGTAAATGGTTCACTCGTTGTATAGTCGAGGAGATTGATTTAGTTTTACGGGGCATTCGACGCCTGGAAAAGCGTCGATTTTCCCCGGAAGCGGAAGCTGTTGGTGTTCAGTATTGGATTTTCCATTTTGTTTTGTGTTCGCAGTGACGCCAGGCAAACATGCTGAGCCGCAGGACACGACCGGAGGCTCTATTTTCATTAACCGGATGTGCATTCAATGTTAATGTTCGCTTGTTCGAGGCTTGCAGACCAGAATAATTATTGGAAAATTAATCGTGTTCTACGAAACATTGTGGAAAATTTTAACTAGTATTATTGTTTGATGTTCGGTGATGTCATATAAGCCTAATTTATGAAAACTTTTATGCAGATAGGTTATACAAAACTCCAATAATATTTTTGCATTTGTTTGTCTGTAAAATTGTTTCATACGTGATGAGCAGTTATAAATAAATACCTGTTTCAATTTCATGAACAAGTCTAAGTATCTGATTTTGTATAATATATTGATATCCTCCTCTCTTATTCGATATCGTTTAACTGGATGACAGGGTGCAGGTTCAGGTTCAAAATACAAAGAACTTGCTTTCGTTTCACATATTATCATTTATTTGTCAAAAACGTCGCCCGTTATAACGAACGCCATTAGGCGCGCGCGCCATAACGGTCGCGAATCAAACTCCAACTGTCGACTGACGGTGCGCTCTGACATCTCGGCGCTGCCAACCGTCGCTGCAGAAAAAAGCGAATTAAAGATGACAGTGGTACCAACAGAAAATGGGCCCACTGTCATAACAAACAAATTGGCGTATGCAAACAGCGTATAACATTATACAATATAAACTAACATTAGATGTGCATGTTAGAAAAAAAAGAAGAGACAAAAGATAGTTTTTCGAGGCTTTACGGCATCAGCCTAAATGAGCTATATCAAGCTGATATCAATATATATATATTTTTTTTATTTAATATCAATTTAGTATTTTTCTAATACATAATTAATACTATGCTTATGATATTTGTTACAGATATTAGATGATATGAACTCTATACATAATTGATCTTTATTAATATTTTAAATAAATTGATACACACATACAACTCTACATCAAATATCATCACTTATGACATTTTTCTGATAATGTTAAGAAAAATGTCATAAAAGATGATATTTGAAATAGATTTGTATTTGTGTATCCATTTCTATATTGTTTACCATGTTTTACTGATATTTTTACGATTGTTTGATGTACTATTGAATTTTTTTCTACTTTTGTATTTATTTTTGACTTTATTTATAAATAAATACATATGGTTCTATAAATAAACGGGGGCACTGTAATTAAAATAAAATGAATGGGTGGTTTATTTTAAAAATAAATAAATATTAACAACAACAACAAACCTTTATTTTTTCCAAATTCAAATTGTTAATTCAAAAATAGATTTATTTACAGAACAAATACTACAATAGAAAAGTACAGAAAACCGAATAAAATACATATATTGTTAACAATATCAAATAAAAATACCATTATAATCAACATTCTAAACTCAAAGGCAGTCCCAATGCCATGGTCGCTGTGTGGGCGTATAGGTTGGAGGGGCACTGGATGCGCCTTCACGTAGCCAGCCAGCGGTGATCTGGTGCTCCACTCACTGAGAGTCAGTAGTGGCTTAAAACTTAAATTGTTAAATGTAATTAACTTTTTTTATTCTTTTTTTATTATTGTTTTATTATTATTACATTTTTCTATAAGCTCCCATCACAAAATGAAACACTCTTGTTAATTAAAATTTAACTACCATATTTTGTGCGATACACGCAACACGCACATCAAATACAAGTATATCAAAAAATACACAAAATCTAATGTCAGATGACGGCGGATGATAGAAGCACCCTGCAGCTGACGGGAGGTAGTTCTAGCACGGTCTTTGGCAATCGTGCTTTCAGCTACGCGGCACCAATGGCCTGGAACTCGCTACCGGAAAACACATGAGACGTTAAAGCGGAGGCATCCTTCAGAAGCAGACTCAAGACCCACCTTTTTACTCAGAGACAAAGAAGCGATTTTGGAATAACCATTCGGTCCTTAAAAAGCGCTGTATAAATACTAATATAATAATAATAATGATACAAGTGGTTATTGTCACAATCTAAAACATTAATGCTTTCGCACTTACCGATATATAAAACGTATATTATTATATATCATATATATTATATATTAGTGAACTTATATTATTGTACATATTTCAGTGATAGTATCGGGAGTACAGCTCACAAAGAAGGTATAGAAAACGATTTTAATGCTTTTTGTCTGTTCTTTCCAGGTTTTCTGTCATGGGACTCTGCAGAATGCCACGTGGATCTGGAGAAAGAGTTACTGGCGCTGATTGCTCAAGCGCCCGAGGGAGAAGAAGCCAGACATGGTACGTTACCATCACAAAATATCTTATTTAGAAATAAATACCTTATACCTCCTCGCGCCACGTATGCTCCTAATAACATTTTCATCATTAACATCAACATAAAAAACCTAGCAAGATACAGATCGGAAAGCTGCTAAAAGGTTTCACATGTATACTTTTAAACGTAAAATACAAAATACGTTTCCTATAAATAAAATAAAATTGCATTTCGTGTTATCACATATATTTTTAGCATTCTCTTTTGAAATCCATTTCAATATTAAATAAATAAATATTTCACATTGCGTTTTGTTTTTTTTTTAATTAAACAAATCTAAGTTGAACAATTTGTTTGAATGAGACACAGCTATTCATACTATTATGTATGTGCCAATTTGTTTCTTTGCAATAGTTGAGCGATCATTAGATTATTATTGCTCATATGAAAAAATATTTATGAATCATTAAGAAAAAAGCCATTCATTTTTGTAAAAAATTACATTTAGTTATTACTATTTATTTACTTGACAATAATATAAGTATTGATAATTTAATAACCTTTTTGAATCCAAAATATTTAAGGAAATACTCAAACGGTAATTTGTAAGATTCTTCTTCGTAGTATCAATCCGGTGGATTGGTTTGCAGCAACAGAATCTTGCATCTCGATCTCCATTCTTCTCGGTCCTCCGCAACCCTTTTCAGCTCAGCATAAGCACTACAATTCATGTCCTCGAATACTTGCTGCAAATACTCCCGTCTAGGGTGTATTTGCAGCAAGTATTCGAGGCGTGTAAGATTAAGTGTATATTAAATAAAAAGCTTTTTTAACCTTTTCTTTACTATTGATTAACGATAATAGAGCATTGTCATTTAATTTCTCATTGGATGAGCAAAGCTAACTTTGGACATGGACTAAAACTTGGCATGTTGCCTACCGCGTGTCATTGGTTTAAAAAAATCCAGGCCTTAAGAGCATCAGGATAATCATTAGGTTTCTTTTAAAAATGATTTTATCAAATTACACAAAATATGCAATGGACACAACAGTTTTAAATACTTGAAATTTTAACCGGAATCAAATGTTCTCTGGTAGACCTGAGGAGGCAAAGATGTCTTGGGACATAGAAAATTATAAAATTGAGTTGTGGCAGTTATAGTGACAGAATGTTTCAGATATGGAAAACATATAGAAAAAAATATAATTACAGGTTTATAATAATATGATCATTCACAGTGTGATTCAAAATATATAAATATTCGTACATGAACATTGGTCAGAAAGCATCTGGATCAGGTAATATAGTAATATTTACATAATATTCTGACGTAATTGCGTTATTTTCTATGATATATAATATAATTTATACTATTCAAGTGGAAAAAAATTATCTATTTCGTTTTTGCCAATGTCATATTTTGATATTATTTTATTTTAAAAGCATTATTGTAAGTATGAAAAAATCTATAAAAATAAAAGTTACAAATTGAGATTTTTTTATGTAAGCACATACAGGAGAATACCGACAGATGGTGATAGTCATTTTGAAGTTCCATCTGTGGAATTCTATGACGCCTACCATATGGCTAAGCGCTTCATGTGGAGTGTTGATCCGCCAACGTCATAGACTACAGCCCGAGGCACTTCTGCAAATATCTCTCTATTTGCTCCAATTTTCACTTTTATTTCAAATAAAGATTTAAACGATAATTGAATTTAAATATTTATGAATAAGAATATAACACGTGTTTATTTATTGTAAGAGTATATTCTGATATCTTCCGTTATATATATATATTTATAATCGTGTCGGAAACAACAGGGTCAGATCCTGTCTGGCCAGAAGTGGGCGACGTCGATGGCATTACTCCCGGCTATCATCAGGTCTTCCTGGCTGCAGCTACTCGGACACAGCGCACATTACAGAAGGTGTGACAGGGGCTGCTCCTCGCCGTAGTCACATTCAGTCGGTCTGCTGTAAAACTGACAGAATTTCATTTATTTATTTATTTATTTATAAACATAATCGAAATTCCAATTTTTTTTACAACTATTTAGAAACATAGAGTATAAATTAATATACAATAAATAGAGAAAATAAAAAAAATAAAAATAACACAAAAGAATAAGAAGATCACAGAGATCAAGTAGAACAATACCATCGACAAAAGAGGAAAAGGATGTAAGAAAAGGATCGAGGTGTGCCTTTAGGCCATTTAGGAGCGACATTGCCGTTGTACCAAATTGAGTGCTTGAAGCTCCACAAGCATCGACTGGGATCAAAAACAATGGATGGCTACGAGCACGGGTGTACCTATCTGGAACATATAAATCATTTCATTTGTGTCCTCGTCTTGTATACTCCGGTCCGAAGTCTGTTAAGGGACCTCCATATATTCCACACCTGATCGTGTATAAGGGCTAGTTCTTCTTTCGGGGCAATCCAAGTATTCCCCTCAATTGCGTTTCTCAACGTGTTCAGCCGCAGGGTGGCCTCAGGTATTACCAGTTCCGTTGTCGACTGTAGGAAAATTCTTCTTCATTTGAGCCGTGTAGTTATTTTTTTATCTTCCGTTAATTAAAGCGATTCCATATTGCGGGATTGTTATTGGGGTGCGTGGTGGATGGATGATGAGCAGGTCTCCAAAGCAAAGAACTCGCGCAGAAGCACATTTGAAATTTATTTTACGTCAAACAAAATATAATCACAATATACTGCTTACCTAACAGCGGTGACTCCCTGCTGGTAGACTACCCGCTCCCGCATGATATCGTGCGAATTTCAAAACCAATATACAAAATGGCTCGTGCAAGCGCCGTGTCTTATTACTAATTGAATTTAAAACTTAGACAATTTTATATGTGCGTTTCGGGACCAGCCTAAAGGGCTACGAGTATATCGATTTGATATCAATCCATTCAACATTTTTTAATGATCATCAGATGAGGATCTTATTTTTAAACATTGTTTTTAGAGTATTGATCCGCTTACGTTATTAGGCTACAGCCCGATGCTCCCTATCCAAGGACATGTATCTTATGAGGGTTATCCGAGTGGCTTGGCGGCAGATTTTTTTGACTCGGTAATTCAAAAGCTCGTATACCGCATGCAAAAATGCATTGACCTCAGTGGCGACTATGTAGAAAAATATGAAAAAGTCTGAACTTACCAAAAATGTACGCATTTATGGAATTAAACATGTTTTACACTGCGAAAAATCACTGGGAACTTTATTTTACGGACAACACCTTTTGGCAAATATATTCATAAAAATGCAATTTGCGTAGTTATAAAAATACATAAAAATATATTTTGTAAATAATAAATTTATTTATTTCACATTTTATTTGCTTTAATATAAATTATACTTGTATTTCTGTATAATTTTGCCGGCGGTCATAGCTCAATGGTCAAAGCGTTTGCTTTGCAAGCCAAAGGTCATGGATTCGATCCCCGACGGAGATTAAAAAAAAAAGAAGGATTTTTAATCGATTTCTGAGCTCTAAAATACCCCCGGTTGATGTGATTTTGATCCATCACCCGTAAAATGACAGTCATAGCATATTAATTAAAATTGGTGATACATGAAAGTCGTGTCCCGTGAGGACCACCCATTTATAGTAAATTCCTGTAATTATAAAGATGATGCGTGATTTTCGGGCTGCAGTCTATGAAGTTGGCTGATCAACACTCGACATACAGTGTTAAGCCATGTGCAGCATGGTAAGCGTCATAGAATTCCACAGATGAGACTTCAGAATTACTATCACCATCTGTCGGTAATCTCCTGTATGTGTTTACATAAAAATAAACTAAAAAATAAACATCAAACGTTTGACCTAAGGATGAAATGGAAAACGTTTCATTTAAAATTGCAGTTTCTTCAGCAAATAAAACCGCCCTCAACTCTTCCAGTGCATCTCGCGCTAACCACACCACACCACACCTTTACAGTTGGGACGGTTATCTTTTTGCCTTCAATTTCTCAAAGAAAATCGCACTCCGGAAATTTATATCTCTTCTGAAGAGGCGGCGAGGCGACGACGTTCCAAAGAGAACCGAAATAACCTTTTTCAGTTTTTCACAGAAATCCGATGCTTTCAGCCTTGAGCTTTTGCACTTCAGTAAAAAATAAAGTCGTTACATTTTATAACATATTTTTTGTCGGATTTCCTTCGTTATTTTATTACATATATTCATTTTATTCGGGTTAATCATGTGGTCATCTTTAAAATCGTATAAATTTCACTGTACCAAGCCGTGTACTTCTTTATTTGTAAATCGTTATGTATATATTGCAGATTTGTAAAGAGATTTTATTATCTCTATATACCGATAGTCTATTTTGCAGCGTTGTAGTGAATCTAGCACTGCCCAAGTCTCGATTGAGTCAAATGCCTTTTCATAGTCTACAAAGGCGAGGAAGAGTGGCTGATTATATTCTTCGGTTTTCTGAATGATTTGTCTTAGCGTGTGGATATGATCAAAAATGATATGAACTCAAGTAGTGGATGCTACCCAACGAATAGGCACACTCAAGTGGCAATGGACAGGACATATCTGTCGAAGAGACGACGGTCGATGGGGAAGAAAAGTATTGGAATGGCGCCCAAATACTGGCAAACGAAGCATTGGCCGACCCCCTACAAGATGGACTGACGAAATAAGAAGAATAGCGGGAGTGACCTGGATGCGGAAGGCGGAGTATCGAAGAGGATGGAGACTCATGCGGGAGGCCTACGTTCAACAGTGGACGGACACAGGCTGATGACGATGTATATATATTTTTATGTAAGCACATACAGGAGAATACCGACAGATGGTGATAGTGATTCTGAAGTCTCATCTGTGGAATTCTATGACGCTTACCATGTAACATATGGATAAGCGCTGCATGTGAAGTGTTGATTCGCCAACGTCATGGACTACATCTATACATGTGTGGGTATACCTCAATGGTCAAAGCGTTTTCTTTCAAAGCCAAAAGTCGTGGGTTTGATCCCCTATGGACATTTAAAAAAAATATGATTTTTAATCGATTTCTAACCTCTAAAATTACCCTCGGTTGGTGTGAATTTGATCCCTCACCTGTAAAATGCCAGTCATAGCCTATTCATCAAAATTGGTGGTATGCGAAAGTCGTTCCGTGAAGACCACCCATTCATAGTAAATTCCTGTAATAATTAAGAATGATGCGTGAATCTCGGGCTGTAGTCTATGACGTTGGCGGATCAACACTCCACATGCTTACCGTCATAGAATTCCACAGATGAGACTTCAGAATTACTATCACCATCTGTCGGTATTCTCCTGTATGTGTTTACTTTAAAAAAAAAGAACAAGATCCTAGTGGATCGAGATTTAGAATAACAAGGAATATTAAGCAATTATCACCTATTTTTACGAAGATAAAGTAATTAGCTCAAGCCATTAATTTTTACTGTATATTTTTTTTTTTTTCAAAAAGATTGATCGTTTCATTTGTACATTATCATGTGATTGGATTTCCGAACAATTAGTTCCAAAGTAATCCATAAAGTTCGATCTCTCCCCGAAGCTTTCTTTTTTATATCCTCTCCTCTGATTATCTCAATAGCCGGCGCTTAATCACTTGCCATTTATTTTACTTCACAGACAATACAAGTGTTTGCTTTATTCCGCTTGAGAACAAAAGTTTTTTTTTTCTGCGTTTTTGTTTTGCAAAAAAAGAAACATTTCCATGATGTTTTTTTTTTGTTTCGTGTCGATTTATCATCGCGATGAAAAAACATAACTTTTAATATATATTATTCATTTCAAAAGCAGAAATAAAATTCAATGCTACAAACAAAAGGCCAAAAATTTCAGCATTCACAACAGAAAGTGTGCGAAAAATGTTAACAAATGTCTGTATTATACAAGGTCGCTTTTTTACATCTCGGTCTTGGACAATTTAGCTTGAAAAACATAGCATTCAAATTGACATCAGCACGATGTAGCCCTTGCTAACTGATACCGAAAACCTCGATAAGCAATCTTTCGTCTCTTGTTTTTGTCACTTGCCACACATTTATGTGTCCCCCATATTGGGACTAATTATATAGTTTTGCCAGCATTCATTATCTGTGGAATTATATATATATTGACTCACTTTTAGTACTAAATCGACCTAAAAGTGATTTATAATCAAAATGTGTAGAAATACATTAAAAAATTGGGATATAAAAATATTTATTTACAGATTCAGATATGATTTATATTTTAAGCATTCACTTTGAAATCCATTATAATGTTAAATAGATAACAACTTCATACCTTGTTTTAACATGGATTACACTGAGCACTGTTTCACTTGATAGAAGACTCCAGTCTTGCGATCTATGACAGCTTCATCAGTTTCAACGTGCACAAACGTACTGACGTGTTTACGAATTTTTACCAAAGAAAGAGTTTCACTAGACGGTAGGTACTGAGTTGAGCTTAGGGGTGGGGATTATTGGTGCGGTCTATATAAGCAAATAAATATTGATATCCTCCTCTCAATTTGATATCGATTTACTGGATGACAGGATGCAGGATCAGGTTCACAAACCAAAAAAAATGTATTCGTTTCACAGATTATCACGGTTTATTTGTCAAACACTTTCAACAAAAAGACCGTTGTGGCACACGCTATTAGGCGCGAGCCACAACGATCGCGAGCTAGCTTCAACTGTCAACTGACGGCGCGCTCTGACATCTCGGCTGCTAACCTTAGCTGCAGAAAAAGCAAATTCAAGATGACAGTAGTACTAATAGGAAATGGGCCAACTGTCATAACAAATAAATTGGCGTATGCAAACACCGTGTAACGTTATACAATTAAAACTAACATTAGATGTGCATGTCAGGCGAGCGAACAAAAATAAGAGACAAAAAATCATTTTTCGAGGCATTACGGCATCAGCCTAAAGGAGCTATATCAAGCTGATATCAATATTTACTAATAAGTAAAAAGTTCGGTGAAGTTTTTACGTGAGGCAGTTTTTTACTCTATTTCGTATTTATATATGATATGAATTTAATGAGGGATCCAACTGTAGCTGAAATATGTAAAATACGGATAAAATAAAAAACATTCCTATTTTTTACGTGTCCAGGTTCATGTTTTATGAATATCCAAGTAGACCACAGCGAGTTGTTAAAGGCCCTCTACCCACGCCCAGTTAGTGTCGGTTGTACTAACAACCCTTTGAGAGAAATTTTAACGAGGCTGCGTGCAATAAACATAACCTGAAAACCAGAAACAGGCCAGAGGCTTCCATGAAGTTACACAAAAATAAAAAAAACTCAATTCACGTAAGCTTTCATTCGCAAAAAGCCTATCGATAGCCTTGATTATTTCTTCACGTATAATGTTATAACTAAATATTACGGATTTAATATCGAAAATTATTTTAACCTTGCTTTAACGTGGATTACGTTTAATACTGTTTATTCTTTAAGTGAAAGATCGCTGATTTGCTTTCAATGTGAGCTCATGTACTCATTGTTCTTTTCATATCCGTTCCATAAACACATTTTTTTTTATGTAAACACACAATATACAGGAGAATAACGACAAATGGTGATAGTAATTCTGAAGTCTCATCTGTGTTATTCTGTGACGCTTACCAAGGTGCATATGGCTAAGCGCTGCATGTAGAGTGTTGATCCTCCAACGTCCTAGACTACAGCCCGACATTCACGTATCATCCTAATAATTACAGGAATTTACTATGAATGGATGGTCTTCACGGGACGAATTTCATTTACCACCAATTTTAAAATTAGGCTATGACTGGCATTTTATGGATGTAGGATTAAATTCACGCCACAGTATTTAAGTGCTCAGGAATCGATTGATTATTATTTTTTAATCTCTGTCAGGGATCGAACTCAAGGCCCTTTGGCTCGCAAAGCAAACGCTTTGCCCATTGAGCTGTACCCGCTGGCTAAATGGTCACCAAAACCTTGTACACTCTTACTAATAGCTATCTATTTTTTATATTAGATATATTTATACTCGTATATATATATTTTATTATTTCAAATTGCTTCAAGCAGTTAGCTTAAAAATCTTTTAAAAAATGGCATCATTCTGTTAAACTAAATTAAATATTGCATAACACTCGTGGAGCTGTACAAGAGTATATTTTAGGGGCGCTGAAAGCACCTGCATCTGACAATGTGTCACCGAGCATTCTTTCAGCACGTTAACGTTCCCATTTCAGCTCTTTTGGTAAGCCTCCATCCTTCAGGCTTAGCGACCAAACAATAGAAAGCGCTGTACGGGGATTAAGCGTGAAGGGACCTGAAACCTGGATTAATGAAATTATAAACAATATTTGCTCTGCTAAGCGAACACACCGTACCGTGAGATTAAAACCTGCGCTTGTTATAAGTAACTCAAAGAATTTTGATTATTATTACAGTACGAATTATAATCACGAATAACGAATCAAAAATGTTGCCGATTGCAAATATATTTTATTTCTTGCCGTAAAACGACTTTTTATGTACAGTTTTGGAAACTTTTTTATCAATAGAAACAAATTATGATGAAATCAGAACGAGTGAAATTCTTAAGTATCAAAAAAGTGTTTATAAATTATAAATATTTATTTATTTACCTTGTTTCTACGTGGATTACGTAAGACAAGTTCTCTATTAGGAGACTGCAGTTTCGACTAATTCGTAGCCTTTCTCAATCCTTATTTTGTTCAGAGATAACTGAGCTGCGATAGTACTTCGCAAGTGGTATAACCCATTTTATGTAGGAGAGGGGGTAAGGGGTGTGTCTTTCAGGGAATGATAAGAGAGGGAGACAAAAAGGGTTGCAAGGATGAAGACAACATAATATGAATACAATTATAATATGAAAGACGGGTATAGCTCAATGGTCAAAGCGTTCGCTTTGCAAGCAAAAGGTCGTGGGTTCGATCCCCGACGGAGATTAAAAAAAAAAGATTTTTAATCGGCTTCTGAGCTCTAAAACACCACCGGTTGTTGTGAATTTGATCCCTCACCCGTAAAATACCAGACATAGCCTAGTCTTACTTAGCTTAGTTATATGCACCATGGTAAGCGTCATAGAATTCCGCATATGAGACTTTAAAATTACTTTCATCATCTGTTGGTATTCTCATGAATGTGCTTACATAAAAACATTACACTTCAATTTTCATCTATGTCAATTCTAATTTTAAAGTCATTTCATTAAACCTCGGTTTAGACTTCGCAAAAAGTCGAAAAAAAATAATCTATTCTATAAGATGAAACAAAAATGATAATGGTGCTTAGTAATTTGAATATCAAATCCAACATAAATTTCAGCAGGTCCAGAAAAAAATTTTTTAGCTACTGTAATGAATCTGGCCATGGAATTTACGTGTTTTTATTAAAAATTTACCTTACGTTGTACGTAATAACATTTTTTGTTGTCTTAAAACACAGCACCTTTAAAATCTTAATAAATTGAAGAAGCTCAAAACTCTTTGCTTAAATTTAAGAACATCACTTTAAATTTAAAAAAGTGTACTGCATAAATTCAAGACTGAAATTCATAATATTTAAAATATCCTCATTTATTAAGTTACATATTTTTAGTCTTGAATATTTATTTTAAGTTTAACATTCACCATCATAATCATCAGCCTGTATCCGTCCACTGTTGAACGTAAGCCTCCCGCACGAGTCTACATCCTCTTCGATCCTCCGCCTTCCGCATCCAGGTGTCACTCCCGCTATTCTTCTTATGTCGTCAGTCCATATTGCATGGGGTCGGACAATGCTTCGTTTGGGCGCCATTTCAATACTTTTCTTCCCCATCGACCGTCGTCTCTTCGACATATATATCCTGCTAATTGTCACTTGAGTGTGCCTATTCGTTGGGCAGCATCCACTACTTGAGTTCTTCTGCGTATTTCCTCGTTTCGGATTCTATCTTTTAGCGACACTCCGAGCATGGATCTCTCCATACCACGCTAGGTGAACTTTATTTTATGTCTTAATATTTGAGTTTGTTAATATGTATAATTATGTTATTATATGTTTTCTTTGTAGACGCATATCTTTCCAGTATCATTCCCATATCCACACATATTTGGTACATATAGTCACCACAAATAACCGCGACTAAGTTCTCTCAGTTTCCATTTTTTTATGTTAACACATACAGGGAAATACCGACAGATGGTTATAGTAATGCTAAAATCTCATCTGTGTATTCTATGACGCTTACCATGGTGTATATGGCTAGGCGTTGCATGTAGAGCGATGATCCGCCAACGTCATAGACTACAGCCCGAGATTCACGCATCATCATTATTATTACAGGAATGGGTGGTCTTCACGGGACAACTTTCGTCTACTACCAATTTTTAATTAATAAGCTATGACTGACATTTTACAGGTCAGGGATCAAATTCACACCACCCAGGGGTAAGGCTGAAGGTCGTGGGCTCAATCCCCGACGGAGATTAAAAAAATAAAGATTTTCAATCAATTTCTCACCTCTAAAATACCCCCGGTAAATGTTATTTTGATCCCTCACCCGTAAAATGCCAGTCATAACCTATTAATAAAAATTGGTGGTAGACGAAAGTCGTCCCGTATGAAAACCACCTATTCATAGTAAATTACTGTAATAATAAGGATGATGCGTGAATCTCGAGCTAGAGTCTATGACGTTGGCGGATCAACACTTCACATGCAGCGCTTAACCATATGTAACATAGCAAGCGTCATAAAATTCACAGATGAGACTTCAGCATCACTATCACCATCTGTTGGTATTCTCCTGTATGTACTTACATAAAAATAAAAATAAAACTTGAATCACCAGTGTATTTCATAATTGTTTTTTTGAAATATAAAATTATTTGTATTACAAACACTCAAAATATATTAAAAAATAACATGTCATGTTGTATTCTTTTGAATATCAACATAAAAGTTACACTTTTTTCGTTACATCGTAATAAAAAATATACAAAACACAAGTGGAACCGATACTAGATAAAACGCCTCTATTTCGTTTTTATCATACCACCAGCACGAACGTAGAGGTAGAACAAACTAGATCACTTGTTATTATCATAGACCGCCATATATTCTTGAAACGTGAAAAAAGCTGCTTTTCTGGCAATAGTACTTCACTTAAATAGATAAGAGCGTATGATGACGCCGACTTCTTCAGGAGTTTTTTTTTCAGTTAATAAGTGCCAGTTTTACGGGTACGTTTTTTTTTGTTGATAAAACTGAAAGCTTTTAACGTCTCTTCTAGAGATATGCTGGCTTTCAAAGGGGCGTAATTAAGCCGAACTTATTTGGCTCGGGATATTTTCTGACACGTTCTCTGGTTCTACTTTTTAGATGGTTAATTTTTATGTAGACGTTGAAAGAAACTGTCGCAGTTAATGCCGCAATAGTGAAGTAATTAGTAACTGTTATGTAATTATCAAATGTATAACGTGCCTTGCTTTATGTTTTATGGATTAATGTTACCAATTTCAAAATATGTTTAAGTTCCACTTATAATTATTTGGCAAGTAATTATTTTGTCAATAATCAATTTAAATATTGGCAAGTAAATATTTAATAAATCGTCATTAGTAAATACTGACATCAGCATGATGTAGTCCTCGCTTACTGTTACCGAAAACCTCGATAAGCAACCTTTCGTCTTATAATTTTATAGCTCGCCAAACCTTTATTTAGATGGCGACATTGGCACTAGTACATAGTTTTGCCACCAGGCGGTGCTGCTTGCAGCGTGCACGCCGCGGGAAATGTCAGAGCGGGTAGAGAGTCCCGAGCCATAAGCGTGACAACGTTAGCATTGCGGCCTGTGGTATGTTTCCGCTCGGCCCAAAGCTTGTAATATTTTTAAGTGAATAAAATATAGTCTGTGTCTCTATAAGAAAGTCTTTCTCTGCTGCCCTGCTTGTCATCCTGCCCCTCGCGACGTAATAACGCCCCTCTCTGGTGTTTTGAGAGAGGAGGATGTTAATACACTGAAAAGTCAGTAAAAATAATAAACCGGCATTAAATAATTAATGAATGGTTATTAATAATAGGTTATGTTAGTTTTCTATTTTAAGTATTAATTATTAATAGTCCTGGACATAAATTTGCATGTTTCTATCATCTACTCATTAGTTGTCAACCTAAAACTAACCATTTATTTTACAAAATTATTATTCAATTTAAATATTGACCATTTAACATTAATTACTGGCAGTATTGAGTATACTACTGACATTTTAATTTTATAACTGACAGCCTTCATACTGACACAGTGAATACTGCCGATTAATCTACTGATATTAAATTTATTTTATTGCCAAATCATTATATAATACCTTGAATAAGTTACCGACCGATTAAATACAGGCCTGATTAATTTAGCAGGAATTTAATTGACAAAAACCAGATTCTGTTACTCTTCAAATTGAGTGGCATTAAGGAAGGAACTTTGGAAACAGCCAGTTCTTGGTCGACACACATTAACCATGTATGAATCTTCCGGCAAGTGTAAGACGAGATTGTCGGTTTTGGGTGGGTGTAGGATGATTTAGTTTTTTATGTTTCGAAGCTTAAGTTTCGAACCTTTCATTACGGCTCGGTGGAATATAAATTATACTGTCAATTATAAAACAAGTATTTGAAGCATAAATGTACTTATCTGGTCTATTTTCA
Source organism: Glossosoma conforme (assembly GCA_022606575.1). Classification (NCBI taxonomy): domain Eukaryota; kingdom Metazoa; phylum Arthropoda; class Insecta; order Trichoptera; family Glossosomatidae; genus Glossosoma; species Glossosoma conforme. The sequence continues at coordinate 68,876 of JAGTXR010000249.1, forward strand.
TTTATCACATTGGTTCTTGTATCCTTTAGCTGTCAGATGATGCATAGAAAAAATATTCTAAGAAAGTAGCAAAACGATATATCATGGCTACCGATGTCAATAGTAGGGGAATCTTACACGACATATATCGGGTACCGATGCGAACAGGTCAAAAAGTTTTTTACAAGATAGGATTTATAATGTCTAAAATGATAAAAAACAAAGTTTTATTTGCTCTCGAATATATATTTATATCAGTGAGAAATAAAATCATTTTTACTGGTATTTTATAAGCTACTGAAAAATATGGAAAACATTTACGTTTGATATTCACGGGTTGTTGGGTAACGTATTATTGTATCGAAAGATTTACGTAACAAGATCAAACAGATCAGTGTGATGAGACGGAAACTACATAGAAAACCAATAAAAAAAAACCAATTCAATTATAGATAAAAATAATAAGAAACATTTTTTTATGTAGAAGCTCTTTTCAAATATTTTCGTGTTACTCATTTTATCAATTTTATCCGATTTCTTATTCGACTAGGAATATAATACATATTATATATTTAATATAATAAAAAATAAAAATAAATTAAATAATTTATTATATATATTATAAAGACGGGTAAATACCCGTCTTTATAACTCTAGTTTAAATGAAAATATAAGTAGTAGATGTTTTTGCAAATGTTATATTTTCAAATTTATTGATATTTAATTAATACAGTGGAACCTTTCTTAACGAGCACCTCTCATAACAAATAATTCGCATAACGATCAAAAAAATAGTGAAAAAATAGCTCCCTTAACGAGCGACATTTCGCATAACAAGTGACGCAGAAAGGGGAAGTCACATAGCATGACGCACTTGTGAGCCGGGACTTCCGCGTCATTGCGTCGGTTAAAAAAAATGTCTCCAGACCGCTTTCTAGCAAAAAATAATTCATAAATTAATGAATAATAAGCTAGTTTTGATGTTTAAAAATGTTTCATCCAGGGCATTACTATCTTAAACAATTTATTAGTATGTTATTTTATTTGAATAAAAGTTAAAAGAAAAAAAGGCATGGAACGCATTATCGTGTTTTTCATTGATTTCTATGGGAAAATTAGTTTCGCTTAACGAGTGTTAAACGAGCTAGATTATGGAATGAATTATGCTCGTTATGAGATGTTCCACTGTATATTGTTTAAGCAATTGCCTTAATAAAAATCGAGTTGACTATACTTTAAGATTAATCATAAAGGGTTTGCCAAATAACATTTTTTTTTTGAAAAGATGCAAAGACGAAAAGATTTAGCTTCGGCTGTGTGGCACGTAGCGCCATCCTGTTGAAACAAAATGTTGCCGATATCCTCCTCTTCAATTTTTGTGAACAAAAATTCGTTCAACATGGCCCGATAACGATCGCCATTGACTATAACGGCCACTCCTTGCCCACTTTCGAAGAAAAATGGCCCAATTATGCCTCTGGACCAAAATCCGAACCAAACAGTGACTCGTTTTGGGTGCAACATCTTTTCAATGTATGCGTGCGGGTTTTCTGTGCCCCAAATGCGACAATTTCGCTTGCTTACATACCCGCCAAGATCAAAATGGGATTCATCTGAAAAGATGATTTTTTTGGCAAAATCGGCATCTTTTGTAAGTCGATCGCAGGCCCACTTAGCGAAGCGAAAACGCATTGGATGGTCAGTTGGATTCAAGTCCTGAACCAATTGGACTTTGTATGGCGTCATACTAAGGTCTTTATGCAAAATTCGTCTCAATGATGTCTCCGAAATGTTCAATTGTTGAGGACGACGGTGAATTGATGTTGATGGCGCTTCACGCACACTTTCTGCAACAGCAGCAATATTATCGGGTGTACGCACTGTTTTTGGCTTTTCACGCTTTGGTTTATCGATGAGGATGCCAGTTTATTTCACTTTTTTCACAAGATAACGAACATACGGAGCTGACGGTGATTCTCTTCTTCCAAAATCCGTACGCAATTTTCGCAGACATTCTGCAACATTACCATGATTTTCAAAGTAATGTCGCAAAATTTCACAGAGTTGTTCAAGCGTATACACAACCATATTCGCTTAGCGGAAAAATAAAACTAATTATTTGTCGAATCGGACATGAGCTAAGTATTACCATTCAAGAAATAAGCACTAGTTGAAATAAAAATGTTAGATGGCGGACCCTTTAGTTCAATTATAAGCTTTCATTCATACTACGAGTAATTTTACAAACAGTAATTGAGCTGCTTTTAAACTAAAAAAAATCAGCATATGGCCGTCACGAATTGCTGCTATATTTTATCTAAGTTACCGTTATGATCCATGCCTTATTCTCAATTACCTTAGAAACCTGAAACCTTACCAAATAATTAAATGAAATAAGTTCCCGACGGCTTTCTAAGGCAACGAAAACCAAGAGCTTTATAAAAATGTAGTGGTAGTGTCCGAGACATTATTGGGAGTTTGATATATATTTTTCAATAAGATCTATTCAAAGAATCCATAGAACTTAGATCTTCCAAGGACCCTCCGGTCCTTGGAAGTCCGAAGTTTGGTGGGTGTGTCAAAGTTCTTGTAAAACTTCGAGATGCATGATAAAGATTCCCGTAGGTAACCAAAGCTGCTGTATAGGTTCTACAATCTGATGTAAATAAAATGTTTTTTAGAATTTAGCCCACATTTTTTTTTCTGACGACATGTTTCAGCCAGGTTTAATGGCCATTTTCACGTCAGTTATATTATGGAATTCCACCAAGAATTATCGATCAAAAGAATCGAAAAAATTCTACATCTAATTAATAAAATATTTTCTTTCCACCTACGTCTACGTGAACTGAGCTTAATTCTTGGGCAAATATCGCTAATATATATTGTTACGTTGCGAGCAAATTAAGCTTTGGTAAACTATCTCATAAATATCCCACCTGTCTCGGGGGTGTGCGTGACAACAGCCTCCTAGGTGCTCAGGATGTCTTACAAGATCGCACAGTAATTTCTCCTGAATTTCAAGGCGAGAAAATTTTCTTCTGCCCTTCAAAGTAACTCCACGTAGAAGAGCCTGCTATGAATTATTATGCATAAATTTAACCAAGATTTTGCACTTTCTCCATTATGATTTACCGTGTTTGATGTTATCATAAGCTCGCTAAAAACGCTACAATATTTTGTGATAGTTTTCTATTCAACTAACTACTAAGTTAGTTGAATATAAAAAAAGAACCATTAAGTTTTTTTTATGCGTACAATTTGAGCAAAACTAATGCCATTTTTTTATCAAATATAAAAAATAGTTAATCTTAGTTAATTCATATTAGTTTTCGCCTCATCCCAAATCAGCTCTGCCTCCCACAGCTCCACCAAATACATTATATTAACATCCTCCTCTCTTTAAAAGGTGGCTATTCAGTCGCGTAGTGGCAGGATGAGGAGCAGATTAACAACACAAAGACTTTTTCTGAAGCACATTGACATATATATTTCGATAACCTTACAAACTTATTTCCCGACCTAGTCACAGCATTTAGGCCGAGCCACAATACAATATGAACTCACCGACGTCGGCACACGACTAAATAGAAACGTCGTTTTTTTTATGAAATTTTTTCGAGCATGATAATGTATTTGGATTTATTGCGATGCCAAACTAAGCTCCCATATTCCAGAACGTATGTAATTTGATGTGTTAAATTCTGTTTTTTTTTTGTATTTTTAGGAGAGAGGCTGATCCAATATGCCACGGAGAACTTGGTGACGGAGATTCTCATTCATCCGCAGATGAACACGCTTCTTCAGTGTATGAGGAACCTCCTCAGTTCCTTCACGAGACATCGTCACATCGTCCATGCCGGATACACCTTTGCCGGAAATGGATCCTGGATTATGCAGGTAACTAACGCACTACATGTATATGTGAAATATACATATGCAACATCCTCCTCTCTTTAAAAAGTTTGTTATTCAGTCGCGTAAGGGCACGATGAGGAGCAAATTAATAATACACAGACTTTTCCGGAAGCACATTGACATTTATTATCGATAAGACTTGGTTTCCCCGATCGATCGTAGCACGACGTTACTTTCGCCTCGATCGATCGGGACTTAACTATGCGATTTCGCCGATGGTCGGCACACGACTCCTGCGCTCGTGATGGGCTGTCGCCCAGTGCCACAAGCGGCGGTCTATGTAACTAACGTCACACCCGTGACCGGACTTGTCAAAAATGCCAATATGGCGACATGTATATCGAGGTTTTCGGTAACAGTCAGTGAGGGCTATATCATGCTGATGCCAGTATGTAGGAGTAAACACAGATGCTGACATTCCAAAGTTCTTTTAAATAGGAGCAAGAGAAGTTATTCATCCTGAGTCACCATGAGAGATGCTCAAAAGGCTTTCATGGTTTCTGTATAGATGAAGGTATGAGAGATTACTTCAGAAGTGTGTTCATGATAGAAATGATAAGAAAGCCTAAGTTAGTTGACTGAACGTCATTGTTCCATACAGTTATTTATGCCAAATAACGGTACAGTTTGTTTCTCTGACTCTGATTTAAATTACAGAATAGGTTTGCTTGATGGAAGAGCTCTTTTTACAGTATAAAGTAACATCCTCCTCTATCTCAAAATTCCGTCGCGTGATGGCAAGATTAGGAGCAGATTAATAATATATAGACTTTTTCACAAGCACATTGACATATATTAACGATAAAATATACAACCTTGTGGCGCGACCTAGTCACAGCATGGGGCCGAGCCACAATACAATATGCTCTCTCCGAAAGGCGGGACACGACTGGCTCCACGCGCCCTTTGGCGCTGAGACTTTCGCCCAGCGCCCAAGTGGCGATGTATATAACTAACACACCCAGGAGAAGGCTTGTCCAAAACGCCAGTATGGCGACACGTAAATGTATGACAAGCGAACAGAAATAAGAGACGAAAGATTGTTTATAGAGGTTTTCGGTACCAGTCAGCAAGGCTACATCATGCTGATGTCAATATAAGACTGCCGGAAAGTAATAATATTAAGCTCGTGAATAAATGAAGACTGATAGAATAATAATAATAATAAAAATATACATACTTTGAATATATACTATGGCGACATCTGTTCGATTATAACAATGATATAAATACTAGTTTCACCGCAGGTCAGTTAACAATGGCGCGATTCGCCGAGCGGTATGAATACCTGGGCACGAAGGTCCGCGGTTCGCATCCCTATTTGCCGTTAAACTTTTAATTGACGCGTTGAAAAAAGAATTTTATGTTTAGTATATGTATATTTAAGTAATAAAGAAACTCGTTAAACTTCGTAAGACTAGCTTTATTCTTCTAAAAACCTGCAATCAAACATTAAAAAGCTCTCATCACCGAACTTGGACTATTTGTTAAAACTTTTAATTGTGAGCTTTAATGCTTGTAACAAATAATATAATAACCAAAAAGAAAACATCTTGATTATAATTATCAAAGTTAATTTTTACAAATGTTATCTAGGATTTAATGTCATAATTAACTGGATTTGCTTTTCTGATTACAAACTTGTTAATGTATAATGGTCATAGGCTTTATTAAAGGTTCCGACCTTTGCACTAATTAGGCAATTATTTATTTGGAGTTTTGAAAATATCCTTAGTTTTCTCTTACCAACGCTGCTCTACATCGGGCCTTATACAAATGTAAAACAATATAAATGACTAATTGCTTTTGACTTGGGTTAATTTATTTTACTGATTAGAAAATACTGAGAATGTGATGACCAAATTTATCTAATTACATATCGTATAATATCCTCATACAATAATTTGTATACCTTGGAAGTACGATCGCCTGGGATGGCAGAACAAAAAGAGAAGTCAACAGACGCATACATCAAGCAAGGCTAGCTTTCAATAAAAAAGCAAAAATTCTTGAGTCAAAGAATATTACTTTAGGGCTCCGCAAGCAACTTGCCAAAAAACTTGTTTGGAGCATCTTAATGTATCTGAAAGTGATAAAAAAGACTAGAGGCCTTTGAGATGTGGTCGTACAGAAGAATTCTCGGAATCTCCTGGAGAGACCACGTCACGAACAATGAGGTTCTCAGGATAATCAAGGAAGATAGGCACCTAATCAGAACCATCTCAGAGAAGCGAGCCCGATGGATTGGTCACGATATTGTGGAGGGGATGGTTGAGGGTAGAAACTGTAGAGGGCGCCCTAGACGGGAGTATTTGCAGCAAGTATTCGAGGACATGAATTTTAGCGCTTATGCTGAGCTGAAAAGGGTTGCGGAGGACCGAGAGGAATGGAGATCGAGATGCAAGATTCTGTTGCTGCAAACCAATCCACCGGATTGATACTACGAAGAAGAATACCCTCATACAATAATTTTCTTTGGATTAGAAAATAGTGAAATTTATTATTTAAATATGACTCCACATAGCATGTTGAGTTTTACAAGTTGTAAACTTGTTGCTATTTTGCCTTGTACAATAATAATTTATAAGAAAAATGTCTTTTTTGGTCGCAAAACCATAGCGATACTTATTATTAGAATAATGGTGAAGTTCAAAGTTTTTTTTCCATTTTTTTTTATTCTCATACATATAACATATAGATACAATCAATTGGGACCACTTAGTTCTATGAATCACCATTGTCCATGCCATGTTTTGAAGACATTTCTGCACCGGAATGTCCACCTGGGAACATATCTGGTACTTGAAAAGACGGCAGCTGAAGTATCCAAGGCATATTTAGTGTATGAATTGTTAATCTAATATTATTAAGAAATCGGATAAATCAATACGAACTTCACAAAACCTGAAAATTTTGCTCCTTAGGGGCGACTCAACTAGTCAATAACACGCGGTAGGCATCCAAATTTCGGTCCGCGTTCAATGTTGCTTAACTTCGCTGATTTAATGAAAACCGCGTCTACAATGCGCTATTATCATTGGTTTCTGCCATTGGGTGTGTCAGTTTATTGTTAAAACACACAAAAATGTTTTATAAAACCTTGCAATAACCATAGAATTGTAAATGAGAATTTTTATGTAACTAATTTAATATTTTTTAATAAGCATTTAAATCTCTAAGTCTTTCTATATAGACATATTATTTTATAAATACTATGTTATTGAAATCAGTCTGTTGATAACAAGAATGGAAGCTAAATGAGATGCATCAGATGCTTCATTAGAATACAAAACTTCAGGCTTTCATCAACAGATGTCACTAGTGATAATCAATGGAACAGATAATTCAAATAACTGTTATTTGCTTCGTCAGGCAGACGACATTCACTAGCAAAAGCATAATAACGTTCACCCAATCAACGGAAAATATGTGGGAAGAGTGAAATCGTATATCTAGAGATGTTTTGAAAAGATCTAGAGCAGGAACATTCAATCAATGCGTTGGAAAGTATATTTAATTAATCAATTGGCCTATGCGTATTTGAATATGGCACATAATTTTCGATCAGAATAAATTATTTATGGTTAGAATTTGATGTGAAATAAGTGATGTATTATAAAATTAAATATATATATTATTTAAATCAACTCTAACCTAACGTAACCTCACGTAGCGTAACCTAACCTAACTAAATTTAATCTAACCTAACCAAATCCAATTAATATCATCTTTTATATAAAAAATAAATGAGCAACTTAGGTTTCTTCTTCGTAGTTTCAATCCGGTGGATTGGTTTGCAGCAACAGAATCTTGCATCTCGATCTCCATTCCTCTCGGTTCTCCGCAACCCTTTTCAGCTCAGCATAGGCGCTAGAATTCATATCCTCGAATACTTGCTGCATATACTCCCGTCTACGGCGTTCTCTGCAGTTTCTACCCTCAACCATCCCTTCCACAATATCGTGAAGAAGACCATCGTGGCGCATGATGTGGCCAATCCATCGGGCTCGCCTCTCTGAGATGGTTCTTATAAGTTGCCTATCTTCCTTGATTGAACTTAGGTTTACAATAGTTTAATTGCGATCAAAGATTTATTTTTATTTTTTAGTTTGATTTACTTGAAAGATGATATATTTTTACTAATTTGACTACATTGTAAAAATGTTACTGAATGTCAATTGACTGTACTGTAGAGACCATAAGCTTTATAAAGCATCTTTATAAGAGAACCTTTTATTGATATATTTTGATAAATAAATAAAAAATATTTCAAGGGTTATAAGATATTTAAAACTAAAAAAAAAACGTTCAAACTTTTAAAAAGACTTACGTGTTGTTCAAATAGATTTTGTATACTCGAGAAAATGTAACATTATCCCTGACTATAAGTTATTTATATTTTCTACATCATCAAATTCACACCAACTTTAGAACTCAGAAGTAAATTTTTTTTTTAAATCTCCGTTGCGGATCGAACCCACGACCTTTGACTTGCAAAGCAAACGCTTTGACCATTGAGCAATATAATTATAAAATAATATAAATTAATTTTACATACTCGTAAATTAAAATTCCATGTTATACAACTGATTATAAATTATTTGGGGCTTACATGTGAAACATTTAAATTCTTAATTAATATTAACAATTTCGCTATAAGCATACTTCTACTAAGGAGTCATGATATATTTTCGTGAATACGAAACGTGAACGTAACCGAATATAGCAGTTGCCATATTGCAGTAGCGTCATAACTCAGTCGCCGTATGGCGTATCGCAATGTCATTAATATTGCCTATATTTAGTTACAAGGAAGGCATAACTTAGCAGCCGGAGTTCTGAGTACATTCCCGGTAATTTGAAGTGAAGCCTAATTTTGCCGGTAGCAAATTAATGAAGTTTAGTTTTACCCCCACAGTGGCGGATCAAATAGAACCCTAATTTCATATTTTTTGACATCCCCCGTTCAAATAAATCTACTCTGCTTTGCCGGGATCGTCGACGCGTGGTGAATGGATGAGGAGCATTTCACAACGCAAATAACTAGTCGAGAAGCACATTGTCGTTTATTTTAAATAAAAGAGTGACAAACTTCGGTATTCTGCCAGGACCACAAACAATGAATGATGTTTACCTGACGGTGCCCACGCAGACTTGACTCAGTTCAAAGAAGAGCAATTCGTTTGATAAACAATGACACTCTTACGTCTAACCTGTAATCAATGGAACACAGGCGTAAGATTGGTTCACTTAGTCTTTTCTACCGTTATTACCACGGTCGCTGCTCTTCGGAACTTAAGGAACTAATGCCTCCTGCACACGCCCACAACCGACAAACTCGTCTTACACTTGCCGAACATCCATACACGGTTAATGTGTGTCGACCAAGAAATGGCAGTTTCCAAAGTTTCTTCCTTAATGCCATTGGTAAGCTTTTGAATGCTCTTCCACCGTCTGTGTTTCCTCCTTCCTACAATCTTGATCTCTTCAAGAAACAGATACACTTGTAATCTCCTCAACCCACACACAAACACGAACACTCACACGTTTCCCGCATGCAGCGTCTAGCCTCCCTGGCTGAGCGTCGTAGAGTGCACTGGTCTTGACCGGGTGTGCTCTGCTGCATGCGTTTACATAAAAAAGGATCGATATTTTTCGATAGTTTAGAGATATTCAAGAGATGGTTGTTGCGCTGTTTCCTACATACATGTGGCGATGAAGTGGTTAATTGTCATTTAGTTTGTTCCGCCCTTGACGTCCTTCTAGCGTCACTCTCCGGATGCAATATTCTGCTATGCATGTTTACTGCGAAGAAAATTATCCATAATTGATTTTCAGTTTCCGCTAAGTACAAGTGCACCATTTAATACAATTTATTTACAAGCAGGATGTTTTTAAATAATGCATTTACAGTGCTTTCATAACATTTAAAATTTACTCTGGCTGCTTGTACTCATATGAAAATTGTAACTGAATTTGAAATAAATCTATTACTCGTACAAGACAATCAAGTACTTTGTAGATATATTTATATAACAAATAATTAAAGACATTTTAAGATGATATTATGGCTTTTGGGTTTGTAAGTTGTGAAGTGTAGACTTAGTGAAGACTTAGTAAAACTAAGTCATCAGCCCTGAAGAAGATCCCTGCAATGGCGGTCAAAATATTGAATAGAAGAAATTCTTCACAAACGGCTAAACCCAAAAGCCACAATATCAAATCTGGCCGTGAAAACCTAAGAAGTAACATTTTAAGATATTATAATACCTGATGATGATGATGACATCAGCTCGATATAGTCCTTGCAGGCTGGTGCTGAAAGGCCTCAATATACGATCTATCGTCTCTTATTTTTGTTCTCTCGTTTGACACGCATATATAAAAATGATGGTAATATAAGACATGTGACTGCGTCGCCATTTCGTTTGTTTGACAAGTCCTGTCATTGGTTCGACATAGTACCATTAATGGCCACAGTTTTAATTTCGGCGCTGGGATGAACGCAGAAAGTTCTCGGGCAGATGACCGAAGTTTGCCAACTGTTTGTCTTAAAAATAAATATCAATATTCTCCTTGAAAAGTTCTTTGATTGATGACTTGCTCTCCATCCCTCCACCAAACGTTCCGATGACGATCCCGACGACATGGAGTCGCCTTTTGATTGACGGGGGAATGTAAATGAATAAATAAGCTAATTTATAAATATTATTTACTGTCTAATCATTGCATTTCAATGCATTTTATTTATCTTAGAGCTGCATGCACAATTTTGATTCAAAGATTAAAAAGTAAATGAACCTCTTTAAAACTAGATACGCGTACCTTCGTGAACGCCATAGCATAAAAAAAAATAAGCTTTGAAATATAAGACGTCTTCCAAAAAAAATCGAAAATATGATTTCAGACTATCAGAAAGAAAAAAAATCACAGAATATTCACAAAATATGAATCTTAAAAATGTGTCACTATCGCTCGCTATTAACCAAGTATCCCAAAGACATCTCGAACAAGCAGGAAGAAAACACTCGTAAATAGAGACGATGAACATTTTCAGGCTGAAGAAAAATTAAACTCTTGCTGTCATTTTTGGACGATACGTGAATGCCGATTTGTAGTCTTCTAATAATCTAATGTAAGCGGACAATTATCCCAATCGTAACACTTTGATATCTTAAAGGTGAAAGTGATATTGAATCTACCAATGAGAACTTTTCCATTATAGAATTTTAAATTATTTTTTATTAAAAAATTAACAAATTAAAAATATTTAGTTTTGATTCACATTTATTGTAAGCGATTACATGTTTCGGCCTCCCTAGAGACCATCTTCAATAATTATTAAATTAAAAACTTTCAGTGGCTTATTTATGTATGTATAAGTATTAGTTTCTACGTTAGTACACACATATTTACTGATTGTATATGTTTGCGGGTAAGATCCATTGAAAAAAGACATTATAAAATCAAGGGGTATGTGTTATCTTAATGTATTAAGGCTTTAAAATCTTCCATTACTCTAGAAACATATTCTCTTATACGAGTATATGCCTATTTAAAACAAACATGCTTTAGGCTTTCGAAAGACCTTCATGTTCATTTGGAGCTCAAGGACTTTTTTTACACTTGATTTCCCAAACGCTTCGTTTCGCTTATCGGAGATCACATTAATGGACCGATTTGATATTACATACTTCAAGTTTTCTCAAAGCAAATTTTACAAAATTTGAAAAAACACCATTTTTAACTTCCTTTCAAGGTTCTTTTTATCATTAAAGATAATAAACGTTTTTTTGTATTTTGAGCGTGTATGATATCAATTCAAACAAGACTTTATTATGTTTCAATATATCGATTTTTCACTATTATTTTATACTCAATAAATCCTTAAAGACTTTTTTTGTAATACAGGTAACAGTTATAAATTAAATGAACTGCTAAGGTTGTAAGCATTTTATCATTCACTTTAGAATACATTTGCCGGCGGGTAAAGCTCAATTGTCAAAGCGTTTGCTTTACAAGCCAAAGGTCGTGGGTTCAATACCTGAAGAAGATTAAAAATAAATAAAAAATTAATCGATTTATGAGCTCTAAAATAACCCCAGTTGGTGTGAAATTGATCCTCATCCGTAAAATGCCAGTCATAGCCTATTAATCAAAATTGGTGGTAGACAAAAGTCGTCCCGTGAAGACCACCCATTCATAGTAAATTCCTGTAATAATAAGGATGATCCGTGAATCTTAGGCTGTAGTATATGACGTTAGCGGATCAACACTCCACAAGCAGCGCTTAGCCATATGCACTATGGTAAGCGTCGTAGAATTCCACAGATGAGACTTAAGAAATACTATCACCATCTGTCGGTATTTTCCTGTATGTGTTTAGATAATAATAAAAAAATGCTCATCTAATTGAATTTCCTTCTTCATTTCAATCAGAAATGTGATTAATGGTTGATAAAATAAACATTGCTTTAGTCTGGTTAGTTAACGAAAGTTAAAAAAACATTTTGTTAGTTTTAGATTCGATTTTAAATCTCATGTATTGATCCAGCCCTAACTAAATACTACACGTATAGTTATGTACAGTCCCGGCTCTAGACCCTGCGGCGCCCTGAGGCATTTTTTTTCTGGCGCCCCATAAATTGTATGTATTTAAAAAAGAATATATGCGATCTACGCCCTCGGCGCCCCTAGTTCATTCGACGCCCTGGGCCTCCGCTCCACTGCACCACCCCCTAAAACCGGCACTGGTTATGTAATATTTCAAGAGAATAATCTTCTAAATTCAGGAGAGATTAATACTAATTGTATTAATTAGTACTCACGATTGAATTTGTTGATACTCGTTTATCTAATGAGCTTCCATTACGTTTGAATAATAGATCCTTATTTATTCAAATTAGGCTTAAATGCATCGTATTAAGGCTGACCTGGATGCTTAATATAGAAGTCTATGTTGTCAATGGCATGGGCTAATTCGTCAGTAGTACATTCAAATTGTTTAAAGATTAACATGTGACCTAATCATGACATGCTTAGATCACCAGGCATCTAAAAACAGTAATTCAATGTGAATACATTTTCGACTATAGTCAATTCCTAATGACATCCTCAACTCTAAGTTTGTTGTTAAATCTGTATATATTTCATCAGGGTACCATTATCTCATATGATCCACCAGATTAGATGGTTTCATAGCGTCATTGCTTCGGTGTCGACGGGAAGCGAGGTCTATTAGGTTCCTTAAAATGGGAAAAAGCTCGTTGAAGCGGAGCCGAGATGTAATTCTCTTCGTAGAACCCCATTTCCATCCCATTTTTTTTCCTGTTGCCGTAGACCCCTTGGAGGTCTTCATAGACTCCTGGAGGTCTATATAGACAACTTTGCGAATCACTGGTATAACATCTAATTCTTGACAGATGAGGGAACAAAAATAAAAGACGAAAGAGGTTTTTCGGTACCTCCCTGTTAGGGCTTTATCAAGTTGATATCAGCATACTTTTTATTTATTCTGTCTTTATATTTTTTCAGGACGGCACTCTGTCTCTTGCCGACTTCTGCGACGCGTTCCAAGAGAACGAAGTGCAGCGCGTGCTCCGCGCCTACGAGAACACAGTCACCCTGGACATCCATTGCGTCAATTCTGGAGAGTGGCGTCGTCTACCTGAGAGGTACTTCGCCAAGCAGTGCAGGATCCGCATCAACCCTCCGGGAGTGCTAGACGACAAGTCGGAAGCTGTACGCAACTTCGTCGGTAAGTAAATCCAGTACAATTTTAAAAACCAAATATATTTTTTTTCAATTGCAACCCTATCTGTCTCCCTCTCTTATCATTCCCTGATAGACACACCCCTACCCTCCTCTCCTACATAAAATGGGTTTGACTACTTATATATCTCTTAACAAGTGATGGATTGAGGAAGGCTACGATTTAGTCGAAACTGCAGTCTCCTAATAAGATAACTTATCTTACTTGATCCATGTAAAAACAAGGTAAATAAATAAATATTTATTATATATTTTAAAATCAAATATTATGAGACAATTAAGTCTATAGCCAGTCTCTCATTCAAAAAACTACGTCTGTTATATACTTGTCGATCACGTAGTTTCACCGACAAACAACTTATTCTAATATATATGAGGGAAAAATCCGCCCTATCCTTTAATACGCCAGTCACCTTAGGTTCGGAGCCCAAAACATACCATATTTTTATATGGGGGGACCACACCCGGTTGAGACCAGTGCACTCTATGATTTTCAGCCAGGGAGGTTGGACGCTGCATGCGTGAAACGTGTGCTATGCTTGTGTTTGTGTGTGGATTGTGAAGATTGCAAGTGTATATTTATCTGTTTCTTAAAGAGATCCAGATTGTAGTATGGAGAAAATATGTATGCTGGAAGAGCATTGTAAAGCTAAACGCTTGCATTTAGGAAGGAACTTTAGAAACTAACAGTTCTTCGGTTCTCTGCTAGATTTATTTTATTAATATTCATACATTTAATTGACTCAGTTCAAAATAAGAGCAATTCGTTTGATAAACAATAACACTCTTACGTCTGACCTGCAATCAATGGAATACAGACGTAAAATTGTTTCATTTAGTCTTTTCTGCCATTATTACCACGGTCGCTGCTCTTCGGAACTCAAAGAAGTAATTCCTCTTGCACCCACCCACAACCGACAAACTCGTCTTACACTTTGCCGAACATCCATACACGGTTAATGTGTGCCAACCAAGAACTGGCCGTTTCCAAAGTTCCTTCTTTAATGCCACCGGTAAGTTTTGGAATGCTCTTCCAGCGTCTGTGTTTCCTCCTTCCAACAATCTAAATATCTTCAAGAAACAGATATATACACTTGCAATCTCCTAATCCACACACAAACACGAACACAACACATGTTTATCGCATGCAGCATCCTATGCTCTCCTGCATGCGATTACATAAAAAAACTGTATAATGGGATTCGAGAGCAGATACTGCGTAGATTACTGGGGGTAGGATAGTTTGACTTTGTGAAGAATGACAAAGTGAGAGAGCCTCTTATAATACAATCGGACAAGAGGCGAATTTATGGACCATGCTGAGACATCCATTTTAATTTTTTCAAATTTTATTTGTCCTTTCAAAAACATGCTGAATATTAAGCTGTCCGATATAAGTGTATGAACAATATACTAACTTGATTGAAAGCTTGTTTTTAGGCGTTGATGCATAGTTGAATTAGTTTCCGCACTCGACAAAGTCTTGTTAGGGTCTCGTTTGATGGTAGTGTTGCACAAAACTTTGTGTTGATAGTTTATGCCAGTGCTGGCGCCTGCAATTACCGACTAATTGTAGTTCCGACTCCGCCCGCATACATTTAAAGTTACTCATACTACGGGGTTATATATGCATATTGAAACTGGAAAGGTCGTGAAACATTTACTTATGATACTCATATGCAAATACAGTGGAAAACCACCTATCATAACGAGTAATTCGCATAAAGAGCAAAAAAGAATGTGAAAAAATTGCTCCCTTAACGAATCACATTTCGCATAACGAGTGACGCAGAAAGGGGAAATCACATAACGTATGACGCACTTGTGAGCCGGGACTTCCACGTCATTGCGTCAGTCTGTGTTTAGCACTCGTACCGCTAACACGTGAGAGTTTTAATAGGCATCAAAAAGTCAACATACACCCCATTTGCCGTCTAAAAATTAAAACGTTTTCATTATATAAAAATTTGTTATAATTTTAATGTATTGTTGCGAATCAGAATGATATTAATATCCTCCTCTTTATGTTGGGTATCGAATTTTTGGGTGACATGAAGCAGGAGCAGATCAGCAATACAAAGAAATTGTTTTCGAAGCACAATTCGCGTTTATTTTATTAAAGACTTGATTTCTACGCACGACCGGTATGGCGTTTTCAATTTCACAGTACTAAAAAGGTATTCAAAATCATTTTTTAATCGTTTAGAAAAAATAATAAGCAATAAATTTAAAAATGTATACTAGTAATTTATGTGAGGTTTCCATTTCGACCTTATGCATTCCTCCTTTATGACCCAGACGGACCAGCCATCTAACAAAGTAAACTTCATGTATAAAAGAGGAATAATTTTCATGTAGTTGCTACAAAGAGTTTCTGCACGACATCTCATTTCAAATGAATTTTTCTAGAGTCAATTTCATTCATCACAGAAAAGGTATACTGTACGTTGAAATACTAGTATATTTGATTTATCAGGCTTTCACAATCTCCGACCCGCGGACCAGTTGCTTTTCATACATTTCTACGCAGCATGTTATATTACTAATAAATATATAAAATAAAATTTAACTTTTTCTTACTTATATTTACTATAATTAAGATTTCTTGCCTGGCTTCGCTACCAATAAATTCAAACTCATTAAACATATTCTTCCATACATGCTCCCTATTTCTTATTGTTACCATATCTGCTCTATATTTGGAGCATATGGACATCGCGAATTGCCGTTTTATATTAGTTCTGTTAGCTCAGATTGTCTATGCCTTATCCCAAAACACCTGTATACCCGTAGGTCCACATGGGAACAAAGATGGTTCCCGGGAGCCTCCAGAACATAGACTGCGGCTTTAATAACAGAGAAAAATTTGGGCGTTCAATAATAAAATTGGGAATCTCTGGTGGAGAAGATGAACATGTAAGGGTTTCAAGATGGGGTGACCTCGTCAGTTTCAACATTTCTAAAACCCAATCATGTACTTTCTCCACTTAGAAGACTGCTATGGATCCTGTATCTTTCAACGGTTGTTCTCTTCCAAAAGCAAGCTCCATCAACATTCATGGATTATCTCGAATAATGACAAATATTACGAGTCAATTAAGTATAAAGCCGGTCTCGCTTCCAAAAACTACGTGTATTATATAGATCACGTTGGTATTTTAAATATAAACAAAAAATTTTTCTATATAAAGGACAAATCTGACCTATCCTTGAATACGGCAGTCACCTTTATAAAGCCCCAAAATACCTTCATAACTTAATTGACTCTTAGTTTAAAGAAGAGCAATTCGTGGAAATTTTTGTTTTATTCGTTAGGGGTGGCTCAACCCTCCCAGGAGTATGTATATAGAGCATTGATTTGATTTAATCATTTTTTAAAAATCATTTTTGCTTGGAATTTGAACAGTGTTTGAATGGCAAACTAATGCTTTTACCTCTGGTCTTTGCCAAATGATCAGGTTAGAAACATAGATGCTGGGAGAGCATTTTTAAAAATAATTTGAATGAAGTATTAATCTCATCGAGTCGGCATATGTTACCAGCAACTAACAAGATGCGGAGAAAAAATGTCCATAGACTAAGGGTCTAGTCATTTCTTTTCACAAGTAATTGTGTTGCGAATTTCTTCTTACCAATATTTCGACCGCCATTGCAAGGGTCTCCTTCACGATTGATGACTTAGCAAAAAGTTGGTGTCAGGAGGCAGCTTAGCCGTCAGCATAATGTACCTCCACGAGCGTCATTGTTATCTCCATAGCACCTAACATACACAATTTTCATTGGTCCGTTCTGTCGGAGAATCGTGTACGGTGGGTATGTTCTAAGAAGAGTACCTTCACGAACGTCATATTGGAGAATCGTATACGGTGGGTATGTTCTAAGAAGAGGACCTCCACGAACGTCATGTTGGAGAATCGTGAGGTTGAAAATGTTCTGAAGACTACCTCCAGACGTCATGCAATGGCGGTCAAAATATTGATAAGAAGAAATTTGTCACATACGGCTAAACCCAAAAGCCACAATATCAAATCTGGTCGTGAAAACCTAAGAAGTAATTTAAGTACTTACGTTCTTACAAATATATTTTTGCACACTTAATTTTTGCTGAGGACCGCAGCTCTAAGCTTGGTTTTCCCAGAGTTGTATACTGTTGCATAGGAGAGCTTGCAGCATAGCAGACGAGAAGATTTGCTTGTCATTTATTTAATATGTTCCTTCAGCAGAACTGACGTTTGACGCACACATAAATGGAACCGTCTCTTGAAATGACACTTGGAACATGAAGTTTGCAGCGTTTGAATGCGTTCTTGGAATATTTCGAAATAGTTTTACATCCATTTTACTCAACTTGATTTGTATCCAAACATATTTTAAAAATATTACTCACTCAAGCAATAATCGTTATTTATTTTCATACATGAACATACATTTTGTAACATAATCTTTAAAATAGTCAATTCGTCTGATTAGTATAAGTATCATTTAATGTAATGCCTACAATGTAAGTTCTCTATTCATATAGTTGTAATATTTTCTGTAATTAATGTATAATATCCGGTTTTTCAAATATATATACATGCCCCTGGCAGGGTAGAGCCAGACCTAAGAACAAAAAAAGTTTAGGACTAAAAAGCGTCGGGCTGATCATCCAATCTCTTTTAACCTGTTCGCATCAGTACCCGATATATGCCGTGTAAGATTCTCCTAACGTTGACATCGGTAGCCGTGATATATCGTTTTGCTACTTTCTTAGAATAGTTTTATATGCGTCATCTGATTGCTAAAGGATACAAGAACCAATATAATATATGAAAATAGACCAGATAAGTACATTTATGCTTCAAATACTAGTTTTATAATTGACAGTATAATTTGTACTCCACCGAGCCGTAACGAAAGGGTTAAAAAACCTGATCATTGAACACCCAAATATTTCTCTGGTACTACAGACGCAGCCAATGCAAGTTCGAAGGGCTCTTGTCCTTAAGGCTCCCGGAAACCATATATGTTTATCTCTGGTTATACGGATGTTTTGTGACAAGCTATAGACAATCTGAGCTTAAAGAACTGTATAAATAGCAATTTGCGGTGTCTATATACTCAAAATATGGTGCAGATTGACTAACAGAATGTCATAGAGTCCACAGCTCACCAAAACACTAAGTTAACTAAATATATATGTATACAATCGTGTAGGAAACAACAGGGTCAGATCCTGTCTGCTTAGAAGCGGGTGACGTCGAAGGCGTTACTCCCGGCCATCTTCAGGTCTTCCTGGGTGCAGTTACTCGGACACAGCGCACACTCCAGAAGATGTGACAGGGTCTGTTCCACGTCACATTTAGTCGGTCCGCTGTAAAACTGCCAGGCTTTCATTTGTGTCCTCGTCTTGTTAAGTCTGTTAAGGGATCTCCATATATTCCACCCCTGGTCGTGTCCAAGGGTTAGGTCCTCTTTCGGGGCAATCCAAGCATTCTCCACATGCTCAGCCGCAGGGTGGCCTCAGATATCACCAGTTCCGTTGTCTACTAAAGGAAACTTCTTCTTGATTTGAGCCATGTGGTTATCTTTAATAAAAAAACTAAGTTAAGTAATAAAATGAGTGTGTATCTATACTGATCGAAAATATATATTATTTCCTATTATATTAACATCCTTCTCTCTCTCAAAAAAGGATATTACTCCGTCGTGCAAGGGCAGGATGAGGAGCAGGTCAGCAAACAAAGTCTTTCTTTTAGAAGCACATTGATTATATTAATGATAAAATTTACAAGCTTCCGGCCAAGCGGGAGGACATGCAGCTGGCTGTCATGCGACCTTCTCAGGCGCTTATTCTCCTACGGCCCGTGGTCGGTCACCAGCGCCGTCGGTGGCAAAACTATATAACTTGTCCCAATATGGCGGACACATAAATGTACGGCAAGCGACAAAAATAAGAGACGAAAGATTGTTTATCGAGGTTTTCGGTACCAGTCAGCAAGGACTACATCATGCTGATGTCAATATATATTACCTTTAACGTTCATATTGTCAGGTTGTTACGTGACTGCATGGAAAGCTTAGTAATTATAACTACGGAAATTCCTCTGATGAACTAAGTTCAATGATGTTTGATTATAACATTATAAGCTTACGTAGACATTTTGCGATACGTCGAAAACCAATTTCAGTGAAACCCCACCAAGTATTCGTAGCGGGATATATTTGATAATGCCTTAAAGGTCACTGTGGTTCAGAAATGATTTAAAACGTTAAGAATCACGTAATACGATAATCGTATTATTCATTCTTACATATAATGTGTTTTTATAATACTCGTATGTCGTCGGGCTATTGAAATATTTTGTTAAATCGATAGCTCTTATGTGGCAAGAGGTCAATCACCCGGGCTCTGAAAACTATCATCATCGTCAGCCTGTGTCCATCCACTGTGAACGTAGACCTTCTGAATAATTTTCTATCCTCTTAAATCCAGGCCAGTTATTCTTCTTATGTCGTCAATCTACCAGTTTGCCAGTTCTTGAGCGACACTCTCACAAATACTTTTCTTCCCCATTGACCGTTGTCTATTCGACAGATATGTCCTGCCCATTGCCATTTGATTGTGACTTTTCGTTGTGTAGCCTCCACTACTTGAGTTATTCCTTGGATATCCTCGTTCCGGATTCTATCTTTTAGAGACACTCCGAGCATGGATCTCTCCGTAGCTTGCTGGGTGATATAATATTTATATTATGAGTAAGACTTGCTGTTAGATTCAACACCTCTGCGCCATAAGTTAATACAGCGAGGATGCATTAGTTATGCTGAAAATATACTCGTGTATACGTTTCCCATCGAATTACGATCCAATGTCGCTAAACATCGTTGATCAAACGAAAACTGTTGTTTTTAGCATTATATGGCTGTACATAAATGATTGAAATTGAGAACCCTTGTCACACACATACTGTACATCAGTTAATTTCGTTAATAACCGTTACGCAGTATCGGATTTTTTTCAATTACGCAACCGCTCATAAATTCTGCGCTCCTGATACAATGAAGCGTTATACGAATTTTATTGTCATCATCTTTGTCTCTGAAATGCTGAAAAGAGACGTAAAATCGGTTCAAACGTCGAAAATTCACAATTCAATTATTACGAATATTTTACGAATTCCTATCTTTAATTGTATTATGCATTGAGCAATTTAGGCGTACTAATTGTAAACATTATTTGCATAATCAAAAAAGCGAGATTCTTTTATGCGTTGAAATTTCACATTTATTTTTTCTTACGTAATTTGGAATTATTTGAATAAAAATCTGAACAATATTATTTGTACGATTTTATTCATTAAAACATGCTACAGTACAGTGTTTGTATAAAATTCAAATAATTATTCTTTTTATATATAGTAATTACTGGAGTATATGCATTTCTCGATTGTGGCTTTGGGTTTAGCCGTGTGTGGCGAATTACTATTTTCCAATATTGCAACCGCCATTGCGGGGTCTTCTTCAGTGTTGTGATGACTTTGTGTATTTCTCAAGAAATTTATAGAAATGCTGCATTCATTTTCAACAATTACAATATATTTTTATTACTAAATTGAAAATATAAATATTTTTAATATTTTAAAGTAACAAATATAAAATATTCCGCACACTAAAAAATATTATTTTGTTAATATCCAATTTGTTTACACAATAAAAACATGTTGAGAAAGCATTTTTTTTTTTTTTTATTCCGTTATTTATCCGTTTTTTTCTTCTTAAAATGGCTTTTAGTTTTTAATTCAAATCAAAACAATATCTGGAATGCAAAGAAACACGTGAGAAATATTGATAAAAAAAACACAACTAACATAATTTTGTCAGTCAAATGTATGTTTTTAGAATAATACGTTATTTATTAATAAAAGTCACCCAGCGTGCTATGGAGAGATCCATGCTCGGAGTGTCGCTAAAAGATAGAATCCGAAACGAGGAAATACGCAGAAGAACTCAAGTAGTGGATGCTACCCAACGAATAGGCACACTCAAGTGGCAGGGGGCAGGACATATCTGTCGAAGAGACGACGGTCGATGGGGAAGAAAAGTATTGGAATGGTGACCAAGAACTGGCAAACGAAGCATTGGCCGACCCCCTACAAGATGGAATGACGATATAAGAAGAATAGTGGGAGTGACCTGGATGCGGAAGGCGGAGGATCGAAGAGGATGGAGACTCATGCGGGAGGCCTACGTTCAACAGTGGACGGACATAGGCCGATGATGATGATGATGACGTTATTTATACTTATTAA
The DNA here is from genome assembly GCA_022606575.1 of Glossosoma conforme. NCBI lineage: Eukaryota > Metazoa > Arthropoda > Insecta > Trichoptera > Glossosomatidae > Glossosoma > Glossosoma conforme. The sequence goes on from JAGTXR010000249.1 coordinate 90,835, forward strand.
ATTTTAAGTAAATATATTTTTAAATTATTTTTGTAGCGGACTCTATGTATATCAATAAGAACATTTTTCAATACTTGTTAGATGAATATTGAATTATTCATTTCATTTATGAGTTATACAACTTGCTTCAATTAAATATGATTTATAAAAATGAAACAAAATTATGTCACATTAATAAATTTAATTATTTAACTAATTCCTTAAGTAATATGCTGTTCATGATTTACAATAGATACAATGCAATGTGTTTCAATTACGAGTAAACTCATACTATATGACCTAGTATGAAATGTTTGGATTAAGCGATTTCAAACAGAAAAAATTAGTCAAACAAAAAAAATTATCAAATCAACATGAAATTTATTTTGGTGGATTTTTTAAGTAAATGTTTTAATATTCTAATATTTTATTAATGATTCAGCATCTTCAAAGATATTAAATAACTGATATGTATGTACCTTGGTCTATACGAAATGCTTAAATCTTGGTCTGTACGAATATATAGCAAATATCATCTTAAATGACATTTATTACTACTTAAAAACAAAACAACTAAATGCCCATCAGTTATATACAATGACATCCCCAGTCTTTAAAAAGACGACAAGTCGCGGGTTCGTCACGTGGCCGCGTGGAGGAAGGATTCAGGAGCAGATTAACAACACAAAGAACTTGTTTTTGAAGCACAATTCGCATTTATTTCCGATAAAATCTTGACTTCCCCGTTCGATCGTAACATGACGTTAATTCCGTCTCGATCGAACGGGGCTCGACTGACGACTCCCCGGGACACTTTGAAATAAAATGGCGTTTGCAAACGCCATGAAATATTATATAATTAAAACTAACATTGTTGGTGTGCATGTCATGGGAGCGAACAAAAATAAGAGATAAAAGATCGTTTTTCGAGGCTTTACGGCATCATCCTAAAAGAGCTATATCAAGCTGATATCAACAAGTTAATAACAATAAGTTGTTTAATTTTAGATTATACTTTAGAAGTGACCCAGAGGGTGCACTAAATAAATAGATTGTCGGTAAAAATAATAGTAAGTACTTGTGAATGAAATAAAATGTTTGAATCTTAATAAAAAAAAATACACACAACAAACGATATTGATAAAGTAATGCGTACTATAACATTACGTATTAATTTATCGATTCAGTGAGTAGAGCGAATGGCAGTGGGCCTACGCTGAGCACAGAATGTTTATTGAATGATTGCAAAAGTTCATATTTTGATTCAAAGTGTCGGTTTTTTTCTGTTTTATTGATGAGAGTAATGTCACTTGAGATGCCGTGAATTAGTTGGGACGCATCAATATCAATCAACCATTTAAGTTGTACATCAAAAGGTTTTGTGTTCAATGTTTTTTATGGCATAAATAAAATTTCGTGTTTTTTTTATTTTTCAGAATATGTGGAGCCATTCTTGGTCCCCGCCAGCATTGAGCAACTCCTCGAGTCCAGCGACATCGTGGGCAATATCCGCTTCAGCCACCCAACACTTTACGTCTTCCCAGGAGGACAGGGAGACGCCGCCCTATTCGGAATCAACGGATTCAACATGCTCGGTGAGTTTATGCTACCCTGATACCTTACATGCTTTAATACTAACTTTTTTTTTTCTTTACGTCGACAATTTCGCTGTTTTATATGCGGGATCGTCTACTACAGTATTTTAAGTGTTAGTTCTGTTTAATAATCAATAATGAAGGAGATGTAGCGTCATAGTTTGTGAGCAGTTCTTTAAGGACTTTGTGCCTTGAGGGCTGGTTCGCGACTCTTCGTCCGTTTGTGGTTCTGCGTTGGTGTGCTCCGTCAGCGTGGTATTGCCACAAAACAATGTTTTTGATAGATTATTAAAACGCAGAATTGTCGGAATGGGACGAACATACAATACTGGTAGTTTTTGGAGATCCATTCTTCATAAACGCACGAAGCCTAGGGCATTGTGATCTTAAGGGTATTAAAAATTACTTAAATTTGAAAAACATGAAAATAAACGGGAAAATACGAGGAACGGCAACTTGTTGCAAAAATGAGTGGGTTGAAGTAATTTAGCATGTATCAGGGTGCTATAAAATCAAGAGATAGATATTTAAAATGTCTATAGAAAATGGAATTGGAAAATGCGGGGTGAAATTTCTCCTTGGCAGGTATCAGGCTAGCATAAAATATAAGTAGTGATAAATTGAATCATAAACACCATTCCTTACAAAATAAACTAACAGTGATTTGAGCTTTCAAAGCAGTATGCAGCATGTTTATCATATAACTGAAAATCAGGTCTTTTTTGACGGGTACCCGTTTTATATTTTAAAATAACACGTATTAGTCAAATCGGTGTTTATTTTGACACCAATAAGCGGCTTTTTTGGAATTAGGTGTCGGGCAAGAACCAGGTCCAAAAGCAGTCTTTTTTGTATAGTAGTTTCATTCGCAGGGTTGCATAATTTGAAAGGACGCAGGTAAATATTTGTACCGCTATTTGTGTTTTTGCTTTTAAAAACTATTCATAGAGCTTTTGACGACCTGTCGTATGCAGCACAAATGATGTACAATCTACGTCGAAACTGACGCATGGAAAAACACATGCACAAAAGACCACCTCATTTGTGTCACGTGCATCACCACATGTTGTATGGAATCGCAATTCCGTGTATCCTTTATTCGTGTAATCGAATGCATATGTATAGGTGCTTGTATATATTACATTTCAAACACTTATTAATATTTCCTATAATAAAACTGCTTTCATTTTATGGAAGCCGGATACCTGCTAGGAATATTTTCACCCAGTATTTTCCGATTTAATTTTCAAAGCTCATTTTAAGGACACTCGCATCTCTTCATACATCATAGTACCCTGATACACGATAATTTTCCTCAACCCACTGATTTTATATTTGATAAATTTAAGGCTTTCTGTATCTCTATATATTTGGCATTCGTGGTTCATTCAGATTACTTGGCTTATATGAAATATACTAAAAATATTATAATGGCAATTTTTTATAATTATATGCTCCAGTTTCGAAATATGTAAGAAATAGAAGTAAAAATTCATGTTTAAATGTTGTTATCATGTTGTTTAAAATTTATTTTACCTATGTTTGTTACGATTCTTAAAAAACTCACCAAAAAGTATTCAAATACCGCATCAAATATACACATATCGACACAAAAAAGACTTTAATTTATATATATAAGAAATAATACAGACTAGCATACTTAATATGTCAATGACTTTATTTTTTTAACGAAGATCTTTAATCTGTGAAGGAATCGGTAATTATATGGAAAACTCCTACGAGTAGATGCATTTTTTTACATAATACATTTTATAGTATTATGTATAGTTTTAATTGTATTAACTTATGGCGCAGAGACGTGGAATCTGACAGCAAGTCTTACCCATAAAATAAAAGTCACCCAGCGTGCTATGGAGAGATCCATGCTCGGAGCGTTAAAAGATAGAACGTGGATGCTACCCAACGAATAGGCACACTCAAGTGGCAATGGGCAGGTCATATCTGTCGAAGAGACGACGGTCGATGGGGAAGAAAAGTATTGGAATGGCGCCCAAGAACTGGCAAACGAAGCATTGGCCGACCCCCTACAAGATGGACTGACGATATAAGAAGAATAGCGGGAGTGACCTGGATGCGGAAGGCGGAGGATCGAAGAGGATGGAGACTCTACGTTCAACAGTGGACGGACACAGGCTGATGATGATGATGATGATGATGTATAGTTTTTAACGGCTTTTTCCAGGATAGCCCGGGCCCAGGGGCTTGAAGAAAATACTCCTGTAGTTTATGCTCTCGTGTGGCATTTAGAATAAATTTCAACCACTTTCAACGTCGCCTCTTATCCGGCTGTAGTATGGAAGGTTGCCTGGTCCATTGTCTCTTCGTCATTCCTCATAAGTCAAGCCATCATATCCTTAATTTATAACAAAATATTATAATCATAACCCTATTTCCACTGGAGGTACAGAAATAGAAATTGTAAACGACTATACCTATCTGGGACAAGTAATACAACTAGGACGAAGTAACTTCTCAAAAGAAATCGACAGGCGTATACAACTGGGATGGGCAGCATTTGGAAAACTAAAGTACATTTTTAAGGCGTAAATTCCGCAATGTCTTAAAAGTAAGGCGTTTAAACAATGTATCCTCCCTGTATTAACTTATCGCTCAGAGACGTGGAATCTAACAGCAAGTCTTACCAATAAAATACAGGTCTCAAGTAGTGGATGCTACCCAACGAATAGGCACAAGTGGCAATGGGCAGGACATATCTATCGACGTGACGACGTTCGATGGAGAAGAATAGTATTAAAATGGCGCCCAAGAACTGGCAAACGAAGCATTGACCAACCCCTAAAAGATGGACTGACGACATAAAAAGAATAGCGGGAGTGTCCTGCATGCGGATGGCGGAGAATCGAATAGGATGAAGACTCATGTGGGAGGCTTACGTTCAACAGTGGACGGATACAGGATGATGATGATGATAATCATTTTTAATTCAATAAATAAACTTTGCTATTTAGTTATAGGGAAATAAAGTAAACGAATGAAAAAATCTATCTAACATGCGATAGAACGACTGGATATTGGACGTTTAACGATTTAGTGCTTCTTAACAGACTGTTAAAGATTAAGCAAATTGATATTGCGTCTTGTGGTAGACAAATTAAGGCATTGAAAGCAAAGAGAAGAATTTTTACTAATCTAATTTATTTCGCTTCTAAAGAAATAATTTTTTATTTTAAAATTCCTATAATACAATTGATTATTCAATTTTAAATTCTTATGTTATATATTACGTTGTCATGATGAAGTATTACGTAAATTATAATGTTATTACATTTACGCTTCATTTCAAATTATCTAATTTGCGAGCCAAAAATTAACAAAGAGAATTTATATCATTTGTTGTAGTAAAATTTAAAGTGAGGACCATCTCAGAAAGGCGAGCCTGATGGACCGATCACATCATGCGCCACGATGGTCTTCTTCACGACATTGTGGAATGGATGGTTGAGGGTAGAAACTGCAGAATTGTGGACATAAACTGCAGCTCTAATGCTGAGCTAAAGAGGGTTGCAGAAGATCGAGAAGAGTGGCGTTTCGAAGAAAAATTTGTAAAACGTTATTTTCAACTTTAATAAATTAGTGTCTTATAATCTTTTTATTGTATTTGGTTTACTATTTTTATTAGCATTCTCATGTATGTATACAAAAATTATTCTCCTTTATTTTATAAGTTAGGCCTTTTAATAACCGAAAGGTTAAAGCAACGCTCTCTAATGATATCCTTTAAAAGTTAACCCTTGAGTCCCCACATGACGTATGCATTCAGTTGGCTCTTTTTATCTCCACCGAGAGTTACGGCGTCCTTTAAACGAAAATAAGGGCTCTGCGCTACGAATTAAAAGCTCTCGCAGGCGGCCTTTATATTGTGTAACATCAGTTGGAAACTTAATGAAAAAGTCACCGAGTAAAAGGCAATAAACCTTGGGAAATCGAGGTGCCCTCCCTCCCCGCTATTTTCACCCCTTTGTGAATTTCCCGAACAGAATTTTGTATGGCATGAGCTTTCATGAACCTATTTAAATAAACATGAGCTTTTCCTGAACTCTTTACTGTTATAGTAGAAGTTTTCAGAATTTTCAGTGTATATTTTATACTCCATTACTTAAATATCTTTTGAAATATAAGACTTTAGTAATGGCTTATATTTTTAATACATGAATATATACATACATAAAAATCTACAGCAAACATCATGTTTCTGAGATTTCTCTCATCAATATCAGAAAAACAAACCCAATATTTAGACTTTACTTAACGAAGGGTCATAGCCATTTATTCTACACACTGACTCGAGAAATTAACACGTATTATATTATTGATATGCATTATATTTACAGATGGCTCTTATTGTCAATTGAAGCCAGCGGTTATAGCTCAAATGTCAAAGCGTTTGCTTTGCAAGCCAAAAGTCGTAGGTTCGATCCCAAACGGAGAAAAAAAAGTTATTTTTAATCAACTTCTGAGCTCTAAAATACCCTCTGTTGGTGTGAATTTGTTCGCTCACCCGTAAAATGCTAGTTATAGCTTATTAATTAAAATTGGTGGTAGACGAAAGTCGTCCCTTGTAGATTTCATAGTAAATTCCTCTAATAATAAGCATGATGCGTGAATCTCGGGCTGTAGACTATGACTTTGTCGCATCAACACTCTACATGCAACGCTTAGCCATATGCAACATTATAGTCAGCATTATAGATAATTCTAGTTCGAATCCGCTCGTCCGCATTTTTTTTCTTTTAATTTATATTTTTATCAATTGTTAAATAGAACATTGTTCAAATATTTTTTTTAATAGTCAAATAATTCACATTTATATTAATTTGTAAAAGGAACAACAATTCAAGTTTATCTTTATTCATTATATTTTTAAGTTTTCTGAATCACAATATCAACAAAAGTGCTAAATAAAAATGTAAAATGTAAAAAAGAAACTTTGTTATTTGTTTTTCGCCGAACACATCAACTGTTTTAACAGTATAACTATTTCGCAGTACATTCTATATTGATTTATTCAAACAGAGTATTTCAATAGAAATAAATACAACATATTGTAGAACGAGTATATTTACAGCTAGTCTCAGCAATAACAAAAAAGCTCGGCTATTTGTTGGGTTAGAAGCTTCAACAACAGCGAGAAAGTTCAGGCCGGTGACAAAATACCTTCCGTCCGCCCGAGAAGAAAGTTTTCAGCTGAAAGGTAGCACTTTTCACAAAATTTCTCCCGTAGAATGCTTAACAGGCACAGAGAGAGAGAGCAACTCTGTTATTTTCGAAAGTATACAAAGTTTCTTTTGATACGCTTACAGGTTTTTACAATGATGTATTTTAAATATACTTGTTGGGTGGCAGTTTTAAAGTGTCATTAACGTTATAATTACTGACAAAGTTTTTTTTTTAGTTTTGTTGTGATACGTGTCGTTATTACTGTAGCAAATGGAGAGTTTGCCGACTTGAGAATCATATCATTTTATTTATTCCGTTTTTTAGCCGGCGTTTATAGCTCAATGGTCAAATCGTTTGCTTTGCAAGTCAAAGGCCGTGGGTTCAATCCCCGACGGAGATTAAAAATAAAAGATTTTCAATCGATTTATGAGCTCTTAAATACCCCCGGTTGGTGTGAATTTGATATATCACCCGTAAAATGACAGTCATAGCCTATTCATTAAAATTGGTGGTCATCCCGTGAAGACCACCCATGCATAGTAAATTCCTGTAATAATAAGGATGATGCGTGAATCTCGGGCTGTGGTCTATAACGTTGGCGGATCAACACTCCACATACAGCGCTTAGTTATATATATACAACATTGTAAGTGTGATGAGATTTCAGTTTTTTTCTTACAGTATATACTCGAATGTACACAAAACAGTAAACCAGAAAAGATTCGACCACTAACCAGTGGAAGTATGAAAAATAGTACAAAATATAGCACGTTTCTCTTTTATTTCGAACTGTTTCACTGTGGCTTTAATAGAAGCAATGTTAATATCAAAATTATTATTGAACCCGGCTTTCCCATTGTATTTTATGTGCTTCGTATTGGACAGTTTATTATTAATACGTACAGGATATTACGTGACAATAGAACCTCCGGCGTATCAGAGCGACGTAATAAATAATATACGAGCATTATATCAGTAAAAAAGTGATTTACTGGAACTGATATATTTTTAAAAAGATAGTTAACAATGCTCGCTTTATCCTTAACAATATGAAATAGAAAATTGATATATACAATGTATATTAAACGTTCAAATTGATTATGACGATTAAAGGTTTTTTTATAAAATATTTACTCTAATTAATCCAAAGACCTTATAGTCTTTTTTGGAATAAAAATGCAGTTCACTGGTTAAATAAAAAGCCTTTTAATTTACAATAGAAAGCAAAAATCGATATGGTAATTTTTAAAAGTTTATTTCTTAATATATATCACGTACTTTCTCCGCCAATTGGGTGAACAAGTGAAAGTATCCTATCATCATTGGTATGATATGTATGATAACGTATGAGTCTTCTCTTCTACTTTGCTCTGTATGAAAAATATTGATGTACGGCTGTGAGACATGGTGTTTATCTGAAAGTGATAAAAAAAGACTTGAGGCCTTTGAAATGTGGTCATACAGAGATGGAGATGCCACGTCACGAACAATAAGGCTCTCAGCATAATCAAGGAAGATAGGCACCTAGTAAGAACCATCTCAGAGAGACGAGCCCGATGGATCGTTTACATCATGCGCCACGATGGTCTTCTTCACGACATTGTGGAAGAAGTGGTTGAGGGTAGAAACTGTAGAAGGCGCTCTAAACGGGAGTATTTGCAGCAAGTGTTCGAGGATATGAGTTGTAGCTCTTATGCTGAGCTGAAGAAGACTGCGGAGGATCGAGATGCAAGATTTTGTTGCTGCAAATCAATTCACCAGATTGATACTACGAAAAAGAAGGAAAAATAGGGTCGATGTTGTCGTTACTTATCGCAGAAATCCATTTCATGTTTATTCCATATCCGATCCGCATGGTGGGGTACTAGAATTCGCATTCGTATACAAAGAAGTGTCATGCAGGCGCTGATGAATATATACGTCCATTAAGTTGTGTCCAAATGGTGGTTTATTTGGTTAAAATAATTCATACAATATGTTGTACTATTCATATAATATAGACTATGAATTCACGCTTAGTATAACAGTCGTAATTAAAATTATAAACTACCTTCATAGTTCTAATGAAGAGTCTACAAAGCATTGTAAAGAAACTGTGAGAAACGGTTATTGCTAGAGAAACGCCACGGAATAAAAGCATTCCTTCGAGAACCTCTAAAGACTCTTCGTGAAAGCAAAAGATAATTCTTACAATTTAATTTTCCTCTCTCAGACAACTTAAAAATTGAATAATTTTCCACGGACTTGCGGGCTTCCGGATTTTATTGCAAAGAAAAATGCAAATATTATTTTTCTAGGATGTTTGCGTGACTTGCAGAAAAATATTTTCACTCTTTTTCGAGTTGATTTATTCCAATTTCACTATTAGTTATTGCAAAAGGCACCCTTCCACTTGTTGCACTTGAATCGTCAATGATAATCGTTTCGTAAAAAATACAATTTTATATATTTTTCAGGTGATTCTTTTTTCAATGGGCGCATAACTAATGTTAAATAAAATGGTCAAAGGTAATATGGTTCATCAGTAACAAAGGTAAATGATTGGTTGTAATGTCCGCGTAGGACTTACAAGAAACTGTTTCTCATCCATTCAGTCTATAGTTCGGTTCGAGACCCGAGTGGTCTTCTTCGTAGTATCAATCCGGTGGATTGGTTTGCAGCAACAGAATCTTGCATCTAGATCTCCATTCCTATCGGTCCTCCGCAACCCTTTTCAGCTCAGCAGTACCCGAGTGGTACTTACTAAATAAATAGACTGTCGGAAAGTGACAATATAAAAAAGCTTGTGAATAAATGTTGACTGATTGAATAATAATATACATACTCTGAATATATACTATAGAGACATCTATCGTTAAACGATGGTAACAGTGGTATAAATGCAGCATCTATCGCGTATCCGTTCAGGCGGAGAAATAGTCGAGTGGACTGGGCGGTGTAAAAAAAACAGAGCAATGGTTGGTTCCGAGGTTCGTAGTTCGAATCCCGCGGCTGCCGATATTTTTTCTGAGTGAATTGATGCGCATAAAAAATATATATGTATAATTGTATGTTCTGTTGTAATTGTATGTTGTTTTCCTGGAAACAGGAAAAAGGCATAAGGATGTATCTCGTATCTTGTCTTAACATGATTTTTTTTCTTTTTTGCAGTTGACGGAGGCTTCGCTCGCAAGGCCTGCTTCTGGGACTTTGTCCGCCATCTTGACAGGGTTGACGCAGTTTTGCTCACCCGCCTGAACAACTGCTCTGGTCGCGGTTTAGGATCAGTCATCTGCCGCAAGAAAGGAGCACCAGTCTACCCACAACTGGGCCACTTCTTCTCCAACCTACAGGCAAGTACACCAAACGAATGTCACACCTTTCTCATCCAGGCATGCAACAGATGGTGAGACACTTTCTCGTTGAGTGCATCATCCATGAGAACAAGAGACGCATTCTGTGTTGTCACCTGGGAGTTTCTACCATTTATTGGGAGGATTTTCCTGAATTGCTGCTTTGTTCTGACGGTCCCTTGCTGTTAAACTTAATCAGGGAAATCGTCCGGGCTACAAGAGCGGTTAACTAGGCTGGCATGGAATAGGCTCCTACGTTCTTCATGTATTTCCCAGACGTATATTCTAAACTTGTGTGTAACTTGCAGGGTACGATACGCAACTATATATTTTTTTCTACAATTTTTCAAAGCATAAGTTCATACCTTCAATCAGTTAAGTCCAAAGTAGAATTGACGCCTAGAATAAAAAATACGTTTCACATCCCCCGTCTAATCAACGCAACTCTAAACCGCCGGTATCTTTATCGGAATGCGTGGTGGATGTAGTAAGAACAGGTTGCCAAAACAAAGAGCTCGTAGAGTAGCACATTTGATATTCTTCTTCTTCTTCGTGTCAGCGACGTCAAATTATTTTTGCTCAGTATCTAGCAACATCGATAGCTCGTGTGTTGCCCAGCATTAGATACTTAGATGTGCAGCTTGTTGGGCACATGGATCAGGATTTTAGGTGTGAGGCGGTCTGCAGGTCTCCACAGTCGCACAATCGTGTCTCTCCCTGCCGAAGAATTCCCCACCGCACGAGGTTGTCCTTTGTTGTACCAACTCCAGTTCTTAATCTGTTCAGGGATTTCCAGGTCCGCCAAGGTTCTTGCCAGTTGGGAGGCCTTCTTTTGGAGTAATGAAATCCTCTGATGCGACTTGTTGCCAGAGTTGGAGTCTCTCATTTTCAGGGTCGGATGTGAGAGGTTGAGTGGATCTCAGAAAGCTGTTTCGCGATTTCAGTCTGGGTGTTGGGGGTATCTGATTATACAAGCAGTGGGACGGTTCGTTGGTTGATTGCCTTACGTATTTCTTCGGCGCATATGACTTTGCGTCTTATGTTTAGTGGTGCGATACCAGCCAAGGGGTATAGTTTAGAAATGGGCGTTTGTTTGAGGCAGCCTGTGACGACTCTGCATGCATCATTTAGGGCAGTATCCACTTGATTACAATGGGCTGATCGACACCATACTGGTGCCATATATTCTATATGCAATTCGATATTTATTTAACGTAAATACAAGACTGTGAAAATGAAAATTCGTTCCTCCATCCGGGACGCAGACAATGCTGCTTACCCCACAGCGTCCGGACAGAGACTGACTGACCCAGTGGCAGTGACAGTCACTGCTTTAAAAAACTACTAGCGGCTACCAGACGAACTATGACGCACCACGTGACAGGTAGCTACTGTGAAACAATCAAAATCCTACACGAGTAGCGTCCCAGACATGGTTGACAAATGTGGACAAATAGCCTTTACAGTTCTTTCTTTAACCCTTTCGCATCGATTGTCGGCATATCCCGTCATAAGATTCCCCGACCGTTGACATCGTTTGACGTGATATATCATTTTGCTACTTTTTTAGAATAGTTTTTTATGCATCATCTGATAGCTAAAGGATACAAGAACCAATGTGATATATGAAAATAGACCAGATAATTACATTTATGCTTCAAATACTAGTTTTATAATTTACAGTATAATTTGTATTCAAACCGAGCCGTAATGAAAGGCTTAACACCGCAAGTAGGCTTTAGAAAGTTCTGCCATCATCTTTTTTTCAGCAATTTGTTGTTTTATGAGTAACAGGTTTTGATAAGTAACACCGATCGTGAATGTAAAAGCAGCATTATAAAGTTTTTATCATAATATGAATAATTATATATCCCTGGATTTCATATAAAAAATCAATATTTCTCGAGGTGAAGGTGTATTTATAACATTGACGCAATTGTCTACCTGGCAACTCATCAACGGTAACCGGCGCCTAGGTTGTGTAACGTTATCTGCACCTTAAGTGCACCGCGCAGGCCTCCAAACCCACCTGTTACAACAACAACAACAGGTCTGCACCAATGTGCATTATACGAGTGTATCAAATAAGGGGTGAACGAAAACTGTATAAAGAAACACGTAATAATAAAGAATATTTGTAGTGGAATGGAAAGTGTATTAAATACCGAATATAAAATTGAAATAAACAAACATTCCTTAAGTTATTACTGATCATTGAAAGACACGAAAAAGTTTTTGTTTTCAAGCAAAGAAATAATGTTCCTCTTCGTAGTATCAATCCGGTGGATTGGTTTGCAGCAACAGAATCTTGCATCTCGATCTTCATTCCTCTCGGTCCTCCGCAACCCTCTTCAGCTAAGCATAAATAATGTTTTAACTTTATTTCGTAGATTTAATCATTAGGTCACTTTGTGACTTAATTACTATTTTTTCTTGAAGTTTGGGAGTATTGAGATTCCAAGTTTTATATGTATCAATTTTTATATATTTTAGTATTATATTAGAAAGATATACCAATCTATTCCGGGAACCTCTATCTTGAGACGGAGACTCATAAAAATTGTCATTTTGTTACTTTTATGAAAAAATATTTTTTTTTTCGACAAATTATCATTTCGAGTTGTTAATACTGGTGTTTAATTCCGCGAAGTTTTTAAAACGATTTAGACAGTTTTTAAGTATGTAAATAAACATGGTCCATTAACCCTCGCCTTACTATGTTAAAAACTTCCGCGCGTTCTGATGGTGTGTACTCGTTACACATTCTGATTTAAAGTGAATAAAATGAGTAGAAATTCGAAAAAATGAAAATATTCAAAGATATCGCTTAATTTTATAATAGTTGATGTCAATAAGCAGTAATAATTGACATTTAATAGCTAAAAACATGAAAAACATCAGACGAAGACCTCAAACGGCCAGACGCAGCTTGCCTCGTGAACTTCCGAGAGCTACTAACATTAGTTAGCCTGTCGACGCATCGATGAACCGGCCCAACTGAGGTAGTAGCTGACGGAACTGAGGTTCTCCGTCTCGCTCACTCATATTAGTACGTCAGCGAGAGTGAGGAGTATAGATGCCTACATATCTGGGTATTTTTTAATTTTATTTTAGCACACGCTTCCAACAGGTCGAATGAATACATGACAGTTCACGCGTCTTGAGTGTAGTGGTGAATTTATTCCGGATTTTAGAAAAATATTTCCTGCTCCCGATGAGTGCCTATTATTATAATTTTTTTTTTTCAATACTTAAATGTATTAAGGAGGAATACCTAAAATCTGAACCCTGTATGTATTATATTTACAGAGATATTTAAGTTATTAGAAGCAATGTGTAGTCGATAGACATCACCGGGGAGGAGAGGTTAACAAAAAGTTTATTATTTTTAAATACGATTCTATGATTCGAATTGAAGATTTAAATAATATGTAACCATTATTAATGTGGTTAAGAGTTTTATTCAGACCAAAAAGTATGTTTTAATATCCTATCGATTTTTGATTAAATTCAGCATTTATTTTCTTTGTTCCAAATAATGGTTACATAAATCTACCAATGTTTATTTATTTAATTATTTATTTTATTTATTTATTACACAGAACCGAAGTTCCAAGGTACAAAATAAAAAGAACAGAGCATACATACATATACAATACATATAAAAGATAATAAAAGACAAAAATAACATAAAAGAACAAGAAGATGACACGTGTCAAAGATATAGATATCTAGGAGGACAATACCATCGACAAAAGAGGAAAAGGATCGAGGTGTGCTGGTAGGCCATTTAGGAGCGCCATTACCGTTGCACCAAATTGAGTGCTTGAAGCTCCACAGGCATCATCATCATCATCATCAGCCTGTGTACGTCCACTGTTGAACGTAGGCCTCCCGCGTGAGTCTCCATCCTCTTCGATCCTCCGCCTTCCGCATCCAGGTCACTCCCGCTATTCTTCTAAAAAGAGGTTGAGTGAAATCTTCACTCAACCACAGGCATCAACTGGGATCAAAAACAATGTTTGGCTACGAGAACGGGTGTACTTATCAGGAACATAGAAGTTGAAACATTCAAGAATCCCAGGGTTGTGTATTGTACTGTTGTGAGTTGTATGTTATAGTTTTATATTATTTCAGGTAGTGTAGAGATTTATATTTAGGAATTATTATAGAAATACATTCACATTGCACCCTGATAATGATTATTGATCATTATCCGTAATTACCGGTTATACACACCTTGATATTATCAATATTGAGCTATCCAATTACTAGAATACTCTTGTTATATGATATCCTGGTGCGTGAATTATTATATGATGTCCAACAAGCAACTATAACACTCACAACTACTACTTCAATGTATAAAACATATCAGTGTGATAAAAAAAATGTCATGTACAAGAAGAATGAAAAATAACTCAATACAATATAATTTTAGTGCCAAATTCAGATCCATATGGAAGACATTTTCCATGGAGTGCATTTTTATTTAAGTAAAAGTTTATTTATTTTCTTATTATTTATCTGCATAATGAAATATATTTTTTTATGTAAACACATACAGGAGAATACCAAGGTGATAGTAATTCTAAAGTCTCATCTGTGGAATTCTATGACGCTTACCATGGTTAATATGGATAAACGCTGCATGTAGAGTGTTGGTCCGCCAACTTCATAGACTACAGCCCGAGATTCACGCATCATCTTTATTATTACAGAAATTTACTATGAATGGATGGTCTTCACGGGACGACTTTCGTCTACCGCCAATTTTAATTAAGAGGCTATGACTGGCATTTTACGGGTGAGGGATCAAATTCACACCAAACTTGATTAAAAAACTTTATTTTTTTTAACCTCCGTCGGGGATTGAACCCACCTTTGGCTTGCAAAGCAAACGCTTTGACCATTGAGCTATACCCGCTGACATACCTAGGCACACACAAGTGGCAATGGGCAGGACATATCTGTCGAAGAGATGACGGTCAATGGGAAAGAAAAGTATTGAAGTGGCGCCCAAGTACTAGCAAACGAAGCATTGGCCGACCCCCTGCAAGATGGACTGACGACATAAGAAATACCATCTTATTGGATATTTATCAAGTTTGTCAATATAAAAAGAGAAAGCAGGATCGGGATACGAATTACGATGATTTTAATCGATATTATGTAATTCATTCCGTATCTTATGCGCAACAACAATTGTTATCGAGAATTTAAATCTTCATCATTTTTTAAGGAAGACAATATTCAAATAATTCTTATTGCAATTTAAATAATTGTTTTTAATTTAATAACAAGTACACGACATAACCGTTATCAGTTACGGCTAAAAAACCCATTACATATTCGTGTCATAGCTCAATTTTCAATTTCAAGACAAGAAATCTTCCCTAACATGAAGAAACACATGAAGAAGAACGTATTTCGGCGATAGAGAAGAGCTGGAAGAAGCGGTTCTCAGGTATCTGCGTGACATGGAGGCAGATTTTTTCGACTCGGGCATTCAAAAGCTCGTATACCGCATGCAAAAATGCATTGACCTCAGTGGCGACTATGTAGAAAATAGCTAAAAGTCTGAAGTTTTCAAAAATGTACGCATTCATGGAATTAAACGTGTTTTACTACTTTAATGAAAAATTACTGGGAAATTTATTTTACGTAAAAATGCCCTCGTAAAAATGCTATTGTTCAATTATAGATATATCCTCTAACAACCTAGACAATAGTTTTAAAGAAAGAAGCTATGAATAGATATATATATCATAAGAGGTATCAGGATTCCATAAAAGTGTTGAGATTACATATGGGCCGCGGTATGTATTAGAAAGATTTTAATGGAGTGAACCTATAAGATCATTTCAAGCGCGGGGGCAGTTTGTATCAGGCATGTATCAGGGTTTCATAATAATAGCCAGGTACGTTGTTTTCCTAACACATTCGAAAGAGAACGACGTTGTTAAAAAGAGAGAGAAAATATTAATAATTATACATTTGTATCAGTGCAAGAACAAATATATATGGGAATTTAACGTGCTAAAATGCGTGGGTTCATACTGTAATGGAGTATCAGGATAGCATAAAAGCGATGAGGTAAACTAGTTAACTTGATATTAACCTTTAACTGAATATGTTTCACGAATGAAGAATTTATTGCGGGGGAGGCCAATGTTCACTGTGTATCAGGCTCACATAATTATATTGAGATATTTCACTGCCTAAAACATGTTGGAAAAAAAGTTTTTGCTCATAGTATTAAGAATTATATACTTATATCGTCAACTGAAAATATCGTCAGGAAGTAATGGAATGATCTCATCTGCGGATTCTTTGGTGGTAAATATTTTCATAAAGCCTAAGCGAACATGCGTATGATCTATCAACTTTAATAAATGACAGCCCAGTTATTACTCTAATGATAGCTATTTTTTGCGGGAAGGTACTGGAACATAGCGACCATCCAAAATACCTCTGTCACTCTAGATGGCAACCTCACCTTCAGGCGTCATTGCAGCAACACCAAACAGAAAGTTGCAACAAGAAACAACCTCATCCGCAAACTGACCAATACTCGCTGGGGAGCCCAGCCACCTCTTCTTCGTTCCTCAGCTTTAGCACTTTGTTTCTAAGCCAGAGAATATGCGGCACCAGTATGGGGTCGATCATGAAGAGATCGTCACAGGCATTTTTCAAAACTATACCCCTTGGCTGGTATCACACCACCAAAGACGCAAAGTCATATGCGCCGAAGAAATGCGCAAGCTGATCAACCAACCGTCCCACTGCTTGTATAATCAGATACCCCCAACACCCAGACTGAAGTCACGAAGCAACTTTCTGAAATTCCACACAACCTCTCACATCCCGGCCCTGAAAATGAGAGACTCTAGCTCTGGCAACAAGTCGCATCAGAGGATTTCACTACTCCAAAGGAAGGCCTCCCAACTGGCAAGAACCTTGACTAGCGGACCTGGAAATCCTTGAGCAGATTAAGAACCGGAGTTGGTAGAACAAAGAACAACCTCGAGAGGTGGAGAATGTTTCATCAGGGAGAGTCACTATCGTGCGACTGTGGAGACCTGCAAACCGCCTCACACCTAAGATCCTGCTCCATATACCCAACAAGCTGCATATCTCAAGACCTAATGCTAGGCAACACACGGGCCATCAACGGGTCGCTGACACGAAGAAGTAGAAGAGATTAATGCAGAGGCAATAGTGGTTGGATTTAGCCAGCATTTAAACGATATACTAGTTTTATTAGCTGGAATTTTCTTCGGTTTGAATATTGCTGTATAGACAGTTTTAAGAAGCATATTTTAAACTGTTTTTTATTATTTATTCATACTTAATGAACGCACTGTTGTTAGAAGTATACAGTATGAAAATATAGCTCCCGGTGGAAATCCTATACTGGAGTTATTTTTAAAGTACCCGACCGTGGCTGTTCTCAGTAAGTGTGCGATGAAATATGAATTATTACATTGGCGATTGGCTATCTGTAATAACGTATGTGAATAAATATAATAAAGAAATTAAAGTAATATAATAAAAAAACATAAATTTTTGACAATTTTTATCAGTGGTTTAAGTGAAATTGTGTTGATTTGTAAGTTATTACGCATAAAAGTGATATATTATTGTCAGTATATATAGTGAAATATTATCAGGTATCAAACCAAGCATTTTACATGAATAATTGATAAATAGTTCATTATATATATATAATCGTGTCGGAAACAACAGGGTCAGAAGTGGGTGACGTTGATGGCGTTACTCTCCGCCATCATAAGGTCTTCCTGGGTGCAGCTACTCGGACACAGCGCACACTCCAGAAGGTGTGACAGGGTCTGCTCCGCGCCGCAGTCACATTCAGTCGGTCCGCTGTAAAACTGCCGGGCTTTCATTTGTGTCCTGGTCTTGCATACTCCGGTACAAAGTCTGTTAAGGGACCTCCATATATTCCACACCTGGTCGTGTCCAGGGGCTAGGTCCTCTTTCAGGGCAATCCAAGTATTCGCACCAGTTCCGTTGTCGACTGTAGGAAACTTCTTCTTGATTTGAGCCGTGTGGTTATCTTTTGATAATACTTCATTGTTAACGTCTTACTTCTAACAAAGGCTAATATAAAACGGTGAATGTGATTTTTAGCATATATGTTGAAGTTGAATATTAATTCTCAGATATTTGATCCAATCTTTATATCCAATCTACTAATCCATGGAAAATAAATATATCCAATAAATTCCAATACATTATTATGGCATCTGGAGAAAAAGCTTTCGCCTGATATGCTTGGAGAATAAAAAAAAATAATCAACTTTGTTTTCTATCATAGCCTTAACCCTTTCGCATCGGTTGTCGGCATATGCCGTCATAAGATTCCCCGACCGTTGACATCGGTTGACGTGATATATCGTTTTGCTACTTTCTTAGAATAGTTTTTTATGCATCATCTGTTAGCTTAAGGATACAAGAACCAATGTGATATATGAAAATAGACCAGATAAGTACATTTACGCTTCAAATACTAGTTTTATAATTGACATATAATTTGTATTCAAACCGAGCCGTAATGAAAAGGTTAAAGAGAGGTCTTTTTCGATGAAATTTGAGGAAAGTGCATCGACCCAATCGGACATACAGACATTGTGGCTACTTAAAAAAAATACCCGCATTTACCATTTTTCGATGAGAAAATCGATCTTCCATCTCCTGTCAACCTCTTCAATCCTAATATGTTTAAAGGGTTATTTCTCTTTTGCACTTCTGTTCAGTGGCCTCAATTGTTCAGACTTCCTCTTATCATCAGTTGCTAACTGATCATAATCTGAATGAGCGCACCATCAAGAAGACTTGACTGTCTTCCGGTGTGATGCGAGTATGAGTCTTCTTCTTCGTAGTATCAATCCGGTGGATTGGTTTGCAGCAACAGAATCTTGCATCTCGATCTCTATTCCTCTCGGTCCTCCGCAACCCTCTTCAGCTCAGCATAAGAGCTACAACTCATGTCCTCGAACACTTGCTGCAAATACTCACGTCTAGGGCGCCCTCTACAGTTTCTACCCCCAACCATCCCCTCCACAATGTCGTGAAGAAGACCATCGTGGCGTATAAGTATAGGTTTTTAAATAGCAGTTTGTGTGACATTTTTAGTACCCCACCATAATCAGTTATTGTTCTTAACATTCCAGGAGCGAAGAGGTCTTTTCACCCCAGATGGTGGCGACTCTCGGGACCCTCTGGTTGTGAGTCTGCTGCAGGAGGGACAAGAAATGATGGCCAATCTCAAGGGGATCAACCTCAAGCCTCAAGCATGCTATCGGGGATCTGAACCTATCAACCTCTACCACAAAGTCGGACATGGTAACTATTCATTTTATAATAAAAAGTAGTTAATATTGTAAACGACAGCCAATTTAACAGATATCACTTCAAACAGTATGGCTGTTATCAACTGTCAAAGTTTAAAAGTCCCTTTTGAAAGACTGTACAAAGTTATCGTTCAATTTTTTTTATGTAAACACATACAGGAGAATACCGATAGATGGTGATAGTAATTCTGAAGTCTCATCTGTGGAATTCTATGACGCTTACCATGGTGTATATGGCTAAACGCTGCATATGCAGTGTTGATCCGCCAACGTCATATACTACAACCCTCATTCACGCATCATTTATTACTACAGTAATTAAAGATGAAAGGGTGGTCTTCACGGGACGACTTTCGTCTACCACCAATTTTAATTAATAGTGTACGACTGGCATTTTATGGGCGATGGATCAAATTCACACCAACCGGGGGTATTTTAGAGCTCAGTTTTCTTTTTAAATCTTCTTCGGGGATCGAACCCACTACCTTTGGCTTGCAAAGTAAATGCTTTGACCATTGAGCTATGACCGCCGGCTGGCGCAGTCGGTAGGATATATGAGTATATCAATAATATATGAGTAACATTATGTTGTTTTTTTGTTACAGGTACACTGGATATGTACGTCCTGAATCCATCAAAAGATTCCAAATACGTCAAGGATTTCCTTCACAAATGGCACAACAACGACCATAAGCTCTTTGCGAGTCGCAGCAACTCTCGAGAA
This sequence comes from Glossosoma conforme, assembly GCA_022606575.1. Taxonomy (NCBI): domain Eukaryota; kingdom Metazoa; phylum Arthropoda; class Insecta; order Trichoptera; family Glossosomatidae; genus Glossosoma; species Glossosoma conforme. The sequence continues at coordinate 111,041 of JAGTXR010000249.1, forward strand.
TTCACCTTCCCCGTGCAGAACATGATCTCTATCTGTGCCCTTCTGGTCTGGCAACCGGCCAACCCCAACGATACCATCACTAGAATAATGTTTCCGGGAAGCACTCCTCAGCACAAGATCTTCGAGGGCCTAGAGCGTATCAAGCACTTAGAATTCATGAAACACCCAACTTGTACAGCCAAGTCCATAGCACCAGTGGCCCCACCGCCGGTCAAAACTTACAAACAAACTTCTCATTCGAGATACGCTCAAGAAAAAACCTCCACAGAAACAACGAGCAGTAAAGTTACACACAGATCCACTACAGAACACAAAATCACTGAAAAACAACAAGTTTCCACAGAAAAAACCAGCAGTCAAATTGAACAACAGACGTCGGATAAAGAATCAATTATTAGCAGCGAAATATTAACACACGACAAGAAAAAAGATATGGATTCGTTCTTAGACAGCTCTGATCTCATCAAAGATATTACCGATAATAAACTTCGAACTGAAAAGGAACAGGAAATGAACGACGATAAGAAGAGCGAGGAAAAGAAAATGGAAATGAAAAAAATAGATGATAAGAAAATGGATGATAAGAAAATGGATGCAAAGGTCGTAAGCAAGACGTCCAGTGTTGTCATGTCTTCGCAAACAAAGCAGAAGACTGTGTCCGAGAGGAAAATTAAGACTGAAAGCAAGAAGACTGAAAACGTTTCGGAGTACAGTGTGGAGAGGAAACACCGCAAAGACAATAGGATTACCGTAGAAAAGAAGAGCAAGAAGATTGAAACCGGCGAGGCGGCTGTCGAGAAGAAAGAAAAGAAGAAATTGGAAGCGGTTAAAAAAGACGACGAGAATGTTAAGCAGATCGAGGTGAAAATTAAAGATTCCGATAAAGGCGAAGCTAAGCCCAAAAGTGATGTTATTCGTAAAAAGAGTGACCACAAATCAAAGATTGATACGAACCTCTCTGTCGCGAGGACCAAAAGTGTTACTAGGAGCTCCGCTAAGTCAACAGAACGAAAAATAGTTACAGTCGAGACTGAAAAGAAAGCAGAAAGCGCTAAATCGTCACCTACAAGTCCAAAGAAAATAACGGAAGCTAAACCTGCTGCAGCTCCGATCAAAGAAAAAGATGTTGTAAAATCAAAATCGGCTCAAAGATTCAAGAGATCGAGTCCCAGTAGTACTCCAGCTAAAAGTGCTAAAGAAGCTAATAATCGTAAAGTTCTGGAATCGAAGTACAGAACCGCATCTCCTAAGAAAGAAGTACCAAAGTCAGCGGAAAAGAAGGAAGTCGTTAAAGCGAAAAGGGAGCCGATTTCAAGACGACCTAAAGCCATTTCTTCTCCAGTTAAAAGTGCCAAGCCAGCCAGTAGTCCAAGCAAAGCTCAAAAAGCGGCTAAAGGTGACAACAAGGAGCGAGCTGTAATTAGAAAACCTAAGAAAGAAGAAATTATACTAAAAGACGCAGTCATTCCTTATGCTTCTGATAAAAAAATAGAAGACGACAGTTCAAAGTCATTCGATGATGTGAAACAACAAGAATTGGATGAACTTCGCGAAGAACAAGAAATTGTTCGTGAAATCGAAGCCGTATTCAATAGAGACAGTGAGACGGAGGAAAAAATTGAATACACTATTGAATCTGAAGTCGAAAGGTTGGGTGACGATGTAAAGACTGAGACAACCGTAGAAGGTGAATTTGAAGAAGAGTATCTGATTATAGAGAAAGAAGAAGTAGATCAATTCACAGAGGATTCCATCAATGAACCTGAAAGCAGCCAGACAAACGAAGAAGAATTGCAGAAACATATTCGAGATTCGAACGAGTCTGAGAAAAAGCGAAAGACTAGTACTATTCTTTCCGAAGAAACTGATGAACAACTCAACGTCGAAATGAGCAATGTGGAAGACCAAGATGTTTCCAAAAAAGTCGTACAACTTAAGGAACCGAAACATAGTGATAAAGACGATGAAGCCAAAATTGTCGCTGAAGCCATGTCACCCGAACACAAAGAACAAGTTCAAGAAGAAGTTGAAAGCATTATCACTTCAGCAACGTCCATTATTTGTAAGCAATCTGATGACTCTCGTGAATTAGCGGACGACGAGGCTATCCAGAAGGATGGCTTGCAACCTAAAACAGGTGAAGGATCTAAAGAAATGTCTGCGAGCATCGAAGAAAAGGCTGACGGAAGTAGCGAAAAGAAAACGACAGACAGCAAAGATGATCTCGACGAAAAGCCAAAGGCCGTTACTGAACCTAACATAATGATAGAATCCGTTCCGGAGGAGAAGTTTTCCGCTACAATTGAATCTGGAGCCACAACGGCTCCTACATTACCGGAAGACGAAAAAGTACCCTTGGATGAAATCAAAGAGGTGCAAATCGTCGAGGATAAAGATACCAAAGAAGAAGTGCATAAAGAAACTCATGTTTTCCGTCCACCTACAACTCTGGAACCGTTCCCGAAAGCCGTTTTGGGAAGTGGACAATTCGATGCACAGCACATGCCAATAAGAGATATTGTGAAGACACCTGACGAAGTGGCCGATTTACCAGTACACGAAGAAGCTGATTTCGAATCATTTGATGGGTATGCTAGTAAGAAGGACGATAAAGCTATTGAACAAGATAAAATTGCTGAAAAATCAATAGAAAAAGTAGTCGTGGCAAAAGAAAGTCACACATTTGATGAAAAAACTACGACGAGTTATAAACAAGACGAATTGTTAGACAGTCAAATCAATAAGAGGAAACCAGAACTAGACTTTATTAAAGATATCAAACCCCCGGGAAAACAAGAAGTCCAGGAACTTCCAGACGATGAATCTGAGCATCTCTACATGGACAAAGGAGTTGAAGAAGAGTTAGTTGTGCAGATGCTGCAGCACGCATCACACGCTGAAGTCGTAACTGTTACACCGGGATCAGCTCCCGATTCACCTGCATTTTCCAAGCACATTCAACCGACAATATCTGAAAAACAGTTAGAGGTATCAGAAGACGAAGATTTTAAGCTTAACAGAGAAGAAACGCAGAACGAATACAGGGCGTATGAATATCAGCCGTTTACCACTGAACTGCGAGAGACTCATATCACGACTGTCGACTCTCCAATCAAAGAAGAAATGCATTACGAAGACTTTCACACTGTTTCAGATAAGATTACTTCCATTCCAGAAGATATTGAAGACAAGGATCTAAGTGATCACGCTACACAAGATATTCACATCGACGATGTTCGTAAGTTGGTCACAGACGAGGAATCAAATATCATCACACCCTTAGTTAAATCTACTTCCAAGTTGCTTCAGGAAGCTGAGTCTGACACCGGTGAAGAATTCGACACAAAAGATTCGATCGATATAGCCAGCCGAATGGGAATTGACGTTCAAAAAATTGTCGCTAATGTAGCTGAAGTTCTAAAATCTGATAAGAGCTTGGATGAAATAATGCCTGAGATATTGTCTGGTAAGACCAGCCCTTCACTCATGGCAGAGTTGTCTATTGCCAAACAAAAAGACGTGGCGATTATCGATGAAGAAAAAGATGTTGACACCTATGAGAATAAAACAAACGAAAAACTCGAGAAACAGGTAATAGTCAAACGAATGCTAGTCACCACCAGTAGTGAAGACGGTGGGCAAGAAATTGAAATATGTTCAAACGGAGACATCAAGTTTTCTTCCGACTTAAAAGAAAGTCCTCATCTTAGTGAAGAAGATGCTAAACATATTAAAGACGATCATTTTGAAGACGACGTCAATTTAGAAGAATCGAATAAAATTGACAAAGAAACTGTCTTATCCGGAAGGTCTTCTCCGGCTTTGTCAGACAAAAGTGATGGACGGCAAATGACAGAAGATAGCCTTAATGAGAGAGAGCCTAAAAAATCAATCACTCTGACAGATGTTGATCTTGATGTTGACATCAAATCTGGAAAAACAACTCCAGAAGTAGAATCAAAAGAAGTGCGTAAGGAAATAAGCGATGTTTCCGGCAAGTTTTCACCAGATTACGTTAAGCAGATAAATGATGATATAATTGATGATAAAGCACATAAAACATCACCTTCTCCATCAGATGATGTTAGAGCACAGGTTAAATCAGGAAAATCATCTCCAGAAGTCGAATTAAGAGAGATAGAAACAGATAAGTCACGAAAGTCTTCTTCAGTTGAAGAAGAACATATTGATGATGCATTACGCAAAAAATCACTTTCTCCGACTGAAATAAGTGTACGTGTAGCTAAATCTGGTAAAACTACACCTGAAGACGATAAACAAACATCTGAAAAAATATCTCTACCAATTTCAGATAGAGATGATAAGCTAGATGCATTAAGCTCTATAAAATCAGGAAAGACGACACCGGATGTTGACGTAAAAGTTTCCAGCAGTGTCATATCTGGAAAATCTTCTCCCGAACTTTCAGAAAAATGTGAAACCAAAGAAAGCGTTGAAGAAAACTTGCACAAAGTGTTACTTTTATCAGACGTTGAACTGGTCAAGTCTGAAAAAACAACATCTGAGATTGGAAAGGATGTTTCTGAAAGAAAATCACCTGAATTATTAGAAAAAGATGTTCAAGATGTACTTCTATCAAAAGAATCTGATATTACAATTAAGCTTGATCAATTCTCATCAGAATTGAAAGCTTCTAAAGAAAAGGAAGATGTCTCTTTGAGCAAATCTCCGATTGGAGAACACGTTTCTGAGGTCAGTGTTCAATCTGGTAAGTCTACTCCAGAGTTGGATTCTGGAGTGGAAGCATCAAAAGAGTTGGAAGAGTCACCTTCAAAGTCACCTGAAACACTAAAAGAGGTCATTTTAGACGAGTCCTCTTTTGGAAAATCACTCACGCTGAAATCGCCTTTAGCAGAAGACGAGGATATATATGTCACTCAAATGTCTAAGGAAGAACTATCATCTAAGCTTGCCGAGGATAGTCAAGATGCTGAATCTGTTGCTGGAACAAGATCTCCTTCATTTACCGATGATAAAGTTACATCCCCGATCAAATTAACATCTCCTGCAGAAGAGAGAGTTGATGACAAAGAAATAACTACTGAATCTAATGAAAAAATTCCAGCATCGCAAGAAGATCAAAGTATAAAGAAAACTGTTGATAATATCGAGTCGGAAAAAAGTTCTCCCGTACACGTAGACAAGTCAGACAAACTTCCAGCTGATAGCAAAGAAGTATCTGCGATTTCTTCACCAGAAAAATCACCTTCTTCATCACAAGCAAAAATTGCTTATAGCGAACTCACATCTAAGAGCCCAACAAGTATCGAACCAGACGTAGAAAAAATTCTCGAAGAAACCAAAGATACAATTGATGTTACAGAAATGATTTCGGAAGAACGAAGAGTTTCGATTGTCTCAGATCATGAAGAAACTAAGGTGTCCAGCCCAGCTAGATCTCCTTCTTTATCAACCGATAAAGTAGAAGTATCAACAGCCAAATCACCTTCTTCTTCAGAGGGCAAAGTAGAACAAGATGATGCCTCAAGGAAGTCTATTGACGAACATAAATTAAGCTCAACGGTAACAACTCCGGCAAGAACGCCTTCCTTGCCAACTGAAGAATTTCCTTTAGTAAAGGAAACGGTTGTTTTATATGATGAAAGTATTCCATCCAAGATGGACGAAAAAGATTCAATAATCAGAACTAAGCGATCATTAACCGAGTTTGACGATTACAAAGATTCGAGTCCCAAAACTTCGTCTCCAGTCAAATCGCCGATTCCAAGTGAAAGCGTATTATCTTCGAGGACATCTCTCCAAGACGAAGATATCGATATTTTGAATAAAATCCCAGAAATTATAACATCCCCAATGAAGGACCATATCAGCTTATTGCTTGATACCAAAATCAAAATTGAGGAGTTGCAAAAACCTGCCGATGATAAAGAAGCTACATCTAAAGTTCACACGCCTATTAGGTCACCGTCCATTCAAATAGAAGGAGTTGATTTATCTTATATTAAATCATCTTTACTATCTATTGATCAATCTGAAGAAGAAGATCATGTAAGTGAAAAGGTTTCACCGTCTGACGATCTGAAAGACCTTATCCATGAAAAGTCTATTGAAGATTTATCTCAATTAAGTAAAGATATGAAAATGGCTCCATCACCGCAACTCGAGCAAAGAACCGCTTCACTTACACTCCAAGAATATGTTTCAGATATCAAAGAATCTGGAAAATCTTCGCCCATATTGGACGATGACAAAGACACTGTTGTAGAAGAAACTGATAAATTTATATTGACTTTATCTGAAACGACAATTGAAAAAGGTAAAGTAAAAGAAGACGGTTCCGCTAAAACATTCAAGGATGATCTAAATGATACAACGGCAGCTGTTGCTGGTGATATAGACATGCCTATAGTTCATGACGGAAAAGACTCTATCGTTGGATCACCAGCCAAATCTCCTATAATTCAAGATGACAAAGAATCAGCTGCTTCTTCAACAGCGAGATCTCCATCAGTTCATGATGACAGAGACTCGGATGCTGTTGTATACAAAAAAGATTTACCTGCAGTTCATGACAAAAAAGACTCGCCAATTACATCACCTCCAAAAACTCCTTTGGTTCCTGATGACAAGGATTCAGCTGCTATCTCACCAGCGAAATCTCCGTTAGCCCATGATGACAAAGACTTGGCTGATGTTGAGGATGATAAAGATTTGCCTTCAGTTCATGACGTACAAGACTCGACCATTGTAACGCCTGCGATATCTTCTTCAATTCATGATGACAAGGAGTCAGCTTCTATTTCACCGGCAAAAACTCCATCGGTTCATGATGACAAGGAGTCAGCTGCTATTTCACCCGCTAAATCTCAATCAATTCATCATGACAAAGACTTGGCTGATGTTGCTGATGAAAAAGGTTTGCCTGCAGTTCATGACGTAAAAGATTCGACTGTTGAATCACCTGCAAAATCTCCTTCAATTCATGATGACAAGAAGACAGCTGCTATTTCACCAGCGAAATCTCCTTCAATTCATGACAAGGAGTCAGCTGCTATTTCACCGGCAAAATCTCCTTCAATTCACGATGATAAGGAGTCAGAAGTTATTTCACCAGCGAAATCTCCATCAGTTCATGATGAAAAAGAGTCGGCTGATGTTGAGGATGAAAAATATTTGCCTACAGATCATGAAGTAAAAGATTTAACCGTTGTATCGCCTGCGAAATCTCCTTCAGTTCACGATGACAAGGAATCAAAGGCCATTTCAACAGCGAAATCTCCTTCAATTCATGATGACGAAGAATCAGCTGCTACTTCACCGGTGAAATCTCCTTCAGTTCACGATGAGAAGGAGTCAGAAGTTATTTCAACAGCGAAATCTCCATCAGATCATGATGAAAAAGACTCGGCTGATGTTGAAGATGAAAAAGATTTGCCTGCAGTTCATGACGTAAAGGATTCGACCGTTGCATCGCCTGCTAAATCTTCATTAATTCATGATGACAAGGAGTCAGCTGCTATTTCATCAGCGATATCTCCCTCAATTCATGATGACAAGGAGTCAGCTGCTATTTCACCGGCGAAATCTCCATCAGTTCATGGTGACAAAGACTCAGTTGATGTTGAAGATGAAAAAGATGTTCCGGCAGTTCATGACGTAGAAGAAGTCTTGACCATTGCATCTCCTACAAAATCTCCTACAATTCAGGATGACAAGGAGTCAGCTGCTATTTCACCAGCGAAATCTCCGTCAATTCTTGATGAGAAGGAATCAGATGCTATTTCACCGGCGAAATCTCCTTCAATCCATGATGACAAGGAGTCAGCTGCTATTTCACCAGCGAAATCTCCGTCAATTCGTGATGAGAAGGAATCAGATGCTATTTCACCGGCGAAATCGCCCTCAATCCATGATGACAAGGAGTCAGCTGCTATTTCACCGCCCAAATCTCCATCAGTTCCTGATGACAAGGAGTCAGCTGCTATTTCACCGGCGAAGTCTCCATCAGTTCATGATGACAAAGACTCAGTTGATGTTGAAGATGAAAAAGATGTCCCGGCAGTTCATGACGTAGAAGAAGTCTTGACCGTTGCATCTCCTACAAAATCTCCTATAATTCACGATGACAAAGAGTCAGCTAATATTTCACCAGCGAAATCTCCTGTAATTCATGATGACAAGGAGTCAGCTGCTATTTCACCGGCGAAGTCTCCATCAGTTCATGATGACAAGGAATCCGCTGCTATTTCACCGGCAAAATCTCCATCAGATCATGGTGACAAAGACTCAGTTGATGTTGAAGATGAAAAAGATGTCCCGGCAGTTCAAGACGTGGAAGAAGTCTTGACCGTTGCATCTCCTGCAAAATCTCCTACAATTCATGATGAAAAGGAGTCAACTGCTATTTCACCAGCGAAATCTCCGTCAATTCTTGACGAGAAGGAATCAGATGCTATTTCACCGACGAAATCTCCCTCAATCCATGATGACAAGGAGTCAGCTGCTATTTCACCAGCGAAATCTCCGGCAATTCGTGATGAGAAGGAATCAGATGCTATTTCACCGGCGAAATCTCCCTCAATCCATGATGACAAGGAGTCAGCTGCTATTTCACCAGCGAAATCTCCCTCAGTTCATGATGACAAGGAGTCAGCTGCTATTTCACCGGCGAAGTCTCCATCAGTTCATGATGACAAAGACTCAGTTGATGTTGAAGATGAAAAAGATGTCCCGGCAGTTCATGACGTAGAAGAAGTCTTGACCGTTGCATCTCCTGAGAAATCTCCTACAATTCATGACAAGGAGTCAGCTGCTATTTCACCACCTAAATCTCTTTCAATTCATGATGTCAAAGAATCAGCTGCTATTTCACCAGCGAAATCTCCATCAGTTCATGATGACAAAGACTCAACCGTTATTTCACCTGCGAAATCTCCTTCGGTTCATGATGACAAGGAGTCAGCTGCTATTATTCCGGCGGAGTCTCTATCAGTTCATGATGACAAAGACTCGGCTGATGATGAGGATGAAAAAGATGTCCCTGCAGTTCATGACGTAAAAGACTCGACCGTTGCATCGCCTGCGAAATCTCCTTCAGTTCATGATGACAAGGAGTCAGCTGCCATTTCTCCGGCGAAGTCTCCATCAGTTCATGATGACAAAGACTCGGCTGATGTTGATGATGAAAAAGATGTCCCTGCAGTTCGTGACGTAAAAGACTCGACCGTTGCATCGCCTGCGAAATCTCCTTCAGTTCATGATGAAAAAGAGTCAGCTGCTATTTCACCAGCGAAATCTTCATCAGTTCAAGTTGACAATGACCTGGGTGCTCTTCATGACGAAAAAGACTCAACCGTTGTATCGCCTGCGAAATCTCTTTCAGTTCATGATGACAAGGAGTCAGCAGCTATTTCAGCAGCGAAATCTCCTTCATTTCATGATGACAAAGAATCAGCTACAATTTCACCAGCAAAATCTCCATCAGTTCATGATGACAAAGACTCGGTTAATGTTAAGGTTGAAAAAGATGTCCCTGCAGTTCATGACGTAATTGACTTGACCGTTGCATCGCCTGCAAAAACTCCTTCAGTGCATGATGAAAAGGAGTCAGCTGCTATTTCACCAGCGAAATCTCCTTCAATTCATGATGACAAGGAATCAGCTGATGTTGAAGCTGAAAAAGATGTCCCGGCAGTTCACCACGTAGAAGTCTCGACCGTTGCATCTCCCGCAAAATCTCCTACAATTCATGATGACAAGGAGTCAGCTGCTATTTCACCAGCAATATTTCCTTCAATTCATGATGATAAGGAATCAGCTGCTATTTCACTGGCGAAATCTCCATCAGTTCATGATGACAAAGACTCAGTTGATGTTGAAGATGAAAAAGATGTCCCTGCAGTTCATGACGTAGAAGTCTCGACCGTTGCATCGCCTGCAAAATCTCCTTCAGTTTATGATGACGAGAAGTCAGCTGCTATTTCACCGGCGAAATCTCCTTCAATTCATGACGACAAGGAATCAGCTGCTATTTCACCAGCGAAATCTCCATCAGTTCGTGATGACAAAGATTCAGTTGATGTTGAAGATGAAAAAGATGTCCTCGCAGTTCACGAAGTAAAAGACTCGACCATTGCATCGCCTGCAAAATCTCCTTCAGTTCGTGATGAAAAGGAGTCAGCTGATTTTGAAGATGAAAAAGATGTCCCGGCAGTTCATGACGTAGAAGTCTCGACCGTTGCATATCCTGCAAAATCTCCTACATTTCATAATGAAAAAGAATCAGCTGCTATTTCACCGGCGAAATCTCCATTAGTTCATGATGACAAAGACTCAGTTGATGATGAAGATGAAAAAGATGTCCCGGCAGATCAAGACGTAGAAGAAGTCTTGACCGTTGCATCGCCTGCGAAATCTCCTTCATTGCATGATGTTAAGGAGTCAGCTGCTGTTTCACCAGCGAAATCTCCATCAGTTCATGATGACAAAAACTTGGCTGCTCTTCATGAAGAAAAAGACTCAACCGTTGTATCGCCTGCGAAATCTCCTTCAGTTCATGATGACAAGGAGTCAGCTGCTATTTCACCAGCGAAATCTCCATCAGTCCATGATGACAAAGACTCGGCTGATGTTGATGATGAAAAAGATGTGCCTGCAGAACATGATGTAAAAGACTCGATCGTTGCATCGCCTGCGAAATCTCCTTCAGTGCATGATGACAAGGAGTCATCTGTTATTTCACCGGCAAAATCTCCTTCAGCGCATGACGACAAAGACTCGGCTGATGTTGATGATGAAAAAGATGTGCCTGCAGTACATGATGTAAAAGACTCGATCGTTGCATCGCCTGCGAAATCTCCTTCAGTGCATGATGACAAGGAGTCAGCTGTTATTTCACCGGCAAAATCTCCATCAGTTCATGATGACAAAGACTCGGCTGATGTTGATGATGAAAAAGATGTGCCTGCAGTTAATGATGTTAAAGACTCGACCGTTGCATCGCCTGCAAAATCTCCTTCAGTGCATGATGACAAGGAGTCAGCTGCTGTTTCCCCAGCGAAATCTCCATCAGTTCATGATGACAAAGACTTGGCTGATGTTGAGGTTGAAAAATATGTCCCTGCAGTTCATGACGTAATTGACTCAACCGTTGTATCGCCTGCGAAATCTCCTTCAGTTCGTGATGACAAAGAATCAGCTGCTATTTCACCAGCGAAATCTCCTACAATTCATGATGACAAGGAGTCAGCTGCTATTTCACCAGCAAAATCTTCTACAATTCATGATGACAAATACTCGGCTGATGTTGAGGATGAAAAATATGTCCTTGCAGTTCATGACGCAGAAATCTCGACCGTTGCCTCGCCTGCGAAATCTCCTTCAGTTTATGATGACAAAGAGTCAGCTGCTATTTCACCAGCAAAACCTCCTTCAATTAATGATGACAAAGAATCAACTGCTATTTCACCAGCGAAATCTCCATCAGTTCATGATGACAAAGACTCGGCTGATGTTGATGATGAAAAAGATGTGCCTGAAGTTTATGATGTAAAAGACTCGACCGTTGCATCGCCTGCGAAATCTCCTTCAGTGCATGATGACAAGGAGTCAGCTGCTGTTTCACCGGTGAAATCTCCATCAGTTCATGATGACAAAGACTCGGCTGATGTTGATGATGAAAAAGATGTGCCTGCAGTTCATGATGTAAAAGACTCGACCGTAGCATCGCCTGCGAAATCTCCTTCAGTGCATGATGACAAGGAGTCAGCTACTGTTTCACCAGCGAAATCTCCATCAGTTCATGATGACAAAGACTTGGATGCCCTTCATGACGAAAAAGACTCGACCATTGCATCGCCTGCGAAATCTCCTTCAGTTCATGATGACAAGGAGTCAGCTGCTGTTTCACCATCGAAATCTCCATCAGTTCATGATGACAAAAACATAGCTGCTCTTCATGACGAAAAAGACTCGACCGTTGCATCGCCTGCGAAATCTCTTTCAGTGCATGATGACAAGGAGTCAGCTGCTATTTCACCGGTGAAATCTCCATCAGTTCATGATCACAAAGACTCTGCTGATGTTGATGATGAAAAAGATGGGCCTGCAGTTCATGATGGAAAAGACTCAACCGTTGTATCGCCTGCGAAATCTCCTTCAGTTCATGATGACAAGGAGTCAGCTGCTATTTCACCAGCGAAGTCTCCTACAATTCATGATGACAAGGAGTCAGCTGCTATTTCTCTGACGAAGTCTCCATCAGTTCATGATGACAAGGAGTCAGCTTCTATTTCACCGGCGAAATATCCATCAGTTCATGATGACAAAGACTTGGCTGATGTTGATGATGAAGAAGATGTGCCTGCAGTTCATGATGTAAAAGACTCAACCGTTGCATCGCCTGCGAAATCTCCTTCAGTTCATGATGACAAGGAGTCAGCTTCTATTTCACCGGCGAAATCTCCATCAGTTCATGATGACAAAGACTCGGCTGATGTTGATGATGAAAAAGATGTGCCTGCAGTTCATGATGTAAAAGACTCGACCGTTGCATCGCCTGCGAAATCTCCTTCAGTGTATGATGACAAGGAGTCAGCTACTGTTTCACCAGCGAAATCTCCATCAGTTCATGATGACAAAGACTTGGCTGCCCTTCATGACGAAAAAGACTCGACCGTCGTATCGCCTGCGAAATCTCCTTCAGTTCATGATGACAAAGAATCAGCTGCTATTTCACCAGCAAAGTCTGCTACCATTCATGATGACAAGGAGTCAGCTGCTATTTCTCCGACGAAGTCTCCATCAGTTAATGATGACAAGGAGTCAGCTGCTATTTCACCGGCGAAATCTCCATCAATTCATGATGACAAAGACTCGACCGTTACATCGCCTGCGAAATCTCCTTCAGTTCATGATGACAAGAAGTCAGCTGCTATTTCTCCGACGAAGTCTCCATCAGTTCATGATGACAAGGAGTCAGGTGCTATTTCACCGGCGAAATCTCCATCAGTTCATGATGACAAAGACTCGACCGTTACATCGCCTGCGAAATCTCCTTCAGTTCATGATGACAAGGAGTCAGCTGCTATTTCGCCGGCGAAATCTCCATCAGTCCATGATGACAAAGACTCGACCGTTACATCGCCTGCGAAATCTCCTTCAGTTCATGATGACAAAGAGTCAGCTGCTGTTTCACCGGCGAAATCTTCTTCGGTTCATGATGACAAGGAGTCAGCTGCTATTTCACCTGCGAAATTTCCATCAGTTCGTGATGACAAAGACTCAGTTGATGTTGAAGATGAAAAAGATGTCCTCGCAGTTCACGAAGTAAAAGACTCGACCGTTGCATCTTCTGCGAAATCTCCTTCAGTGCATGATGACAAGAAGTCAGCTACTGTTTCACCAGCGAAATCTCCATCAGTTCATGATGACAAAGACTTGGCTGCCCTTCATGACGAAAAAGAGTCTACCGTTGTATCGCCTGCGAAATCTCCTTCAGTTCATGATGACAAAGAATCAGCTAATATTTCACCAGCGAAGTCTCCTACAATTCATGATGACAAGGAGTCAGCTGCTATTTCACCGGCGAAATCTCCCTCAGTTCATGATGACAAAGACTCGGCTGATGTTGATGATGAAAAAGATGTGCTTGTTGTTCATGATGTAAAAGACTCGACCGTTTCATCGCCTGCAAAATCTCCTTCAGTTCATGATGACAAGGAGTCAGCTGCTATTTCACCAGCGAAATCTCCTTCAATTCATGATGAAAAGGAATCAGCTGCTATTGCATCCGCGAAATCTCCATCAGTTCATGATGACAAGGATTTGGCTACCGTTCGTGATGAAAGGGAATCAACCGTTGTATCGCCTACGAAATCTCCTTCAACTCATGGTGAGAAGGATTCAGCTGCAATCTCACCAGCTAAATCTCCTTCGATACACGATGACAAGGAATTAGCTGCTATTTCAGCAGCAAAATGTCCTTCAGTCAAAGACAAGGGAGTTGATTCTGAATTTGTAGTTGAAAAAAGGAGTGTAGTTTCTCCGAAAGACCTAACATTAGAGCTGACCGAAAAACTCACAGAAATGAGTGATTTAGAAGAAAAGGTTGATATCGAAACAGAAAAAAGAAAAAAATCTTCTCCAGTTAAACATGATGACAAAATAGATTCACCTGTTTCGATTAAGAAATTACCTATTGAACTAACTTCTTTAGTTATAATCTCACCAGAAAAAGCAGCTTCTGCATCTCATGAAAAAGAAGATATATCATTAACTAAGTCTTCTTCATCTCCAAGAGATATAGTCAAGTCAGAAAAAGATAAAATAAATCATATATTCCTTGATGATCATACAAATATCGAGTCAGCACAAGTAGACGAGGATGATGATACTAAAGACGATAAATCAGAAAAGCTTTCATCACCGATAGAAGACTTAACGAAATCTTTAGCGGCCTCTGCTAAAGATGTTTCGTCCCCACCAAAGTTACCGTCACCTATAAAAAGCAAAACCGTTGTTTCTCCTCTTGATAGTAGTCATAAATTAGATGATATGGAAGTGGTTGGAAATGTATGTGAAATAGTATCACCTTTACCTGTTGAGAATTTAGACAAAGCTATTGATAAAGTTATTACAAAACCTACTGAAGAACCGGAAGTAACCCCAGTAAAAACTCAGGGACAAGAGAAATTCTCAACTGAAGAAACATTAACAGGTAAAATAACATCTTTCTTCGGACAGATTAAGGACGCAACCACAGATTTCTTAACAACCGAGAAAAAAATATTAGCATCAGATATAAAAGAAATCATCAAAGATGAAGAAGAAACTGAATCTGAACCACCGTTAGTTGAAGATGAGAGTGATTCAACTAAATCAGTTGTGGACCGAATTGAAACAGCCAAAGAAATAATTGATGATCAATCTCTTTCAGTAGTAGATGGTATGAAAAAATCATCTGAAGCTGTAAAAGATGTACCTTTGAAGTTAGATGACTTAAAGGAGGTTTCTGAAGCATTGGAAAAGAAAGAAATTAAATCTCAGGATACCAAAGAAGCAAGTGCTGATCTTTCGCCTTCAAAATCACCTTCTCCGACGCAAGGAAAGGTCACACTGTATCCAAACCAATTGACATCTTCATTTGAAAAAATTGCTAGCAAAGTGGAAACGCTAGAATTGGCGCTTCAACCAAAATCTGGTGACAAAATTAAGATGACTTCTAGTGAAGAATTGAAAGACAAAATCAGTGATGAAAAATCAGCATCACCAATTGAAACATCAATTAAAAAAGATGTTGCTGCACAAGAATTAAAAGATGACGAATCTGATGACGGTGCAGAAGTAAAATCATCCATTTCATTTATTACTGAACCTCTCGGCGAACTCGTTTCTACCTCAATGAAGATCATTTCTTCTGCTGTCGAAAATGCTGAAACAACTACAAGTCTTCTCGTTTCTTCACCTTTAAAATCACTAACAACTATGGAAGAAAAGGAAGATGTCATTCCTATAAACACATCACCCGTTAAAGAGGAGATTGCTGCAAGATCTATAGATTCTGCCGTAACTGGTGAAAACGGTATTATTCCAAAAGATTCATTAATTCCGACATTAGTTCAATCACGTTCTTTAATTGAAAAATCTTCAGTTGAACATGCATCCCTTGCAAGATCTCCATCTTTAACGGAAGACTCGATTATTTCATCTCAATCGAAGTTGCCCGTAGAAATATCAACAACGGTAGAAAAACTCCAATCACCAAAAGACGACGATCACAAAGAAACAGTTTTAACTGTTTTAAAGGATCCAGTTGAAGCTGTTTCAGAGACTCCTACATTAGATAATAGAGAATCTGAAAATATTGTTACTACTCAATCTTCCCCGGCTAAGTCACCATCGGCTGAAGACAAACCATCCAAATCGCCTACGAAATCATTTTTAGAAAAAGCATTTGACGGCATTGCTTCAGCATTTAAAGATGTCAAAGAAACCGTAACTGATACAACAGAGAAAATAAAATCTAACGTTGAAGAAAGTGACGATAAGAAAGTAACTCCAGCTACATCACCGACATTGTCTCATAGAAGCGAAGATAAAGAGACATCTCAGGACGTTCCAGAAATAACAGTTATTGGCAGTGTGTCGTCTGTAATTGAAAAATCATTGTCAGAAGAGGAAGTAAAAGAATCATTCTCAATAACTCAAAAGACTACTTTGCTAGAAAGCGAAAAGGGTGATATATCAACAAAATCTGATAGCATCGATGCTTCTTCATCAAATATTGTTACAATTTGTGTCGATGAAACAACAACTCAATCAGAAAAAGCTTCCCCGTTGCTTGACGATAAGACTAGTCCAGTTTTAATGTCTGGAGATATTGAAGAAATGAAATCATTTAAAGTAACTCTTATCGAGAAAATTGTTGAACCGGTTCTCGAAAAAGTAGACACAGAAGCAAGTGAAAAAATCAAATCTACTGCAGCGTCTCCCATTCCCTTAGATGATGAGAACTTAGGTGATGCATCACCCCCTCTTACAACTACACCTCTTGAAGAAACATCAACGTCCAGGGATGTATTATCACAAAAAATATCATCTTTTGAAACGAGTGATATCAAACCATTAATTTCGCCTTCTCAAAAAGATATCAGTGAAACTATAACAGATAAAATCATTGCAGAAGTAGAATGCACGACTAAGGTCGATCACACTATTTCTGAAACCCATGATATTAAAGAAAGTATTACAGATAGTGCTGTGTCACCATCTCTTTCTGTCTCAAGTAAAAGTGATAAAGTTACGAAAGAAGATACTGTGATAGAGAGTGAAATTATTGAATCAGCAATAACAATTAAGGATACGGAAAGGTCACAGCAGTCTATGGAATTGGAAGGTGTCGATAATCTTTCATACGAAAAATCACCAGAAGTTTCTGGAAAATCTACTCCGGAAATACCTGCCGCTATTACTGTAATAGAAAAAGATTCGTCTTCAGATAAAATGAGCAATTCAAAGCGTATTTCAAGTATCACTGACGCTTCTGTAACAGGATTCGAAGTGCTTGATGAAAAAATCGTTGAAGCTTCATCAAAGGTATCAGATATTTCTGATGATAAAACTATTCAAAAAGTACAGACTGTGGACAATAAGGAAACAGGTGATTCTTATTCACAAAAGAAAGAAAAATCTGTCATTCCTAATGGTTCCGTTGTAAAACACCATGATGACTCTTTAGAGACTCACACTATCGATACATTGAAACAGATTCCTGAGTTGTTAGTACAACAAGTTGATGATGCATCTAAAAAATTGATTGAATCATCTAAAGATCTTATTGATCCTAAGCACGATGATGAAAAAAGTGATGGTGATGGAAAAGAGACATCATTAAGCGCATCAAAGTTGGGTGAAAATGTTGCAATTTACATGTCCGAAGATAATGTTACAGAGGAAAAAGCTACCTCACCGATTGTTCGCTCGAAGAGGAGTGTTTTCTCCATAGGAGAAGAGCATACCCAAGTTTCATTACATTCTATTCAAGATGCTTCTTACAGCAAAGATTCGGGTTTCTCGTCTTTGGTGAAAGAAGAAACTGATAAACTCGTCACCGAAGATAAACAAAAAGCCCACGCTAATGGAGATGTCAAACACTGCTCAAGTGTTTCAGAATCCGTTTGCTCAACTACAGTTCAGATAGTAGAAAAAACAGATAAGACGGATGCCTTGACTAAATCTGAAGAAAAGATAATTAATTATAAAGATACTCTTCCATCGACTACCTCGCACAAATCAGTGTCTTCCGAGAATATATTCGTTTCAACGGAAGATCTTAATCTTTCCGGGAAAAGCACACCTGACATTGCCGATGTTGAGAAACAAAAGGCTCTTCTCGCTTCTGATAGATATATCAGTGAACAGTTCACTCCAGCCATAGAACCATTGAGTCCTATCGATAAGTCAACAATCCAAATAACATCCCAACCGACAACTGAACAAACTTCACCGTCTGAACAATCAACTGAGACTGTGTCAACTGCTCTTGATACAAAAGACGATGGAAAATCTATCAAGACTATTGATTTAGATACTAAAACTCTGAGTGAAATGGCCAGCTGTGACATTGTTGTTAGCAATTTTGATGCTGTGATAACTACTCTTAACGGAGACATAATCACAAAAACCATGAACATTGGAGATGACTTTGTAACTCAAAAGATATCAACACTAACTGAGAAATCTCCTAGACAACCTAAGGCAGACACAAGCATCGAAGATGCCAGAATTATGAGTGGAATCCAACATTCAGTTGGAAAGTTCACAACAGAAACTGACACCACAACCAAGATTATCAAAGAAGGAGAAAACTTGGTTACTCAGACAATCACTACTGTAACGACCAAAGAAATTGTTTCAAAGGAAGACGGCACTCCACAGAGTGTTAAGACAACTATTGAAACAACTACGGTAAGCAAAGGGTCAGATGGTTCTACTCAGACAATGAAAGATACCAAAACGACCATATCAGAATGCTCTTCTACATTAAAATCATCATCTACGACTAGTGAAAATGAAAAATCAGCTGTCGAAGATGATTCACAATTACAAAGAATCGAAGGAATCGTTGAAGGGAGGTTCGCCGATGATGATCCAGAAGCAGTTGCAAAATTGGCAGAAGAACTCAACGGGTTAAACGCAGTAGGCGAAAAAACTTGCAGCACCGAAACCCAAACTGAAGTAATTACAAAGGGAACATTAAGGATTAAGCGTACAATTACAACAATTACAACGAAAGAGACAATGTGCGATAAAAACATGGTGCCAAGGAAAGTCAGAGAAACAGTTGAGACTATCACGGAAGACGAACATCCTGACGGAAGTGTCGACCGTAAGATGGAAAAAAATATATCGGTGTTTGACTACGAAACCGAAGATGAAACTCTAGAAATGAGTGAAGACAAATCGGCAGATGATGAAATCGATTCGACTCCTCAGATGAAATCTCAATTGACAGGTTTGGAACCCGTCGGAGAGAAATCAACCAACACTGAAACTCAAAGGGAAGTTATCACTCGAGGAACGATAAAGATTCAACGAACCGTCACAATAATTACGACGCGGGAAACTATGTGCGATAAGAATATGGTTCCAAAGAAAATCAGGGAAACCGTTGAAACTATAACAGAAGATGAGAGTCCGGATGGAACTATTGAACGCACTACTCAGAAGCAAATATCGATTTCAGACTTTAGTTTGGAAGACGGGGAAGATGATTCTGAAGATGCAATTAAAATTGCAAATGAACTAAAAGGCTTGGAAGCAGCTGGAGAAAAGTCCAGCAGTACAGAAACTCAAAAGAAAATTATCACAAGAGGTTCTATTAGCATTAAGCGGACGATTACAATTATAACAACGAGGGAAACTATGTGCGACAAAAATATGGTGCCAAAGAAAATGCGAGAAATTATTGAGACTATCACAGAAGATGAAAATCCCGATGGAAGTGTTGAACGCACAGTTCAGAAAAGTACCTCAGTTTCTAATTACCACGCTGAAAAAGAATCTCTGCATACAACCGACGAATCAATGGATCGTGATGGTTCTGATTCCGTAACTAAAATGACAGCTGAACTGAAGGGATTGGAGGCATTTGGGGAGAAAACAAGCAGTACCAAAACTCAGACAGAAATTATTACCAGAGGAACCGTGGAAGTAAAGCGTACAATTACGATTATCACAACAACGGAAACCATGTGCGATAAAAACAAGATACCAAAAAAAATAAGAGAAACAGTTGAGACGATCACAGAGGATGAACTCTCTGATGGTTCTATTGAACGCACAATTCAAAAGAATATTTCTGTGACAGATTGTGACATGGAAAATGCCGAAGACGATTCTGACACTGTTGCTAAAATAGCTTCTGAATTGAAAGGATTAGAGGCTGTGGGCGAGAAATCTAGCACCACTGAAACTCAATCAGAAGATATCACCCAAGGAAATATTAAGTTTAAACGTACTATAACCATTACTACTACTAAAGAAACTATGTGTGATAAGAAGTTTGAACCAAAGAAAATTAAAGAAACCGTGGAAACGATAACAGAAGATGTCCATTCAAGTGGAAGCATCGAACGCAACGTTGAGAAAAATGTGTCAGTTTACGATTATGTGACAGAAGATGAAGAGTCTGAAGTAAACGACGACATTGTCGAAGAAACATCTACAGAGACAGACGTGAAGATGAATATTATGAAAATAAAGGGTCAAGAAGTGAAGCAGACTGTCACCACTGTTACTAGGCGAGATGTCGTCGCACAAAAGCCGGATATGTCTAGAAAGTTAAGAACTACCGTAGAAACGACAACTGTCAACGAAAATCCTGATAAGTCAGTTGAAACATTTAAAGATGTGAAAGTTACAGTGTCCGATATTAAAACAGAGCAAACGAGCTTAGAGAATCTCTTGAAGGCTTATAAGATATCCGGTAAAGTTCAGACGAACGAAGATATCCAAAGGCACTCAATCAAGAAGGACGGTTTTGAAATCATCGAAACAGTGACGACGACCACAACAGAAGAAGAACTTTCAGATGATAAAGGTGAAGTAAGAAAATTAAAGACGACAGTTCAGATTGTTACCGCCGATGAGTATCCTGACGGCAGTATCAAGACGACTATTGACACTAAAGTGTCGATATCTGACGTCTGCGCTGATGTTAAGAGTCTTCTGGCCGAACAAGTCATCGAGGATGACTTGAAAATCGAGGATACAACAGTCGAAGAAAACGTCACGAACAATGAAATTGTTAGGGACGGAATTTTAATCACTCAGACAGTTACCACAGTTACAACTCGCGACGTTTTGGTTCATACAGACGGAGATTCTAGGAAAATAAGGACCACAATTGAGACTACAACTGTCAATGAACTGCCTGACGGAACAGTCGAAACTACCAAAGATGTCAAAGTTACAATTTCTGAATACAAGTCAACTTCTTCAAATAGCTTGGAGAACATTTTGAAGGACTTGAAGCCATTGGGAGACGTCATAACGACCACCGACAAAGAAACCAATAAAGTAATGAAGAACGGAGTAGAGATTGTGAGGACTATTACCACTATTACTAGTAGACAAGAGTTCTGCGATCAAAATAATGTGATTCAAAAAATTAAAACTACAATTGAGACTATCACTGTGGATGAATTCCCCGATGGAGCTGTAGAAACTACCAAAGATAAAAAAATCACTCTTGCTGATGTTTCTATTAATACTCCTAGTCCTGACGAAGATGCCGGCGAACCTCATCTGGGAGATGAAGAGATCGAAGAGAGCACCGTGGACACTGATGTTGAAACGACTACCGTTACAAAGAACAATCAACAAATAAAGAGAACCATAACTACGGTGACTACCCGTGACACTCTATCCGGCTCAGACGAGAAGACCAAAAAAGTAAGAACCACAATGGAAACTACAACCGTAGATGAATATCCTGATGGTTCTACCGAAACAACAAAAGACATCAAAATAACTGTCTCGGAATGCCAAACTACTTCATCCAATGAGTTGAATGAGCTGCTCCAGCATTTCAAATACACCGGTAAAGTTAAACACGATACGGATACGCAAAAAAATATAATTTCAGAAAACGGTGAGAAGATAAATCAAACCATCACCACTAACACAACTAAGGAAGAAATGATTCACGAAACCCAAAAGACTATGGCAATTAAAATTATCACAGAGACTACTACTATGAACGAATCAGTTGATGGATCAATTGAGACAATTAAGGACGTCCGAACTCAGATAACTTATCTACCTCCGGGATCCACGTTAGATGATTATATAGACGCAACCAGAGACGTTTCTGAAAGTGACAAATCGCCAGAAATAGAAAAGTCTTCTGACTCGCCTGTTATAGAAGTGACAGCTAAAGTAGAAGATGAATCAACTAAAGTAGAAGATGAATCAGCTAAAGTAGAAGACGAATCTGCTAAAGTGGCTTCTAAGCCAAAAATAAGATCACCAGTAGGTGAGAAGACTTCTGAAACAGAAGTTTACACAAAGATTGTGAATGAAAACGGTGAAGAAGTAACACAAACCATCACAGTTGTGACGACTCGCGAGGTTATCTCTCCGGAGAAGGTTAAGGTCACTGTGGAGACTACGACTGTCAGTAGAAACAAAGACGGATGCACAAAAACAACCAAAGCTACCAAAACGATGATATCTGAATTCACAGAAGAGTTTGTAGAAACCATTGATAGAGACGAGAGCACAGCAACAACACACGTTACCGGTTCTCCACAAAGTGAATCTCACAGTGAGAAAAAGGATTTCACACAGAGTTTTGAGAAATACCAAAAATCTTCAATGTCTTCGCAGGAAACCGATGACGTGATTTTCACCATCAAGAAAAAGATGATCAATATTGATCCGATGAGCGCATCCGTCTATGGATCATTACCGGGAGACGATGAAGAAATCGATGAAGGCTCTAGTTATCTTCACAAATTTGAGAGCGAGCAAGAATCTCATTCTTCGTCGAGCAAAACGGAGTCTAAATTGGATTTGAAATCATTCAAAGGCGATCATAAGTTTTTGGATGAAGCAGATTTAGACTTTGAAAAAGCGCTGGAAGAACATCGACAGGTGCGCGGGGCTGATCTCATCTCCAGCATTACATCTAAATACCAATACCCTTCGGAAGGCGCTGATGAAGTTGGCGCACAATGCAGTCTGCAGTTTGTAGCCGGAAAAGATACATCTAGTGAAAAGACAGAATCTCATTCATCCTCGTCAACAAGTGTCGTGACCGTAATTTCTAAAGACGGTAAAGAAACAACCAAAACCCAAGAAACATCTAGCATTCAAAGTACGTCTGATGATAACGATCCGATTAAAGATTGGGGTAAGCCCTTGGGTCTTCCGAGCCCTGCTCCACCGCCAACAAATGGAATAGATTCAAATAGAACAACACCAAAGAAGGAGCGAAAGACGACTCCCGCAACCGTCGCTAATAAGAATAAGATCAATCAGGAGAAGACCAAAGAAAGCAGGAAGCTCGAGTCTCCGAGTAGGAAGAAGAAGGTGCAGCCTATTTATATGGACCTGACATACGTACCTCACCATGGGAACTCTTACTATTCAGCTGTGGAGTTCTTTAAGAGGGTACGAGCGCGGTATTACGTGTTTTCTGGAACGGAGCCCTCGAAGGAAATCTACAACGCTCTCCTGGAAGCCAAGCAGACATGGGAAGATAAAGACTTGGGTATGTTGCTTTAATAAAAAAAAATACTATTTCTTTGATATTTTTATTTTCTTTACTATGTTAGATATCTTGCTGTTTCAATAATATAAACAAAAGAAATTTTACATAAAAGATAAGTTTACAGATTTTTTATTTTTTTTTACTTACATCTAATGAACATATTAAAATACAATAAATATACAAAATAATATACAGCATCTCTTCTTATGACACAATTCATACTTAAAAAAACTTAGAAAACTACACTACAAATATATAAATGTAGAGAAAATATAGCAATAAAAATAACCAAAATAATTACAGTAAGGCCCCGCTTAACGCGGGGGATACGTTCCACATTTACCTCATCTAAACCGGTTTGTTTCGCTAATTCCATGATTTCTTCCACTATTTCATCCATATCGACAGAGTGTCCAATATTTTCGCTCTTACTTAAAGCTAGCTACGCACAATTTCGGGGAATCCCCGGGTTGAAATAAAAGAGCGCTAAACCGAAACAGCGCTAAACGAGACGACAGCGTTAAGCGGGGCCTCACTGTTTATATAAAAAACAAAGGGTGAAAATTCAGTCCGCAAACTCGTTTGAGGCAGAAAAAACGTTTTCCTTAATCTACTTAATTTCTTTATTATACTATATATTTTATTTCCTTCGTTAAGTTGGACTCTTACTATTTTCAAAAAATTCGATTATTTTAATATGCATTTATATGAAGTATTATAATATTGAATGTGTTGTTATTTACCCATTGCAGAGGTCACCATTATCCCCACCTACGACACTGATGTACTTGGCTACTGGGTGACGGAGAACGAGGAGCTTCTGGAAAAGTACAAGATCGACCTGTCGCCCTCCGCTTCACGCTGCACCATCAACCTACAGGACCACGAGACGTCTTGCTCGGCCTATAGGCTGGAGTTCTAGGTCTCAGGGTTGTTTGTAGCCTTCTCACCTAAAAAGGATGACCCTCCCAAGTGAAGAGGTCACATTGATGCAAGGGGACATACCACACAATTTAAAACCTATCATTTGCACTGAAAATCGTTTGGCATTATCAATAAGTGCACTTAATTTAATTTGTAGAACACATCTGCCATAGAAAACTGCATCACCAGTTGTTAAAATCTTTGCCGATTAAGTCAAATTTTCATGGAATATATTACATAAAAAAAAATTATAGATGGACCATTAACATGTCAAAACATGGGATTGAACAAACATCAGCTTACCGATGCTTACTTTGAGTAAACCAAATATGTTTATACAATACAAAATTTGCCAATGAGGCACATATATGAACTGCTGTGGTAAGATGATCAACTTTGACATCAATTCTTTAGAGAAAAACATTGGCTCTTTCTCAACCAAAAATATGTATTATATCTTCACAATTCATAATAGTCCCATTAAGACTATAAATCAAGATATAATATGTATAAAAACATATTAACAATACAAATGTGAGGCCTTTGTTGACATTTTAATTGTCCTGTCAAAGTTTGTATAACTTTAGGTTTCTTGTGTTATCAACCTGAAGTTAGTTATAATTCCATAAAGATATTTTATAAACATATTTGAATCAAAGGAATGAAAAACATAGACTATAGAGTGACATTTATTACACAGATAATAAACAAATGTTTTACTCTATGTTCTGTAAAGATTATGAAGTCAAATTTACATTTCATTTTCAAATATTTTGTTATTATAATGAATTTCAATTGTTATTGTCCCCTTCTAGTCGATTAAACTTTTATGGTGAGATTGCTATCTAAACAACGTTTTAAAATACTACATTCTAAGGCAATTGACATGTAGTTTATAATAAACAAAGAACAAAATGAATTGTGACATAAAATAGTGAATAAACTGGAAGATTAACTTTACAAATGTGAAGTGTCAAGTAATAAAGAGTGATGTGAAATGATTAAATACTATGACTCAAACAACTACTCATCTATGGAAGAATATAATGATCAAAAGCATTCAACATTTCTATGTTGAATGTTATATAAAAGTATGAAATATTGAAATGAAGCTAACATATTTATTTTTAATAGAACATCTTCAAATTGTGTTATCATTTTTGGCCTTGATATTTATGACTAAATATATGAAAAGCAAAGCATTTTTTATTGTACAAAATACAATTTATATATCCATTATTTACATTATATCCATATACATTATATAAAATAAACTATAAAACATGATGGATTGTAATAATATAGTGAATATTTTTTGCTGGGATGTTACATTTGTGTTTTTAATTTCTTTTCAACATTTTTTTTATTATCAGTATTGATTAATTTGACTTTATTAATAGATTAATCACTAAATTTGATAATAAAAAATGCTTTGCTTGTATTGTGTATTCAAGTAAATCTATCAGATTTCCAAATATAATCCATACACCATGAAATGATGTACAACTTTAAAATTTCTATCAATTATTAAAAGACCATTTCGACAAAAACATTTTCTAAAATGCATCTTGAGTGATCAAACAAATAAATGATTCCATAAATAGAAACACTAAATGCGTTAAAAGGAATCATAAAATGTGTTGATTCAAATAAATGAGAGTATTGCAATGTTTTTGTGATGTAAATGCTCTGGAACTAAGTTTTTATGAAATCAATGTGTAATTGAAGAACATTTTTAAAAGCTTCTTTCAAATTTATACTTCTATAACCAACTATACATTATGCTACAGCTGTATCATTGAACATTGATTAACTGCATGCTTAAGCATATTATGTGCAATATGAATGACTGCATGTATAAATATGGCATTCATTCAAATGCATTGCGACTCATTTAAATATCCTACTGATTATGCATGAAAGAGCACTTTATAATATCAAGATCATTCATTTGAGCTCTACACTTGACGATGATTTATCATTACATACTTATTGTGAGGGGTTTATTATATTGTTGAATCTATTCATGGGAATTCAGTAGGTAATAACAACATTTCTGTTACCGACTAAACAAATATCATCATAAATATAATAACCTCACATAATTTTTATAAAAATTAGGGTTTAAAGCATTCCTATAATTCTTAGTCCATAACAAAAAAAGTAAGGATCAAACACTTTTTAATTTAAATTTTAAAAAATACTTATTTTCTAGTGTTTGGGTCGATTGTAATCAATGTGATCATTGTAA
This sequence comes from Glossosoma conforme, assembly GCA_022606575.1. NCBI lineage: Eukaryota > Metazoa > Arthropoda > Insecta > Trichoptera > Glossosomatidae > Glossosoma > Glossosoma conforme. Next base: position 137,473 of record JAGTXR010000249.1, read on the forward strand.
TCTCGTTGATGAAATCATTCAAATGTTGTTTAATAAGAAAGACTTTGGTTTTCGAACAGTTTAATTTGAATTTATAGAAGTCACATTACTGTGCTTAATACAATTAATCACAGTGATCCATCAAATTTACTTATCAATTAGCTTGATCGTTATAATAAGGATATACAAAATATAAGTGAAAGTCGGCAATTTGAAAATTGTCACACGGGACAGGGTTTATAAAAAAAATGTGATGAAAGGCAAAATGACAAACGGCAACAACTATAAATGTCTCATCGACGGAAAGTATGATAAAATTTAGAAAACATCATTTGGGTCAATGAAAAATTGACAGGAATATGTAAATTTATTCAAAAAATACTATATCTAAAATGTTTCAGTATCGTGAAATATATCTTGCGTTTTTGAAAATCCTTTGATGGAATAAAGTGAGTTTGTCATAAGTTAAGGGATCCTATTGTTAAGACACAAATTCAGTTGAACTTCCTAGAAAGTAGTTATACAATTTTATATAATTAATCAAATCGCTTTCATGATTGTAGTACATTTGATGACATTTTCATTTTATTGTCTAATTTGCTACTGTTTTCATCTCTTGTAATGACGTTCAACTTCAATTTTCTTTTTCATCTTAATAAAATAATGTGATCTAATTTATATATAAATTTCATCAACAAAATTCAGACAGTAAGCAGTAAAAAGTGGACTTGAACTCTTGTCTAGAAAGTGATGTTTTCAAGTGAATAATGTGAATATTTTTTCACATAACACAATCGATTGATGGGTTATGGCTATCATTTATCTTGAGTACATTATTCCTATTTATGCATCATAACTGACAGTTATATAGAATTGTGAGCACTTTTAAGTAAATCTTAAGTATTTGATTTGTTTAAGCTTGTTGTGTATGGTTTTACAGCATCTTCACATTCATCCTAATAATATAAAAAGTCATTTTTAGATAACATAGTGAACAATAAATGAATAGTCCCTATTTAATAAAATATGCAAAATGCCATTGCAAAGTCCATAAAACGGTAAGCCAAGAATGTATGTTAATCTCATGGGAATCTAAGCACAACAATTATGAGCTTTTCTGTAGCTTTTTTAAAACCGTGTATGATTTTCCCACAACGCCACAGATAAATAAATATCCAAACATTATTTCTTAAGGTCTATAATTTTAACTTGACAGCTGACTTCCATGTTATACAAAATATAATTTTATTATTCATTGTAGGTAAATTTTAAAACATGCCAATATTATCATTAAAGATACTTAGAAATGTTTTTTTTTCGGCTTTAGAAAAGCTTGAAAAAAGAAATGGGTCGCTTGAAGTCTCTGAGCTAGCGTTTTGCCGTACTCCGACGTTGATAGAATAGGATTCGTCTCGGATATAGGGATAATTATTATATCAATGATTATGTGGGTAATGCCTTTTAATAACATTTTCCTTCATCGTCATATCTATTGTGTACTTGACACGACTATTTGTGAGCTTTCCCTAAAATGAAATGAAGAAAGAATAATATTTTTGAATCGTCAACATAATAAGAACATATTAATGCAAATTAGTGCATTGTGTTATTATATAAATCATGATATTTAGAATTAAATGTGATTCCTAATTCGTTGTAAGTTTACTTTATTGATATATACATGTTCAGTTGCGTCGCTTTATTAAAGATATAAATTAAAAGTAATGATTAAAGTGAAAGTCTTTGTCCGATTCACGAATGTCTAAATAAGGATGATAATAAAATATATATATATATCCATTGTCATATTATATATATTTATATATTATAATAGACTTGTGTTAAATTCTTATATGCTTGAATGTTGTGTTGATATTTTATCATGAAAATTATATGAATATGTGATACGGTTTTGTTTCAATATTATAATGAAAGAAATCAAATATATATTTTAACGGGGCCGTTCCAATTTGGCTTAATATTTAATGCGGCTGTACACAATTCAGTGATCAAACACTGAATTATCAATGTGAGATTGTTTTAATGGCATGTAATGTGATAAATTTGCCATTTTAATTGAACTTAAAAAAAATGCAAAATTTAAAGGTCCAAAATTTAATTTATTAATTATTTATGCATTGATATATATAAAATATAATATTTATTATAAAAGAATATATTTAAAAAATTAAATGATTTGCATGAAAACATGAAACTATCATTGATTCTAAAAGGGCTTATGTGGGGTACGCTTTCTTTTAGAATCCATGCAGATGATTTATAAACATGTATTTTCAAAAAACAATGGTGTGACACATTTCTAAATTGTCACATTAACTATTTATTTATTATCGATTTAGTTTTAGAGCATGTATTTTATTAGAATATATTGTTATTTGAATTTCGAAGTCATGAACTATTTGATTCTTTTTTTTTGGATAAGCCATTGGTAAACTACGCAGTCGGGCTGTGTGTTGTAGCCGATAGTTCTCTGTGTAATATAATTATTGATATATTATAAACGTTGTATCGTGTAAGCATAGATTAGCATTAAATGGTGTATCTATCTTTTTATTTTGAAAACCATGCGGGCTAGTGAAGCAAACGTTTCGACACGATCGTAGATTATTTTGGCTTAGTCGCCAGATGGCTAAGGATTATGTGAGGGTACGCTTGAAGACGATAGGGGGGCAGAGACAATTATATTATGCAACATTCTCATTCTAGATGAATCATAAATAAATTAGAGGTGCTTATAAAATGCGGAACAACGTTGATCGATGGTTACTTTGAGATTGCAACAGATGGCAGTGTTTTTTTACGATTTATAATTAGCTTATCTAAAATCGTATGTTGTCAAGATTCTTCAGCCTATAATTAGGTAGGAGGTTTGGCCTTTTGAGTACGCATAGGTCCAAGTTTAATGCGTTTCTCTGAAGAGTATGTTGTGGATGGGAAATGTGTGATTGTAGTAATGAAGGTCAGTTGAATATTCATTTCATTAAGTGTTTTTTTTATGTTTCATTTAAAGCTTATGCTAGCTAAGCTACTAATTATATATTATATATAAATTCAGTTTGTTCATCGGTCAGTGCTTTTCCACGCTTATTGTACGTCCACATCACATGTAAGCAAGATAAGTACATTTTTGTTGATTACAGTGTTCAATATGTCATTAAAAAATAACCATCATGGAAAAAAAAAAAAGTATGTTATGGATATTTCTATGATTAGAAACATTTTAATTTCGTTTATTTGATTTATCATTAAAATAATAACATTTATTAAAACTTAATCAAGAAAATGAATATAAATTCAATTAACTGCACTGTCACCACTAATGACTATTGATCTGATTCGTCCATCTTGTGATGTGGTGTAAGATGAACAAATATACGTCCACACATTTAAATAAGGTTTAATTTTGTTTGTTTATTTTGAATTAAATATTTTTGTTATCTTATTGTGATCTAATAGATTGCAGCCTGGTATGAAGAGAGCTTTTACTTCGTTACACTCTTATAGGGAGAAGAAAACCTTTGAAATTATATGCATTTTGAATCTGCAGCATGTTTATATTGATAATGATTTAAGTAAGGATAGGAAAGGATATGGTTATATTAAGTATGGTGCTACATTATGAATTGCCTTGACGGATATTGAAATGTAACATAAACTATTAAGAGATGGACAACACCAGAAAGTATTATTTCTACGAAGAATGTTGAGAGATTAATTGCAACAGTTGGATCGTTCTGGGTATCGACGAAGCACATGTGAGTTTACATAGGTAATGTGTCATGATAGAGTGTATAAGTAGCTAGAAATATTTTAACCCTTTTGCATGGAATACCTACATGAAATATACTGAATAAGACTCATTTATGTACCGTTATTTTTTATATATTTTGTAGACTTATGTTTTTTTTGTATTTTCTATTTTAATTTAAGCATTTTTAGAGAATGTACTTTGTGAGCCATTAGCAAATGTACTTGTATATGAAATAGACAGGATTTTAATAACAATGTTGAATGTTGTAATCCTTGCCGCGGAGAACTTGGCAGGATTTAAAATGCTGTTGACAGCTTAAAAATATATTTACCTCCATTAAAACATTTCTTAATTATATGAATAAAAATGGCATAAATTGTCTACGTAATCGTATATTTACATGTTGTTTAAATCATTCGGTTGTCCAGTTCACTTTATTTTATTTAAAAAAAAAAAAGGAATTTTTGCCATTTATTGACATTGACAGTTGGCTTTTTAATGAATGCTATAAACTTGTATTACCTGATAATAAGATCAATATTACTTGTGACGGATAAAGTGTAGTGGACGACGAGTGAACTTTACGATCATTATAATAAAATATGTCATTTAATAATCATGTAGTTAAATGTTGTTGAATGAATACATACATTTTTAAATTATTGTATCGCTGCAAAAAGATTTTGCTTTCAATGTGACCCTTCTTTAACTATAAATTATGCACTTTCAAATGAAAAATATGTATTGGGAATAATTGCACATCGTACAGAATCATGGCAACATTTATATTATACTTATGTAGCAGCTCAAATAGTTCTTAATTTATTTAAACATCCATTGAAATGTACATAATTTTCACAACACTATTGAATAATATTAATTGTAATCCATTGCGAGTCTTCTATGAAATAAATAATCCTATGTAACGTTACCGATGTAAAGATATAACGTTATATTTATCCATCATCGGTAGCACACATATCTATGACTCGAGACTCCCTATTTCGTTTTTCCGTTGCACATTTTAAATTTGTTGAAATTTAAAAAGATAGGCTTCTACCGCCGTTTGCGAAAAAAACATAAAGCTATTTATTTTTAAATATATATTCTAAATGTGTTGAAACTGAGCCATTTCAAAATGGCTTAAGTATAAAGTCTATTTATTAACTATTATCGTATTATTTTCGACCGAAAAGTCGGTATTAAAGAGCGGAATTGCTTACAACTCCGGAAAATGAATTTCCCCAGCAATCATCTCGCTTGAAAATGATATTATACGAAGAGATAAATCATTGAACGCTGTTGTTGAATTCGAATATGTTAAACTAATAGCCTCTAGTCATAACGGTAACATAATAATGTTTAATATTATGCGTCATTGGATTTATTCTTGTCTCCTTAAATATGCGCTTTGTGAAATTAATCCTTAATAGGTACCTTATGAAAAACGTATGTCAAACATATTTATATTATGTAATATTAAATACTGTATACATCATAACCATTCATGTATGCATGGGATAGGAGTGAGTGCAGTAAAAGCAAATAAATAAAAATATAAATAAAATGTTCGAAAGTTTGTTTTATTTCACAGAAATAATTTACAGCAATTGTTATAATATACTCAATTTATGACAGAGCCACTCCTTAATTACCACACACAACTACCACATACAACTACTACATTCTTCTACCACTTTTTCATCATTTAAACTCGGCTACATAACTCCCTGTTTAAATATTTACATTAAAACAATAAAATTGTTCTCCAGGACGCATACAACCTCAATTACTTGGAATTTATAAAATAATTAATAACCTTCTATGCCAACTACTATTTAATAAGAGCATAGAGCTACCTAATACTAATCAAGGAAGATAGGCACCTAGAACCGTCTCAGAGAGGCGAGCCCGATGGATCGGTCACATCATGCGCCGCGGCGGTTTTATTCACGACATTGTGGAGGAGATTGTTGAGGGTAGAAGGAGTATTTGCAGCAAGTGTTCGAGGACATGAGTTGTAGCTCTTATGCTGAGCTGAAGAGGGTTGCGGAGGACCGAGACGAGTAGAGATCGAGATGCAAGATTCTGTTGCTGCAAACCAATCCACCGGATTGATACTACGAAGAAGATAGCTACCACAATTTGAATAGCATAAACAATACTTATATATTGTTGTACTTAAGGCTGCTGTTGGGGCATAAAGAATATTTTTTGCAAATTCCGTGTAGGCGGCAAAATAGACATGAAAATAATTTGATTTCTTCAATTACATTCTTCTTAGAGAATATTTTTAATTTCCTGAGAATTGGATTTGTGATGTTGGTATTATTTCTACACTTCTGTGGAGGGTAGGAGAGGCGGCTGCCCGGGGCTTCACAATAATTAGGGCATCAAAAACCGGTAAGAGAAAAAAGAAAGTCCCCACCACGTTCATACAAGCTGCTCTAAAGACCTACGATTCTTCTACCAGTTCACATTTAAGACAAACAGTTGTTTTTTTCATTCTTATTTAATTTTAAAAATAATGATGAATTACATACTGAGATATTTATTTATAACATTACTAACTTGGCCTCTACAGTTTCCCGGACTTCAGTTTATTCTGAATAGCCAAACCTCTATCAAACTAGCTACTTTTTTTTTACGTAAACACATACAGGAGAATACCGACAGATGGTGATAGTGATGCTGAAGTCTCATCTATGGAATTCTATGACGCTTACCACAGTGCACATGGCTAAACGCTGCATGTGGAGTGTTCATCCGCCAATGTCATAGACTACAGCCCAAGATTCACACATCATCCTTATTATTACAGGAATTTACTATGAATGGGTGGTCTTCACAGGACGACTTTCGTCTACCACCAATTTTGATTAATATGCTATGACTGGCATTTTACGGGTGAGTTATCAAATTCACACCAACAAGGGTATTTTAGAGCTCAGAAATCTATTAAAAATCCTTTTTTTTTAAATCTCCGTCGGGGTTCGAACCCACGACCTTTGTCTTGTAAAGCAAACGCTTTGACCATTGAGCTATACCCGCCGGCAAAAGTATGATTACAGTATTATTGTTCATATTAATACATAAAACCATTTATGAACAGTCAATTTAAAATAATTAACACAATACGGTGAATTATTTAAAAAATATATATCTGATAATGAAATTAATTTTAATTCATCATCATCAGCCTGTGTCCGTCCACTGTTGAACGTAGGCCTCCCGCATGAGTAATTAGTCTAGTATTATGAAACATTTTGACCAATTATGTTGTCAATTAGCAATCTAAGCATCTCTATTGACAAACTATTGATTCTGCAAATTGTAAACTAAATAATTACAAAAAATAACAAAGCTAGAGTAATTATGTATATGTTAAAAATAAATTAATTAACAACATAATAAAACTAATTATTATAATACTGATTAGTTAATGTTTAAATCTTTTTTTTTTAAATCCCACTTCAATATTTGTAGAAGTATATACAAAAATACTAATAAGAGCAAAATAAATTAACCTTTTAACGCCCAGTGGTTTCCTTACGGGACCGCAGATTTGCATCGTTCAATGCCCTACGGTCCCATACAGGAGTGCTTATGGTTCATTTCACAACCGGATTACATTAATTTGTAATAATAGTATTAAAGTAAGTTCATGGAAGAATCTATTGTGCGACGAAACATTACAAACATTGGCCTGCTAGGGCATTGAACGACGCAAATTTGTGGTCCCGTACGGGACCACTGGGCGTTTAAAGGTTAAACAAATTATTAAACAATTTTGCCTCTCGTATAAAATCAAATCAATATAGTATCAAATATACATAAAATATTTTTAGAACCATACCTTATAACAGATACAATAACATAATAATAATTTTGTATCAGATTATTTTTGTTCCTACTAAATTATATAAATATTATTTATCAATAGATCTATGGTGTTGCAATCACCATGAGAATATAATTTCAAAAGATACAGAACCACAGTGGTGTGTACTCGGTAAAAGTCATCCCGTTATTGGAGAAAAACAATTCACCACACGTGGCGAAACCCAAAAGTCATAAACTATAAATTAGATATGAAAACAAAAGAAGTGCATAATAAATTAAATTAACTTACATTGTAACCTTAAAATTAAATTTGGTATTCATAATACAATTTTGGTAAATGTAATATAAATTAAATATATATAATGTAATAATAAAATATAATATTACAAAGGTAATTATAATTATAACAAATTTTAGACCTTTTTAAATGTCTGGTAGTCATGTTTCATAAAATTTTCAAAACATTCTGAAGGACTACTAACTCAAATGATAAGAAATGCAGGATTCCTCAGAGAAAACGGATAGTGCCATAGAAACAAAATAATCTCTATATGGCTATTACTCTTTCCAAGCATAAGTAGAGCTAAAGAAATCATTATATTTGTACAGATTTATCTCACCCATAAGTTAAGCAATCATGCAATTCGTATCGGTTTGTGTGAAAAGCCTTTACAAAATAATATTATTCACAAAAGTAATGTGACATATGTTCAGAACTCTTATATTGTCTTCTTGGTAACAAATTATTATAATTTAATTTAAGTTTAAATAAAATTCCAATGATTGTTAAGTTATGCAGTTTCACTAATAATTTACAATTGATAAACTTAATTTAATGATATTGTTTAACTAATTATTACTCTAATTACCTTATAAGAATGTATTTATTATTTTAGTAATTTTTACTTAACAAAAGTTGCAAGGTAAAAATTATATAAATATTCAATATGCAATAAAATTACTATTAACTCATTTTTGCATGTAACATAAACATAAATAGTACATCATTGAAATTATTGTCAGGTGCCTACATTTCAGATAACTTAATGTTATTTATATTTTTAGCATTTACTTTAACATATATTTCAAATGTTAATAATATATTACAATATATCCCTGTTTTACTAAAGATAACACTGAGTTTCGGTTCTTTACATTTATCGACTATGGTTTTATATTATTTGCACATTTTCCCCATCATTCAAATTCTAATAAACAATCACTCCTTGGAAAATTGATTGTAAACATGGCTGAAGAATTACGCAAAAGGCAAGAAACAATGGTCTCATTTGTAGAAGAAACTAGTAAAATGGACAACGCGATATATATACAACAAAATGGTAAGGTATTTAATAATTTAAGTCTAAGGAAATAAAATCATTCGTTAAAAAACTATTATGCATTATAATTGTATTATAAAATATATCAATTGCATATTTTAAAGCGTAATTGCACTAATATTACCAATAACATCGACCCTTGTCGTCGTGCGCCTTAGTGAATAATTGCAAACATTGGATTTTGTTGAATTTCTGAAGTTTGAATTAACTTTAAAAATCGTTCCTTAACGGTTCAACAGCTTTGACAGATATTCTGACAATCGAGAAGATTTTGAATATCGAGTGCTGCCACTTAACAAAAACATTATTTGTGTCAAACTCGTTTTGTGAGATATGCCTATTACTTAAATAATTTATTGTGGATGCACATTCGAAAAAAAATAGCCGCATCTGACAAAGGGCATTTTATTTTTATCGGTTTGAAAGTTTCTCTGTCGCTGTAAGACTTTGATAATTTTTGAAACAGAGAATGAAAATAGGGAGTATTCGTACGTATATGATAATTATAAAATAAATATTAACACTTAAAGCTAGTTGAATAGTTAGAAACATCACACATTAAAATTGTCGATCAATTGTAATACAGTATTGTCAATGAAAAAATATGCCTACTAGGCAAGTCATGAAAGATACATATGAAAATGTCAAAGAAAAAAAATTATAAGCAAGCAAGTTATGACAATGATAGATATGAATCTTTTATAATGATATTAAATGATAGCATCTTAGTGTTACTTTTTTATCACTGGGAATGCCTAAATCTTTGTTAAGACAATAACCAATAAGGTAAAAACTGGAAACAAACTTTACTCTTTGCTGGCTTCCGCTTTACGCATTGGGATTAACCAATAAGGCTCTTTTGTCGCCTTTAGGCGCAAATGACAGTGGCGCACAATGCGCGATTTCTTCAATTGCAAGATTCCATGCACTCAATTATCACAGCTAAATGGGAAAAACATATCTGTGGGTTCTACGATGCTTGGCATTTTTAAGGAGAGCTGAGCGCCGTATATGTGGTGTTTGTTCTATGTTAAAGTGTTTCTTCCTATAATAAAATAGGTTACGATTTGTTTTTCGATATTGAAGGTACTTTACATGTTTTGTGCTAAAAACGCGTGTTGTCAGGCATCTTTACAAAGTATGCCACCTTGTCTGTAGGAACTCTGTAGTCGTGAATCCACCTGCTTCCCTTTCTCAGAGATCCATCTATTCCGTCTTTCCACACTCCAGAAGGCAGGTAAACTAAAGAAAATAGAAAAAAAAAAAACATTATTAAAACATGTAGATCATGAAAAATATTTATCTAGAAACAGGGTTATCAAAAAACGTCTTGCTAAGCCCGCTATGGATTTCATTATGATCTTTCTTTTTTTATTACTTAAAATATACATATACTATACATAAAATTCTTTTTTCAACGCGTCAATCCAAGCACAAAAATAACGGCAGAAGCGGGATGCGAACCGCGGACCTTGGAAACCAACTATGCCCAGGTATTCATACCGCTCGGCGAACTGCGCCATTGCCCTGCCTAGACTGACTTGCGTTGAAACTAGTATTTATATCATTGTTATCATCGTACGATAGATGTCGCTATAGTATATATTCAAAGTATGTATATTTTTATTATTATTCTATCAGTCTTCATTTATTCACAAGCTTAATATTATTACTTTCCGGCAGTCTATTTATTTTAGTAAGTACCACTCGGGTCTCGAACCAATATATAGTATATGTATATTTTAAGTAATAATAATATTGTAATATAGTCAATGATCTATAAAAGTAGATTAGAATATTGAAATAATAAAATAATATTCTAATAAAAATTTAAAAATTCATATTTCTTTTTTTATGTTAATATAAAATATGTGTAATTTTGAAATATTAATATCCATGTGATGATTCTGAAGCTCCTATAAATTGTTTCATTGATAATCAAAAGTGCTAAATGACCCCATAAAACTAAAAACAATATATTACTGCATATATCTGCTTTTGAAAAAGTTTTCTGACCTCTAATTTAGAATACTCAAAAATATGAAATAGGGGTGTAGTGACAGAAGTAGAAGTAGGCGATAATGTTAGGGGAAGAGGTAGGAAATATAAATAAATAAATGTTATTTATGAAATTAAATACATTGAAGTACATTTTAAAACAGAACAACATTAAGAGGATCAAGAGTTATGAATACATATGTGGAAGGCTTACTTTCTAAGTTCTAGAGGCTTATACTTATAATTATGAACACCTTAACCAAATAATACACCAATAAATACCTTCTCTATGTGCTACCCCTTTCTCTAGCACTGGTGCTACGATAAGTTCTTCTCCAACGGAGAACTCGTCGTCTATTGTGAGGCAGGCAGAGTCCTGCGGCTCCAGCATCCACAGAGGACGAATCAAGGGCAGGCCCTCGTCTAACGCCTGCTGGGTGTACTTGATCAGTAGAGGAGTCACCTGGAAAAAAACAATTATTCTATAAAAATACTTGTTCCCAGATTGTAACAGCGTTAATTAAATTAAATGACTTTTAGACTATTATACTTCCCTTTCATAGGTTTGACTTAAAAAGCTTATATTGGATCCCAACACACGGTCAAACTATTTCATCAAACCGCTCATTCAATTGGCTAAACGCCTAATATTTTTTAGAAATACATATAAGGCTTACATGTTCTTAAAGGGCCAATCGAATGAGCGGTTTTATGAAATGGTTTGACAGGGTATTAAGACCCATTGAGTATGATGATCAAACTAGGGAGCAATTACTATGGTATAAGCAATAGTTGCTTTTTTACTATTCTCCATCAATGCCATTTTATATTCATATTAGACTAGATATGGTAACAAATAAACATTCAATATGATAAAAGGGTATAAAAATATTTGTTGAAAATTTTATATCAGAAATTTTAAATTATAAAAACATAACTACCGTTTTTTGACGAAGAGAAGTCAATATCTTCGCAGTCTCCAGTACTTGTTCATCCTTGTATTTGCTTGGCAGATGTGTGAACTTCATCACAGGCAGGAATGTGGCCAGCTGGAGCCACCTTAAGTAAAGTTCCTTCTCCGGTAGTCCAACGTCCACTTCAGTAACATTGACTTGTTCTGAAGGTGGTCGAGACAACCCGTGGACGTACTGATCACCACCAGGCCAATCTATGTCACCCCCAACAGCACCAGGCATCAAAAACGGATACCCAATAACACCATAAGATAGAATAGTCGGAATCACATTCCTAATTGCTTCCCATGTTGATTCGAAAGGTGGTAAAGAAACAAAAATTGGAGGTCTTGGCAACGATACTGCAGAAGAAACGCCTATTATACTTATAACAGACTTCTTGAAACTGTCTGTAAAGAGAGTCTTGTATTCATCTGGATTGATCAATCTCTTTTCACAATGATAATAACGAGGCATATTATATGCGGAACCTAAATCCAAAAAGAATGCGTCAATTTGATACGTGCTAACAACTTTCTTTATTTTTTCATGTAGCCACGGAATCGATCTGTTGTTTGTGATGTCTAACACTCCTGCGCTTGCTAAAGATTTGTATCTGGTTAGAGCGGGGATTCTTTTATCACTGTGTCGCACAGATATCAGTAAACGTTCTTTGACACACTCAGCAAAGTTATGACTCTCTGTGCTAATGAATGGCTGAATCGTAAAAGCGATTTTAAAGCCTCGCCTATGAATTATATTTACGGTTTCATCTAACGTTTGAAATCTAGAGCCATCTAGTGTGAAATCGCCTATGTGATTTTGCCAATGTTCGTTGATCAAAACGTGTCCTTGTTTCAAAAATCCTAATGAAATAACATCTTCTGTGTAGTTGTAGATTAGAGCTTCGGTCAGTTCGTGTTTTTTTTGTGGTGCAATATGCCATACAGGCTCAGATATCAATGAATGCATGACGGAGACATCTTCTTCTTTCAGCCCGTCCCATAAAGATTGCTGACTCAACGAAGAATGAAGCTTTTTCATGTTTGAAGAAGTGCAGATCTTGTAGTTCAATTCTGGGAAACGGGTCACTTGATTGACGTAACCGAAATCGTCGTATTTGGCTTTCAAACATAGCTTTTTGTCATTGTTGTGGTTGATAGAAATGTAGAGAGGTGTCGCGTTGTCGACTATGATGGCTGCTCCACGAGAGTTGATGAAATATCTCATTAAAGCATTTCCCCACTGGTGCTTCTTGACGTCTCCAGTGATGAAAGGTGCATAGTCATGGGAAACCTTCTCGAGAGGCCAAGTCATATTGGCAGACTGTCCACCACCGTACCAATGATCTTGGGCCGATGACCAGTCATAGCAGTCTGTCGGATAGACCCCTGAAATTGACATTTTTATTTATAAATAATCAATTTGAAAGGAATGAAACGTTTAAATATTTTAAATATTCAAATTTCATTTGTTAAGAAACTATACAACAAAACTGCCAGTGTGAATAGAACACTTTATACTATAACACAATATTGTCAATATAACCTGTTTACTACAGTATCAGATAATAATCTTGTATGTGTCATATTCCTTAGATTAAAAAGAAGTAGAAGTGCTACAGGCGATATTATTTAGGTGTTGCTAATTGAATTTTACCTTCTATTAGAGCTTGCCACTGAACGGTGTAGCAGCGAATGTCTGAATCTGTGGGAGATTCTTCTTTTCCAATATAAAGCCTCGCCCCATCCAACCACTGAAGACAAACTGATCCATCACTTCTCCCAGATCCTCGGAGGCAGCTGTAGGCTTTTGTAGCGTCCATTGTACTGCCTGAAACAGTGAACAAAACATTGAGAAAGAATCTATATTTGCCAAATAATTTATAATACAAGTTGTCACAGCATGATATAGCCCTTGCCGAAAACCTCGATGTACAATCTTTCGTCTCTTATTTCTGTTGGCTTGTCGTACATGTATGTGTCGCCATATTGGCATTTCGAACAAGTTCGGTCATGGGTGTGTCAAGTTATATAGATCATCACTGGTGGCGCTGGGCGACAGCCCATCACGAGCGCGCTCAGTCGTGACGTCGGCGAGATCGCATTGTTGTGTGCCCGGCCTGAATGCTGTGAGTAGGTCCGGGTCAGAAGTTTGTAAAGTTATCGAAATATACGAAATATATGTCAATGTGCTTCAGAAAAAGTCTTTGCGTTGTTAATCTGCTCCTCATCTGCCACCACGCGATTAAATAACTACCTTTTAAAGAGAAGAGGATGTTAAAGTATAAACTGATCCGTTTATTACAGACACAATCTGATTTATCAAGCGTACGCTGTATTATCATAACAACCTTCAATAATTTGAAGAAATTTCTTTATATTTTCATAACGATGATCAAGGAATTTCAGAAGAGGGCCCTACATCGGGCGTTGTAAAATTAAGGGCCTCAATTTGGCGTACCAAAGAAGGTGTCTTATTAAGAACAGGATGTAAGACTTTTTTATTTTTCATTTTCGTGTTGTTGGAAGGCCCAGTTCAGGTACGAACTCCACGAATTTGTTTGGAAGAACAATTTATTAGAGTCGTCGCAATAACATATTATATATTGCCATAGCATTGCCATTCAATAAGATATACATCAATGCAGTGCTGGTTTTAGGGGGTGGCGAAGTGGGTCGGTGCCCCAGGGGGTCGAATAACCTAGGGGCTCCGAGGCGCCAGAAAAAAAAATGCCCTTTCGGGACCGTAGAATCTAAAGCCGGTAATGATAGTTAGTATTGTACTAATGCGACATGAGAAAGAAGACGAAATTATTTTATGTTCTAAAATGACCTTGCTAGTAACCTCGAGACAAAACAACCAAGACAAATAAGAAAAACCTTCAGCCAACAAGATATGCCACCTGGAATGTTCGAAAATTACTGCAGAACGGCGCCCTAGACGGGAGTATTTGCAGCAAGTATTCGAGGACATGAACTGTAGCGCTTATTCTGAGCTGAAAAGGGTTGCGGAGGGCCGAGAGGAATGGAGATCGAGATGTAAGATTCTGTTGCTGCAAACCAATCCACCGGATTGATACTACGAAGAAGAAGTAATTATAGTGTTAATAAATACAATTAGTGAGAAACGAGGTTGTCGTATTAATTAATTGAATAGCGGATGTGAAATTATTTTGATTTTTTTTATTCAATCAACTTAATAAACATCACGGTCATCCATAATACTATTTAGGTATAAAATAGGTTTTGACATCAGCATGATGTACCTCTTGCTGACTGGTACCGAAAACCTCGATATACAATCTTTCGCCTCTTGCTTCTGTTCGCTTGCCATACATTTATGTGTCCGCTATTTTTGGGACTAGTTATATACACCGCAAGGGCAAGAGCCCATCCTTAGCGCGGAGCCCAGTTGTGTACCGCCCGTCGGCGGGAGCATATTGTATTGTAGCTCGACCTAATGCTGTGAATAGGTCGAGCCCTAAATTTGTAATGTTTTATCGTTAAATATATGTCAATGTGCTTCTGAAAAAGTCTATGTTATAAATCTGCTCCTAATCCTACCATCCTGGCCATAACACATCCCGTTAGGCCATCCTGAATAGCAACCTTTTGAGAGAGAGGAGGATGTTAGTTTAATTCATTTAAAGCAATGGAATACAAGAACCGAAAATACATTTTTTGTGTATTTGCTTTCGGTACATGTTGTTTTATTATGATGAAGACAAAAAATATTGGAAACTCTTTAGTGTATATTGTTGCAAAGAGGTTAATAAAAAATAATCACGATGATCATTTGCAGCTCAAAGATATATTTCGTTTAAACAAAGAGACCTGCAGACCGCCTCACACCTACGATGCTGCTCCATGTGCCCAACAAGTTGCACATCTCAGGACCTAATGCTGGGCAACACACGAGCTATCGATGTTGCCAGATATTGGGAAAAAATAATTTGACGTCGCTGACACGAAGAAGAAGAAGTTTAAACAAAATGCCGCATTAACAGCGCTTGATTACCAAATCATTCTATAGTAATTTTTGATTTTATGAGAAATAAAAAGATAAGAAAGTAACTACACAGTTCTTCGGCGACGAAGATGGACTTAGCTGCGATATGCTCTTCGAATGCCGTAATCCATATATGGGCAACCGCCGGCCCGCGGGCCGGATCCGGCCCGCGGAGCTATTTTGTCCGGCCCTGATTCATCTCGGCGAAGTAATTGAGAAATACATTAGCTAAAATAATGCAGATGACACGGACGCTTGCAGTGATTCGGGGAAGCTCGTATACGCACCGAAGGATTACGAGCGGGGCCCACCCCCTCCGCTCTACATAATATAATAATATATATTATTATCGCAATGCATCCGATGGTTTGTGTTTCGGCAAAGTTCGTAGGCACGAAATTTCCCGAGTGCAGCACACTAATTCCGTCCCCCTCCGCGCCGCATTCCCCTTATTTAGTGTTCACGCGACTTCTGGTCTGGTTTGTTCTGTTTACTGGTGCGTTCTGGCGTAGAAGACAGTTTTATTTGTCAGTTCTGAATATTGTTTTTAAATTTGTGACAATGTCAGGGGTTATGTCTAAAAAAAGAAAAGTTGATGCAGAGTGTCGAAAATTTCAAGACAAGTGGACGGAGGATTATTTCTTTATCCTGAATAAAGGAATGCCCGTATGTTTGCTGTGTAAGGAGTCCGTATCCGTCAACAAAGAATTCAACTTAAAGAGACATTTTACTTCGAGGCATGCGGATCACCAACAAATAAATGAACAAATTCGAAAAGATATGATACAGAAGTTGAAGAAGAACTTGGATACCCAGCAACAAATGTTCAAAAAGCAAATAACGCAGCACGATAGCGTTGTTAAAGCCAGTTTTGTTGTAAGCGAAAAAATTGCAAAGCATTCTAAGTCATTTGGTGAAGGAGAATTTATTAAAGAGTGTCTGCTCGACGTTTCAAGTATAATCTGTCCTGAAAAGAAAAAAGACTTTGAGAGAATATCTTTGTCGAGACGTACTGTTGTCCGACGTATAGAAATGATGGCTGATGATATCAAAAAAGTTTGAAAGAGGTGATTACTGGATTCGAAGCATTTTCAATTGCTTTGGATGAGAGCACAGATGCCTCTGATACAGCACAATTAGCAATATTTATCAGAGGAGTTGACGTGGACTTCAAAATCACAGAAGAATTATTAGCTCTTCAGCCGTTAAAAGGAACGACTACCGGTGAAGATATATTTGAAGCAGTCAACATAGTCTTCGAAAGCTTTGGGATTAAATGGAGTGCACTATCTGGCATATGTACTGATGGTGCCCCTGCAATGGTTGGCTTACGGAAAGGATTTATTGGAGTTGTTAATGAAAGAGCAATAGAATTACAGATCCAGCCGGAAAATTTAACAAATTTTCATTGTATTATCCACCAGCAAAATTTGTGCGCAAAATCGATGAAATTCAAGAATGTTATGGATGTAGTAGTAGCAAGCATTAATTTTATTAAGTCACGTGCACTTAATCACCGCCAGTTTAAGGTGTTTTTGGAAGACCTATTTTCAGACTATGAAGATGTGTCTTATTACTGTGAAGTAAGGTGGTTGAGTAAAGGAAACATGTTGAAACGATTCTATGATTTGAGACAAGACATTGCAGATTTTATGGACATAAAAGGAAACACAATCAACCAAATAAAAGATAATCAATGGGTGTGTGATTTAGCATTCCTTGTAGATGTCACAGGATACCTAAATGATCTTAATTTAAATCTACAAAAACAGGGACAATTGGTTCATGAACTGCATAGCCATGTCAAAGTTTTTTGTAATAAGCTTAGATTTTTGAAAAATCAGATAAGAGGTAAAAATTGTTACCATTTTCCTAATCTATCAAGGCATACAAACATCACATATAATTCTTATGGAGATGAACTGAAGGCACTAATAGAGCAATTTGATACGAGGTTTGCCGACTTCCAAAACAAAGACTCAACATTCGCTATATTTGCTCGTCCGATGGATGCTGATGTAAATAATGTGCCAGCAAATTTCCAGATGGAACTTATTGAGCTTCAGGGGGATTTAGCGCTAAAATCACAATTTGACAAAGTTACTTTGACGGATTTTTATAAATTATATTTGGTGGAAGAAAATTATACAAACTTACGTAGATTTGCAAGAAACATCATTTGTCTTTTGGCAGCACGTATACATGCGAACAATTTTTTCGAGGATGAAGTACACCAAATCGAAAATTCGAACGAGGATAACAGATGAAAATCTCGAAAATTCGATGAGATTATCATTAAGCAATATCAACGCCAATATTGATAGTCTCGTAATTCAAGTACAAAGTCAATCGTCACATTAAATTTTATAAGCAATTAATGTCGTTCATTATATAAATAAATAAAATATGCAAGAAGTAGCAATGTGTTTTATTTAATTTAATATTACCTTAATATAGTTAATAATTTGGTCCGGCCCTTGACACGGAGACAGAATGATAATGTGGCCCCAGACCTAGGAAAGGTTGCCCATGCCTGCCGTAATTTATCTATAAATGAATGTCTGTATGTGTGTTGTCTTTTATACATTCCTACACCATTCATCCGATTGATACGAAACTTTCAGTAAATATTGCTATTAGGTTTGTGAAGAGAATACAGTTTCCCGGGTTTTGCCATCCTGGAAAGCTGTCGGGAACTATGTATACTCGTAGAATGTATCCTAAAAAGTATCGGAAGGCAAAACCGACATGGAATGAGGCAAGGATAACTTAAGCGACATTTTGTGGCTATGATAGCAAATAATTTAACTGTGAAGCGAATATTCAATGATAATGAAGATGAATCGTATTCTCCCCACATTTTGTCAGTTTCTATTGGCCTTTCTTCATCCTGAGGAGATTCCCCACAACTTCCAAAGCAGGAGCCCGATTGCGAGTATATGAAGAGGCGGCAGCAGTATTATCTGAGAAATGTTTTTTTTGTGTATATTTATCTGTTTCTTGAAGAGATCCAGATTGTAGGAAGGATGAAACAATGAAGCTGGAAGAGCATTCCAAAGCTTACCGGTGGCATTAAGGAAGAAACTTTGGAAACTGCCAGTCCTTGGTTGACACACATTAACCATGTATGGATGTTCGGCAAGTGTAAGACGAGTTTGTCGGTTGTGTATGAGTGCAGGAGGAATTAGTTCTTTAAATTCCGAAGAGCAGCGACAGAGTTAATAACGGTAGAAAAAAATAAGTAAACCAATCTTACGCATGTGTTCCATTGATTGCAGGTTAGACGTAAGAGTGTCATTGTTTATTAAACGAATTGCTCTTCTTTGAACTGAGTCAATTAAGTTTAGAAAGTATTTTGGGTCTCCAATCCAAAGGTGACTGCCGTATTCAAGAATATGTCGGAATTGTCCTTTATATAAAAGAAGAAGTTGTTTATCGTTGAAATACCGACGTGATCTATATAATACACTTAGTTTTTTGAAATCGAGACCGGCTTTATGCTTAATTGACTCGTAATATTTGACATTATTCGAGATTGATAATCCAAGCATGTTGATGGAGCTTGTTTTTGGAAGATAACAACCATTGAAAGATACAGGATCCATAGCAGTCTTCTTGGTGGAGAAAGTACACGATTGGGTTTTGGAAATGTTGAAACTGACGAGGTTGAGGTCACCCCATCGTGAAACCCTTTCAAGAGACATGTTCATCTTCTCCACCAGAGTTTCCCTAGCAGCGGATAGTTCCGAATGTTTCGGAGGTTTATGGGAGGTTGTACTCTCATGGACAGTGCTGACCGGCTTTATAATGGGTCCGCCATTTAACGTTTTTTTTCAACTAGTGCTTATTTCGTGAATGGTAACACTTAGCTCATGTCTGATTTGACAGATAATTATTTTTAATCTTCCGCTAAACGAATATGGTTGTGTATACGCTTGAACAAAGCTGAGAAATATTGCAGCATTACTTTGAAAATCATGCTATTGTCCGCCATTTAACGTTTTTTTTTCAACTAGTGCTTATTTCGTGAATGGTAACATTTAGCTCATGTTTGATTTGACAGATAATTAGTTTTATTCTTCCGCTAAACGAATATGGTTGTGTGTACGCTTGAACAATGCTGGAAAATATTGCGAGATTACTTTGAAAATCAAGCCATTTTTCTTCAAAAATGAGCAAGGAGTGGCCGTTACAGTCAATGGCAATCGTTATCGGGCAGTTTTTGTTTACAAAAATTAAAGAAGAGAATATTGGCAACATTTTGTTTCAACAGGACGGCGCTACGTGCCACACAGCCGAAGCTACACTCGATGTTTTGCGCCCCATTTTCAAAAAAAAAAAGTTATTTGGCGGACCCGTTACTTAATTGACCCCATCTGTTTGCCACCGCGGGGAATGGATGGGGGTTGGCCCCACCATCGTCGAGTGTAGAATTGGAAGCAAATAGTGAAAAAAAATGTGTCATAAAATAATGATTATAATAGAAAACAAACCTAAATGTCCATTAATGATTTCGTTCCCATCCATGTTGAATACCCTAATGAGCCTCTTTTCGTGATTGAACTTGATTTTCTCGAAGTAAGCCCTGGCGAGGACCTGCTGGTGGTACATGATGTAGGCGAAACCCACAAAGAAGACGATGCAGAGGAAGAGAAAGCCGACGAACGCCCTTATCTTGTAGTCGGTGGGCTTCTTCTTGATCTTGGATGGAATGGACTGGAAAAACAAATATATACATACACTCATTTAGTTTATGATTAATAACACACGTAGCATGTTATGTGCTATTGGCATAGTGTGCAGGTTATAGCAGATAGTACACGTTGATAAGCTACCCAAGGCTCGGTTTGAATACAAATTATACTGTCAATTATAAAACTAGTATTTGAAGCATAAATGTACTTATATGGTCTATTTTCATATATCACATTGGTTCATGTATCTTTAAGCTATCAGATGATGCATACAAAAGTATTCTGAGAAATATGCAAAACGATATATATCGCCTACCGATGTCAACGGTAGGTGAATCTTACACGGCATATATCGGGTAGGATGCGAACAGGTTAAACATGTTTATGTACGATAACTAAATTTTGCCAAAAAATGTTATAATAGAGTATATATGTGTACCAAGCCCTTGATATACAATTATACATATATATGAAGTAAACTGACCATAATATTATTAGCAGCACCAAGTGTATGAACCAAAGTCTCCATGTCAGTATACTATGTGAATAAAGTTTGTATGGCATCGAAGAAAGTGAAAGGATTTTTCAAAAGATGGAATTACCATATCATAATTAATGTATGCGTACAACTTGTATTTATTTAATGTTGATCCAGCGCCGGTTTTAGGGGGTGGCACAATGGGTCGGCAGCCCAGGGCGCCGAATGAACCAAGGGCGCTTAAGGCGGCCTTAGCTCCTAGAGGGTGCAAGATTTCTCCTCTCACCCAAAAAAGCCAGGGGCACCAGATTTGTTTTTTCTCCGGGCGCCGCAAGGTCTAAAGCTGGCACTGTGTTGATCTATTATTTATATATGAAGATCTGTTGAAATATTTATTGATAATGGTAAGTCCATCCACTTTAGAGTAACACTTCAACTCATAAAAAGCTTGACATACACAGTGAAAATTATCCAAATTATTGGCACAATTCCATATAACGATGTTCCGTATTTTAATCACCCAAATGATAATGGAAATAATTCATAAATACAGTGGAACCTCTCATAACGAGCATAATTCGTTCCAAATATTGCTCGTTATGTGAAACACTTGTTAAGCGAAACTAATTTTCTCATATATATCAATGTAAAAGATGATAATGTGTTCCATGCGAAATATATTTTTAACGTTTATTCAAATAAAATAACATGCTTATAAATTGTTAAAGATCGTAATAAAAAACTAGCTTATTATTTATGACAAATAATTTATTATTTTTAACTAGATTTCTAGTTAAAAATAATAAATTATGTGTCTAGAGACATTTGTTTTAACCGACTCTTTAAAATTTACGTACGAGTGCTAAACACAGACTGATGCAATGACTCGGAAGTCCCGGCTCACAAGTGCGTCATACGTTATGCGACTTCCCCTTTCTGCGTTACTCTTTATGAGAAATATCGCTCATTAAGGGAGCTATTTTTTTTCATTTTTTATTTGCTCGTTATGCGAATTGTTCGTTAAGAGAGGTACTCGTTAAGAGAGGTTCCACTGTATATGGTTATTTTACAGTTCAAATATGATTTCCTGATAGTACTCGTAAATCCTTTAATACTAGTAATATGACGAACTGCACTACAACTTAATTTAAATTTTTATACTACATTGCAATATTATAGTTAAAAGTCGACCCACTACCCATGTCACCTCTTCTTCTTTAGCCTCGCCACTTCCCATCGTCTGTGGTCGGTTCTCCTTGTGCACGTTCGCCATATCTGTCTATCCTGCGCTGCATTCTCGATCAAGCCCTGAGTTTTCAGATCCTTGTCTACAGTTGCAGCCCAGGTTGCCTGTGGTCTTCCGGGTCTTCTTCTCAGCGTGGGTATGTTGAGGGCTTTCTTCACCAGGTGGTCCTCATCTCTTCGTGTCACAAGCCTTTTCAAGATCGATGAAAACCATGTACAGATCCCTACTATTTTCTCTGTATTTCTCAGTGTCCACTATCCATATCACCAAATGTATAATTCATCACAACTTAGCGAGGCAAATCTGACATTAAATTTAGCATAGATTTATAGCTCTTGTCAAAATTTCTAAATATTATTCTTCTTCTTCGTGTCAGCGACGTCAAGTTATTATTGCCCAGTATCTTGCAACATCGATAGCCCGTGTGTTGCCTAGCATTAGATCTTGAGGTGTGCAGCTTGTTGGGCACATGGAGCAGAATCTTAGGTGTGAGGTGGT
Organism: Glossosoma conforme; assembly: GCA_022606575.1. Taxonomy (NCBI): domain Eukaryota; kingdom Metazoa; phylum Arthropoda; class Insecta; order Trichoptera; family Glossosomatidae; genus Glossosoma; species Glossosoma conforme. Next base: position 160,285 of record JAGTXR010000249.1, read on the forward strand.
CTGCAGGTCTCCACAGTCGCACAATAGTGGCTCTTCCTGCCGAAGAATTCCCCACCGCTAGAGGTTGTCCTTTGTTCTACCAACTCCGGTTCTTAATCTGTTTAGGGATTTCTAGGTCAGCCAGTCAAGGTTCTTGCCAGTTGGGAGGCCTTCCTTTGGAGTAATGAAATCCTCTGATGCGACATGTTGCCAGAGCTGGAGTCTCTCATTTTCAGGGCCGGATGTGAGAGGTTGTGTGGATCTCAGAAAGCTGCTTCGCGACTTCAGTCTGCGTGTTGGGGGTATCTGATTATACAAGCAGTGGGACAGTTGGTTGATTGCCTTACGCATTTCTTCGGCGCATATGACTTTGCGTCTTATGTTTGGTGGTGCGATACCAGCCAAGGGGTATAGTTTTGAAATGGGTGTTGGTTTAAGGCAGCCTGTGACGACTCTGCACGCATCATTCAGGGCGGTATTCACTTGATTACAATGGGCTGATTGACCCCACACTAAATATTATTATTCTATATTCTTACCATTCACTTTTGGATCCATTTTGAAAACAATGTCACATAGTTATTTATTCAATGGATAATTGTATGACAATTTTGTGCTTAAAAAAGAAAGCTTATATCTGAATAAAGACAAATATTCTTTTTTATTTTTATTATTTATTTATCTGTACTGTTTTCCTTAGGATCAACTAATTAGTCAGTGGCAACGACTTGGACGTCTGAACAAGACTGTTGACTCCCGTCGTATGAAAAGAATGGTCGGTCTTTTTCGTTTTAAATAAACTTGGATCGTCGCCAGATTCGTAAGTGTATTATTTCGTGATCTCAATGCACGAATATATATAATAAAAATAATAAAAAACATAAACGCATTTGCTTCTTAAAATATGTTACATAAATCTATTAACTAGATTACATGAGTTTGAAAAATTCCATTTAAGATATACACATTTTCTTGTGATATGTCTTGATGCTTTAAAATGAACTGATAGTTAACTTATCAATAATATGTTGATATCAGCTTGATATAGCTCTTTAAGGCTGATGCCGAAAAGCCTCGAAAATGATCTTTTGTCTCTTACTTTTGTTCGCTCGCCTGACATACACATCTAATAATGTTAATTTAAATTTTAATATATACAACTATACGACGTTTGCATACGCCATTTTATTTGTTACGGCCTTCTGCAGGCCACCGTTCTTAGTGACCTGTACGCCGAGATATCTAAAACTCTCTCTGAACTCACTCTCAATGATCTGACCTACGCTAGTAAGTGCGCGATCTGCGTCTCGACAGGCGCTGTTGCACAGCAACTGGATCTTTTTCGTATTTATTTGGAAGCCCGTCGACGATGATCTGCAGATCTGCAGCGGAACGTTCTTTGATGACTGGTTTAAACCTCTCTGAAATGTTCTGCGAGCTCTTGCTTAGTGAATATTCAATGACTTACCTGTAGTTTTTCTCGTAGTAGGCTTGCTAAGGAGTTGATAGAGGTGATAGAGTTGATTGGAGAGTCCTCCTCTGAACTGTCGAGAGTAGAACTGTCTCCATCGGGACTCTTGGCTGCTGCTGGCACCATCACTGACTTGCGCCGGCTGTTTCTCAAAGGGATCCTGTAAAAATGTTACAAAAATTCCTTCATATACATGTAATATATCATTATGAAATTTTTTGTTTTTGCTGTCTTTATTCGACAAAATCGGGGGTCTTCTGCAGGGGTCATCAACCCTGCAGAAGAACCCTGCATATGACGGTCAAAATATTGGATCGAAATCATTCGCCACACACGGCTATACCCAAAATCCACAATACAAAACCAGGCCGTGAAAACCTAAGAAGTTATTAATCGGAATTATAGCTGGAAACGTCTATAACGTTTCTAAAAGCTCTCGAATATATCGCTTTTATACATTACTAAACTCAAAAGGTATGTCATGCTTACCGGCGGGTATAGCTCCAATGGTCAAAGCGTTTGCTTTTCAATCCAAAGGCCGTGGGTTTGATCCCCAACAGATATTAAAAAAAAAGGATTTTTAATCGATTTCTGAGCTCTAAAACACCCCCGGTTGGTGTAAATTTGATCCCTAACCCGTAAAATGCCAGTCATAGCCTATTAATTAAAATTAGTTCTAAGAGAAAGTCGTCCCGTGAAGACCACCCATTCATGGTAAATTCCTGTAATAATAAGGATGATGCGTGAATCTCGCGCTGTAGTCTATGAAGTTGGCGGATCAACACTCTACATGCAGCGTTTAGCCATATGCACCATGGTTAGCGTCACAGAATTCCACAATTGAGACTTTAGAATTACTATCACCATCTGTCGGTATTCTCCTGTACGTGTTTTCATTAAAAAAAAGATTTCCCACGTGTAGTGATGGATACCTCGTGGTGTAATTACATTATTTCTTAGTAATTACGGTACTCGTATTATTATATTTATGAATAACCTTACAGGTCTACACTTCCGTCAAATATGTTAATTGTTTTTCACGGCAAGGTTTATAATGAACATTATCGCAAATTATCTCTATGAGATCTGACACTTAGATTATTACTAACATTAACACTTCACATTGCATATATATCTGTTGTGCAGGAATAATCTTTAAGATGTGTAGTAATTTTTCAATCTACGAGTATCATTTTTAACACTTTAATACCTTATAGTTTCTCTCTAAATTCTATTCCAGGATTTATTCAAGTAATTTCCTTCGAAAACTTGTTGTTCGGTACTGTTTTATTAGGTGTTTTCGTGAAATCCATTTCAATACACTTACTATGCATAATAAATACAGTGATACCTCTCTTAACGAGCACCAAAAGGGGAAGTTACATAGCGTATGGCGCACTTGTGAGCCGGGACTTCCGCGTCATTGCGCCTGTCTATGTTCAGCACTCGTACCGTTAGCACGTTAGTGTCGCATGTGATCACACATTTTTCTAAGCTTATATTCAGACATTATTTTTTTTTTTTTCTGCAAAGCTTAATAAGTCTTGCAAAAATGTACTCGAATAAAAAACTACAAGAAGACAGCCATAAGAGAGTAGAAGTATCTGTAGAAATGAAACGTAAAATCATTGAAAAGCGAGAAAATGGTGTAAGCGTAGCTGATCTAGCGCGCTTATACAATCAGTCTACATCAACGATTTGCACTATCCTCAAGAACAAGGACAAAATTAAGGAGATAATGCTTCAAAGGGAGTGTCAAGAATGTCTTTAAAACGTTTACGTATTCTTGATGATGTTGAAAAGTTGCTTTCTTATGTGGATAAACGAAAAGGGATTGCAATGATCGCATGGAACGCATTATCGCGTTTTATATTGATTTATATTGGAGAATTAGTTTCGCTCAACGAGTGTTTCACATAACGAGCCAGATTCTGGAACGAATTATGCTCGCTATGAGAGGTTCCACTGTATATGAAAAAATGCCTGGATGATACTATTTGATAAAAATGCATAACCTTTTATCTGAGGATCGTGATCCCTTGATGACAGCTCCTGTTATACTTTTCCTATTATATATTGAAGTTTAGATTTTTGCAGAGCTTACTTTTTCTTCAGAAATTCAATTATTTTCCATTGATTTTGATTTTTCCCTGAACGCGAGCGCAATGTAGCAAATGATGCTGGAAAATTCTGCTGTATTATTTTACCAGAGATTATTTAGAATGTTATTTGATACGATTACATTCTACGCTTATCTTTAGTCAAGATTTCGGGTTATAAAATCGTCGCAAGATTTTCCGCTTTGTCTTCCTATCTTCTATATTTTCTATAATTTTTTTATTAGAATATTTTTTCCAATACTCTAATCGTCTTTCATAGATCATTGACTATATTTCAATATTATAAGTAATCAAATACACACATATATCAAATCTTATACGCATCAATTCATTCGGAAAAAATATCGGCAGACGCGGGATTCGAACCGCGATATAGGCAGAGAAGAGTCGTGTGGACTGCGCGGTGTGTAAAATAGAGCAAAGGTTGCAAGGCTCGTGTTTAGAATCCCTCGTCTGCTGATATTTTTTCTGAATGAATTGATGCGTATAAAACATGTGATAAATGTTTGTTGCGTGAATGTCGGCTGCAGTGTTGTATAGTACATCGGCAGATCAACACTACACATGCAGCTCTAATCGATATATTACATAGTAAGTGTCATAGAATCCGCTGATGAGATTTCTGCATCACTATCACCATGTCTCAATATTCCCGTATTTGTATCATGGTACTATGGTATACTATAAGAAGAATAGCGGGAGTGACCTGGATGCGGAAGGCGGAGGATCGAAGAGGATGGAGACTCATGCGGGAGGCCTACGTTCAACAGTGGACGGACACAGGCTGATGATGATGATGATGACTATGGTATACTGGTATTACGTAAAAACTAGTGTTTTTACGCAAACTATTAGCCGGCGTGTTTAGCTCAAAGGTCAAAGCGTTTGCTTTGCATGCCGAAGGTCGTGGATTCGATCCTCGACGTTGATTAAAAAAAAAGGATTTGTATTTAGTTTCTCAGCTCTAAAATAGTTTTGTGTGAATTTGATCCCTCACCCGTAAAATGCCAGTCGTAACCTATTAATTAAACTCGGCGGTAGACGTAAGTCGTCCCGTGAAGACCACCCATTCATAGTAAATTCTTGTAATAATAAAATATGATGCGTGCATCTCGGGCTGCAGTCTATGACGTTGGCGGATCAACACTTGCACATGCAGCGCTCAGTCATATGTGGTATAGCAAGGGTCATAGAATAAGCTGATGAAATCTCTACATCACTATCACCGTGCGTCAATATTCCCGTAAAAAAAAAACTTGTTTGTGTCGTATTTTCCTGTGTGCGTTAATTTTATAAAGATGTTTATATTTTCATTACTTAAATATACATATACTATACATAAAATTCTTTTTTCAACGCGTCAATCCAAGCACAAAAATAACGGCAGAAGCGGGATGCGAACCGCGGACCTTGGAAACCAACATATGCCCAGGTGTTCATACCGCTAATATTAAGCTTGTGAATAAATGAAGACTGATAGAATAATAATAAAAATATACATACTTTGAATATATACTATGGCGACATCTGTCGTACGATGCTAACAATGCTATAAATACTAGTTTCACCGCAGTCAGTCTGGGCACAGTAATGGCGTGATTCGCCGAGCGGTATGAACACCTGGGCATATGTTGGTTTCCAAGGTCCGCGGTTCGCATCCCGCTTCTGCCGTTATTTTTGTGCTTGGATTGACGCGTTGAAAAAAGAATTTTTTGTATAGTATATGTATATTTAAGTAATGATAATATTGTAATATAGTCAATGATCTATAAAAGTAGATTAGAATATTGAAATAATAAAATAATATTCTAATAAAAATTAAAAAATTAATGTTTATATTTCTTGTGTTGTATTTCAAAGATGTTTATGTTTTTCGTCAGATCTATTTGATTAAAATATTTTAATTGATACGTTAATATGCTTTTAATGATTTAAGAACTCACTTGAATCTTAGCTCACTGAGTATATCTAATAACTCGGGAAAGCACCTTGCTTAATCCGCGATGGTGCTGCTTCACATGCCGACAAGCACCAACTACCGACACTAGAGGCAAGCACCAAGTTGAATCACTTTACACTTAACCCGTTCGAACCTCGGCGAATCAAACACGTATTATTTTATAACTCAACTAGTGTTACGCCTTCAGAAAATGATTGATTAATTTATGTTTTTTTTTGTAACTATTTTATTTTATTAAATTGTTCCACATTATTTGAAAATGTTGACTGCCTAGCCACACGATACTATCAAATAACAAAAAAAAAATATTAAAAAAATATTATTTTACATTTTTTTTTCTGATCTGTTCTATTGTGTTCTTTTAAGCTATTTTCAGTTCATTTCTGTTGTTTTCAATTAAAGTATGTTCAGTTAAGTTCAGTTCAGTTCTTTTTTGTTCTGTTTTAATATGGTTTGATCTGTTCTGTTTTCTTCATTTTTTTCACTTCAGTTCGTTCTGTTTATTCTCCTTTATTCTATTTTTTATTCTGTTAATATTGTTTATTCTCTCTCTATGTCTCATTCAGTTCTGTTCGATCTATTCTGTTCTTTTGGGTTCAGTTCTGTTTTTTTTTTTTAATTTTACACATATTCGGCCGGCGGTCATAGCTCAATGGTACAGCGTTTGCTTTGTAAACCAAAGGTCGTGGGTTCGATCCCCGACGGAGATTAAAATAAAAACGATTTGTAATCGATCTATGAGCTCTAAAATACCTCCGGTTGGTGTGAATTTGATCCATCACCCGTAAAATGCCAGTTATAGCCTACCAATGAAAATTGGTGGTGGACGAAAGTCGTCCCGTGAAGACCACCCATTCATAGTAGATTCCTGTAATAATAAAGGATGATGCGTGAATCTCGGGCTGTAGTCTATGACGTTGGCGAATCAACACTCCACATGCAGCGTATATTTTTTTTACCATATCCGCTCAGTATTCAGAACATATGGACACCGCAAATTCCCGTTTCACAGTTCTGTAAGCTCACAGATTGTGTATGCCTTGTCCTAGAACATCTGTATACCAGGAGGTCCACATAAAATGAAATGAATGAAAAAAAACCTGATCATTAAACACCCATATATAATAACAATACGTATATATATTTACTTATTTAGTAATCGTATTTTACCATTAGTCATACTTTGGGTGTCTCTTTGCTTTGGCTTGTAACGTACATGGTAAACAACCACTACTATATATGTATTTAGTATATAATATAATATATATATATATATATATATATATATATATATATATATATATATATATATATATATTTATATAACTCTGTCTCTTTTATGTAGAAAACATTAAACTGCTGAAACCACATTCTGAAAGCATTACTAATTGAAAAACCTCAAATGACAAAAATAAGGAAAATATTTAACATTATTATTATCAAAGCTATTATTTCCTTGATGACTTTACTACTCATTATTTCTGAATATTTATTTTGATGAATCGATCTACTATAAACCGATCCAACCGCATATTTGATTTCGAGAACAGTTTTTTTACGTAATTTATTTTTTATTTTATGGAAACATATACAGGAGAATACCGATAGATGGTGATAGTAATTCTAATGTCTCATATGGCTAAGAGCTGCACGTGGAGTGTTGATCCGACAACGTCATGACATGGACCCGAAATTCAAGCATCATCCTTAATTATTACAGGAATTTACTATGAATGGGTGGTCTTTACGGGACGGCTTTTGTCTTCCACCAATTTTGATTAATATGCTATGACTGGAACTTTACGGGCGAGGGATCAAATTCACAACAACCGGGAGTATTATTATAGAGCCCAGAAATCGATATGGAATAAAAAAAAAATCTCCGTCGGGGATCGAAACTATGACCGTTGGCTTGCAAAGCAAATGCTTTGACCATTGAGCTATACCCACCGCCGTATTGGGGGTACGATGATTTGGCTTCATGCGGCATAACTATTTAGGCAGAGAAAATGGCAGGCTTTCATGCGTGAAGTAGCGTAGGTAGACCTGACTTTGGCATGTTCTCCGAATAGCGCAGATCACCATATGCTATAGCTGCCTTCTTTTAAAGGCTCTGAGAAGATAATCAATTTTATATTGCTTCATCGTTATACTGAACTAAGCTGACAGAATGACAAATTGGCATTTAATTAACATAATTGCTATTCATGACATTTACGATTCCGCGATTTATTAATATAACTTAAATAAATTACGTTATCATTTTAATCGGGTGTTAAGTTAGGATTTTCGTATTTCCTGCGTTCGAGGCACAGAACGTAGATATTTTTTAAAACTTTTAGTCGATAAAAGCTATCCCGTGAAGACCACCGATTTACAGACAGTGCTTTAAAGAATGAATCATGCGTGAATGCCAACCTGTGCGTAAATAAATAACCCCCCGGACATGCACGTATTTTTGAAAGATTGTATTATTAGTTTCTTAAAATTAATAAAGGTTAGAAGATTATTTTTTTAAATATATAAGTATTTCATATCTTGTTGTAACATAAATCATACAGGAGAATACAGACAGATGGTGATAGTAATTCTGAAGTCTCATCTGTGGAATTCTATGACGCTTACCATAGTGCATATGGCTAAGCGCTGCATGTGGAGTGTTGATCCGCCAACGTCATAGACTACAGCCCGAGATTCACGCATAATCCTTATTATTACAGGAATTTACTATGAATGGGTGGTCTCCACGAGACGACTTTCGTCTACCACCAATTTTGATTATTAGGCTATGACTGTTATTTTACGGGTGAGGGATCAAATTCTCACCAATCTCTTAATTTAGAGCTCAGAAATAGATTATTATTTTTTTTTTGATCTCCCTCGGGGATCTAACCCAAGACCTTGGCTTGCAAAGCAATCGCTTTGACCATTGTGCTATACCGGCTGGCAATTAATATTTGTATTAAAAATATGGTTTTGGATTTGTCAGCTGATAGAGGTAAAGTTTGATGGCTAATAAGACGTACAGTGTTTCACGTGTACGCAAGTCTTGTACGTGTACGTTCATCGATCTGCAAAGGGTTTAAGACAGTATAATTTGATAATGCGTCAACCGCTCTCTCAATGGGGAAATAATAATCTTCCTAGCCAATGTTGGCTCCACACGGGCAAAAGTAGTTCAATATTGGTTCAACGTCTATACGAATAAATGTTTACTCGAGGATACCTTAAGCCGACGTCATATTATAAACTCTGCCTACCGTTATAGCCTCTGAGAGGTGAGAGTCTAATCATCTTACTCATAAAACTGCTTAAAATTATTTAAATGCAGTACCAGCATCAGAACTTGCGGCGCCCTTGGGCAATTTTTTTCTAGCGCCCCATATTTCTTATATTTAAAAGTATATAAGAATGATGAGTTGCCCTCGGCGCCCCTAGCTTATTCTACGCCCTGGGGCACCGACCCACTTCGCCACCCCCTAAAATCGGCACTGCTTAAATGATTATTTTCTGCATCGTTCGTAAATATATTAAAAGTATTCACGCTGTATCATTTTTCTTATCGATTGTGCTGTAAGTGATAAATAATTTATGCGCCAATTCTCGCCTTCCACATAGAAATAACTCGTTTACATGTATTTAAGGATTTTTAAGCGACCTCTTAAGTACAAGGTGTGAATTTGATCCCTTACCCGTGAAATTACAGTCATAGTCTATCAATTAAAATTGGTCGACGAAAGTCGACCCGTGAAGACCACCTATAGTTTTTCAATTTCAATTTGTTTATTTTTTCCTTTCAGAAACATTACAAACCATATTAACTCAATTCATTTCTGAAGGACAATAAAAAAAAAATACAATATATACAAACATATCTACTTATGATTAAGTACTATGAACAAAGCAATAAAGACAAGCAACAGAAGGTCCCAATGCTTATCAGACAGACGACGCCAACCAATAAGCCCTCCAAAGAAACTCTTGGAGTTCTTGTCTGAATTGGGCCTCTCTTACGTGAAATATATCAACATCCGAGGTGATTTGGTTGAACAGTCTGATCCCTCTCCCAAGATGCATAGTCTCTGGTAGGTTAGTGTTACTCTTAGGGAGAGCGAACAATCTGTGCTTCCTTATTCTCAGATATCTATCGGGGACACACAAACCGATATTCATCAAAATTTCAAGAATCCCCGAACACGTCACGCAACAGTCGGAAGAAATGCAAGCAAACAAACTAAGCACATATCCCTTCTTGTGCTCAACTCAATGTACCCCAACATACCCTGTATGAAGTTAGTTGGATACAGCCACGGATAGTATCCATATACCCTCATGTAGAGAGATCTCAGAAATTTCTTTTGTACCCTCTCCAAGATGAAGCTATATTTCAGCTCATGGGGTGCCCAAATGATGATCCGCTCTCGAGTATGCTACGGATCAATGAATAGTAAATGACCCGGAAGAAGACCTAGCCCTTGGACACGACCAGGGGTGGAATATATAAAGGTCCCTTAGCAGACTTCGGACCGGAGTATGCAAGACGAGGACACAAATGAAAGCCTGGCAGTTTTACACCGGACCGACTCAATGTGACTGCGGCGTGGAGCAGACCCTGTCACACCTTTTAGAGTGTGCCCTGCGTCCGAGTAGCTGCACCCAGGAAAACCTGATGATGGCCGGGAGTAACGCTATCGACGTCGCCCACTTCTGGGCACACAGGATCTGATCCTGTTGTTTCCGACACGATTACATATATATATATCTATATTTTTCATAGATTTTACTGTTTCTAAAAATTATTTACAGTAAAATCAAATAATGTCGAGTTTATCTCTCATATAAGTATGTATATACATTTTGTTGTACAGGTACGTACACATATTACTTTAATGATTCGCGGAGGTTAAGTGATTCAATTTCGTTCCCGAAATCATGACCTCATTTTAGCAAAGATGGTGAACTACTTTTTTAAACCGGTTCCTTCAGTCTCTGGGTCAAAAACAAGAAGAGTCTTTCAATTTAATAACTTAATATTTTATGATTATAATTAAAAATACAATAATGTTTTTCTCTGATTATGAAAGATAGGCTGGTCGCTGCATGCGGGAAACGTTTGTTGTGTTCGTGTTTGTGTGTGGGTTGGGGAGATTGCAAGTGTATATTTATCTGTTTCTTGAAGTGATCCAGATTATAGGAAGGAAGATACACAGACGCTGTAAGAGCATTCCAAAGCTTACCGGTGGCATTAAGGAAGGAATTTTGGAAACTGACAGTTCTTGGTCAACACACATTAACTCTGTATGGGTGTTAGGCAAATGTATGACGAGTTTGTTGGTTGTGGGTGGGTGCAGGAGGTTTTAGTTCTTGAAGTTGCGAAGAGCAGCGACCGTGGTTATAACGATAAAAAAAGACTTGTATTTGATGTAGATTTGTTTGCGTGGATAAATTTACCCATCAAGTATTGGAATATTGAAGTATATTCTAGGATATCTACAAAAAATATTTAATTGCACCTAACTAAAAAAATAGCAATGATACTCTTAAGCAAATGAATTCAAATTTTGTTCCAACTAAGAATATTGTTATTATAATTAAAAAAATGTATTTACCTTTTACATTATTTATTCAATATACTAAGTGCATGCCTATCGTTTCAAAATATGTTTTTGAGTTACCTGATACATATATTTTTTTCGTCGAGTATTTTTCAAGCCTTTTCGCTCCCGTTGCAAGAAAGGTTCGATGCCAACGGCACACATGTGATGGCTGGTTAAATTACATGTACGAATATCACTAAAAAAACGAGAAGTCAAACATCGCCTCAAGTTAGTAGATGGTACTCGTAAAAAGCTTTGTGCTGATGCCCTTACGGCCGCATGACAAAAACGTTGGTTATCTTCCACCAAAGGTAGAACTACCTTTCTGTTCTTTCCGGACATTTACTACAGACTAACTGCTAAATGGATAAGCCCTGATCACTGGTCTACCCAGCTAATGACTGGGCACGGCGCTTTTAATGACAGATTATACTCATTTAATTTAGTTTCAGGCCCTAGTTGCCCCTGTGGCGCCCCCTTCCAGACCTCAGAGCACATTCACTGGGACTGTCAGCTCCTCTCGTTAGAAAGAGGAGTCCTTTCCGCCTCAGCCCTATCGGGCATGCAGACTTTGTGGCCACTTAAAAAATTCACGTATTCTCTCACATCGTTGCTCGTATTTTCGGTGAGAGAATCTTTCTTCTATCTCTATCTCTTTACAACCCATGAATGCGATTCTAATTTATTTCACGGGTTCCTTCTTTTAGCACCTCTACAATTGTTCAGAGGGGACTTCCACTGGACTTATCAGTTGCTAACTGATCATAATCTGAATGCACGCGTCATCAAGGAGACTTAAGTGTCCTCCGGTGTGATGCGGGTGTGAGGCGGGTCAAGTCCAGATGGTACTCGTGTAATAGTTTGATTCGGCTCCTGTAAAGTCGCGAATGGCGGTTTGATATTCGCGTCCATCAGGGCGTCTCTCGGCACCAAGCCATCGGTCATCATCCTCTTGCCAATTATGGTAATGCACCGAAATTGCCGCATATCCTGTATGGTGATTTATGTGTTAACCAGTGGAGCATACATTACGCTAAAGGTTGAACTTAACAAATCAAGAGATCACGAGAAAGCACCAAACTTTTTTTTCAACCTAACATCAAATTACAGTCTGAAACTAACCACACTCATGTGATCATATTGACATCAGCATGATGTAGCCCTTGCTGACTGGTACCGAAAACCTCGACTTACAATCTTTCGTCTCTTATTTCTGTTCGCTTGTCGTACATACATCTGTAGCCATATTGGCATTTGTACAAGTTACGGAGATAATCACTTGTGGAGCTGTGCGACAGCCCATCACAGGTGCGCCAGTCATGTGCCGACGTCGGCGAGATCATATTGTATTGTGGCTCGGCCTGAATGCTGCGACTAGGTCAGGCCATATATTTGTAAAGTTTATCGTAAATATATGTCAATGTGCTTCGGAAAAAGTCTTTGTGTTGTGAACCTGCCCCTCATCCTGCCATCGCGCGACTGAATAACAACATTTTAGAGAAAGAATGATGTTAATATATAATAACTAAACATTAATTTTGCAACACCATATATCTAGAGTGTCGGACTAATCATTCAACTTTCTTAAATATGCTGATCAATAAAGAAACTGCTTTCTCTTAAAGCCCACAGGCTCTCATCATAGAATACATGTGTAATTATACGTTGCATTTACTCGGCGGAGCTCCGGCTTCGTTTGGCGGCAATTTATGACGACAATATCTTCTAGTTCATCATTAGATTGTGTCGCCTCGGCCCTATCGGGCATGCAGACTTTGTGGCCACTAAAAAAACACACATTTACCATTTTCGCTCGTCTTTACGGTAAGAGAAGCTATCTTCTATCTCTATCTCATTTCATCCCGTAAATGCGATTCTAATCTCTTTCATCATGGTAAGCGTCATTGGATTCCACAGATGAGACTTCAGAAAAACTATCACCATCTGTCCGTATCCTCCTGTATGTGTTTACATAAAAAAACTACTTCAAGACGTTACGCATATGTGCGTGAACCCAACCCATCTCTCAAGAGTATACTTGCTTGGAGATGCATCCCATCTAAAGTGATTTATTTAGTAATCGCATCAATCACGAGTGATGCGTCCGCAGGCATCCAATGATCAACCGACCAGTGGTAAGCGTCATAGAATAAAAAATCAAGGCCTTTAGCTTCAAAAATCATACTTATTATGTTAAATAGATAAGTATTTCGTACGCACTGAGCTTTAATTACTAGCTGGATGACGAGACATACGACACAAGTGTATGAGCGTACAACACGTGCGCAAATGGTACATTGAGTTTAAGAACGGGCGTAGTGACGTCCACGATGAGGAACGTATCGGACGGCCATCTGTTTTCTAACGAAAAAATCGCAAAAGTGGAGGCAGCAATGCTCTCAGATCGAAGAGTAAAGGTTCGTAAGCTCTTCGAAATGATCCTTGATGTCAGCAAAACCTCTATTGACAAGATTTTGACGGTGCATCTAAGACAAGGGTGGCCAAACCGTGGTCCGCGGGCCGCATACGGCCCGCGGGGTGTCTGCTTATGGCCCGCGGAGCATAAAATGAAAAAAAAATATTAAGGATAATGTATGTAGCGCTGTTTTCGTATAAATATACCTCAAGGGTGTATTAATAGTGTACATAAAACCACCAAAAGAACATTGCATCATGCATAGTGTGTATCATATCCTATATTATGGAAGTATCTCAGTACATTGATTCAACTATCGTGACAATTTCTTCTATAGTAGGTAAAGCGAACACGCCGCAACAATACGCATACAAATTTATCTGTATTTATACAGATTTTATGGTACCATTACAGAACCATATTCGTTTAGCGGAAGGATAAAATTAATTTCTGTCTAATCTGCCATGAGCTAAGTGTTACCATTCACGAAATAAGCACTAGTTGAAAAAAAACGTTAAATGGCGGACCCTATAGAAGAAATTTTGTTGAGCGGCCCGATAGGAAATCTCATTTCTAAAATTTGGCCCGCCTGCTGAAATGGTTGGCCACCCATGATCTAAGATATGCTAAGGTTTGCATGCCATGCGAGGTGGGTGCCAAGAATGTTGAACGAAGACCACAAACGTCAAAGCGTTGAAGCTCATCGCAAAATATGGATGGGGTGTTATCGAACACCCACCCTACAGCCCGAACTTAACCCCAAGTAACTACCATCTCTTCTGCGTTAAAGCTCGTATACCGCATGCAAAAATGCTTCGACCTCAGTGTTGACTATGTAGAAAAATAGGTAAAAGTCTGAACTTTCCAAAAATGTACGCATTAATGGAATTAAACATGTTTAACACTGTGAAAATCACTGGGAACCTTATTTTACGGATAACCCTCGTTTATTTATAAGGTTTGATTAGATTTTGAATTTGATTAGCCCAATCATTCCAATGCCTAAACCACTTGATCGTAAGGGGCAGCTCAACTCAATGTAATTGTAATAAAAATAACACAATAAATATCACAATTCAATTATTTGTTAATTTTTTTGAAAAAATAAGCGATATATATTAAAAAACGTGTCAATTTTTATAAGACTTACTTCAATAAAATCGTTTCTTTAGGTGCGTTCGGCAGCATCTCTGCCATTTTCATTTTTGCAGACATTTCAGCACAACACTATTCCACTTCTGCACACAATGCAACACCAGCTAATGTTATATTTTCCAATATACTAGAAAATAACTCTCCTGACAATAACAATGATATCATTACGCAATATTATTGAGAAACAAGTCCAATTACGACACAAAACATAAAATAATAATGTATTTAAAAACAAAATATGACACTGCTATCACTATATCGATCACGTGAAAGAACTTATTAGAAAAACGTTAATAGTCTTACTGTTAATTGGTATTATTACGACTAAAGCGTTTTTTAATTAACAATTGACGTTTTGTTTTGAGTTGTTGCAAGGTTATAGAAATTCTTATCTACGAAGACTAACGGCTTGTCACATTTTTGTCAGTTTTTCCGCCAACTGATAAGATAACACATCGATATTAAGATTACAAGAGTGACAATACAATTTGATTTTGAATCAAGAGTGACGATTCTCGGTATTTATATTTTCGTGTTGCGAACGCCGCAGAGGAGCATTAACTACGGCGGCCTTTTCTTCAATTCCCGGGCTCTCGCTGTCATGGAAGGCCGTAAGGAATTATATACAGAATGTACAACTCCAGCTATTCTTCTATATCGTCTGTACATATTGCAGGCGGTCGACCAACGCTTATTTTGCCAGTTCTTTTTGAATAAGCTTTTCTTTGAATAAGGTTAGAAAACTGATAAGGCAGACTTACAGTCGGTCAAGAGGCGAAGCTGAACCTGGTTGGTACATATATTTCGGATGCTTCAGGAGAGCATAAACCAAAGCCGCCTTTTTGACGAATCCCCGTAATCGCACAGTCATATTATTCTTCTTCGTAGTATCAATCCGGTGGATTGGTTTGCAGCAATAAACTCTTGCATATTAATCTCAACTACTCTCGATCCTCTGCAATCCTCTTCAGCTCAGCATAAGAGCTACAACTCATGTCCTCGAACACTTGCTGCAACTAGGGCGCCCTCTACAGTTTCAACCATCCCTTCCACAATGTCGTGAAGAAGACCATCGTGACACATGGTGTGACCGATCGCCTCTCTGAGATGGTTCTTACTAGGTGTCTATCTTCCTTGATTATGCTGAGAGCCTCATTGTTCGTGACGTGGTCTCTCCAGAAAATTCCGAGAATTCTTCTGTATACATACGTATAATGTGAAGCTACGGGAGGCGAAGCTAACATGGGATGAGGCGAGGACCAAGGCGGCTGACAGAGATTTATGGCGGTGTCTCGTAATGTCTGTATGCTGCAGTTGTAGGCGTGAACATGGACGAATGAATTAATTAATATTTTCATGTAAATATATACTTGTATACAATTAATATAACATTTCACACATAAAAGTAACTAAAGATTTTACCAGTGTGGCAAGAAATACATCGTCTATTATCGTGCAAAAATATTTGCTTAATATTAAAGGCGGCTTATAGTTTTAAGATTACAAACAAACTTTGTAGTTGATATTGAGAAAAAGATAAGATTTTTTAAATCTTAAGATAATAGTCCCCAGCGAGTACTTCTAATTACCTTGGGTAAACATCAATAGTGCCTACTAAAGAATTAGGTTTCTATTTAGTGGATATCATTGTTATTGTTACCGAAATAGATTGCAATGTACACACCTGTATATGTATACCTTTACAATTTACGAGTACATAGGTCTTTTCCTTTTATTAAAAAAATCGCTGAAAGTTCATCCTGGAAAATTATCGTTGTTCATTGACAACGTTTCTCAAGTTATTAGATTTATATTTTTTATGAAATCGCATGAAGGAGAACACACCCGGTCAAGACCAGTGCACTGTATGACGCTCAGCCAAGGAGGCTGGACGCTGCATACGGGAAACGTGTGTTGTGTTCGTGTTTGTGTGTGGATTGGGGAGATTGCAAGTGTATATTTATCTGTTTCTTGAAGAGATCCGGATTGTAGTAAGGAGGAAACGCAGACGCTGGAAGAGCATTCCATAGCATACGGGTGGCATTAAGGAAGGAGCTTTGAAAACTGCCAGTTCTTGGTCGACACACATTAACCGTGTATGGATGTTCGGCAAGTGTAAGATGAGTTTGTCGGTTGTGGGTGGGTGCAGAAGGAATTAGTTCTTAGATTGTTCGTAAAGTAGTTTTTTTTTCTTCAGATCCCTCACAGATTCCCATCACCTTCAAGCAGCATAATCATTATAAAATTTGACAGCTGAAATAGGGATACTGATTTACATCCTCCTCTCTAAGTTAGTTATTGAATTGCGCGGTGAAAGTATGAGGAGCAGATTAACAACACAAATACTTTTTCTAAAGCACATATATATTTCGATAACTTTACAAACTTCTGGCCCGGACCTAGCCACAGCATTCAGGCCGGGCCAACCCAATACGACCTCGCCGCCTTCGGCACACAACTGACTGCGCACCGGGTGCCGTGGTTGGTGACACCCAGCGCTGCAAGTGGCGATCTATATATCTAGTCCTCCTAACGGCATTACAAAATTACAACATATGCGTGTCCGATGAGCGAACGAAAATAAAAGACGAAAGATTGTACATCGAGATTTTCGGTACCAGTCAGCAAGGGCTATATCATGCTGATGTCAATACGAACACATACATTATGGTCGAAAATACGATAAAATACACCATTCAATAATGGCGGTAGTGAATGGGTTAAAAAACTATATTTTACGCAAAACAAATGTTTGTCAATACGGAATTCCATGAATAATGAATATTCGTCGAGAATTCAACTTATTGACATCAACTGTCAAATTTCTATTATTTTGTACTGGCACTTATTAATGTAACATTTACCTGCACATGTGTCATTGAGCTCTTGAGACATTGACATAATTTATGAAAAGTCAACATACATGACGTTTAATTGATATGAAAACAATTGACTCATTCAAATAAAACATTCCGAATTTTCGTTTACTTTATGGCTTGCATTTTTCCGGTCATAATTTTCACTACATTGGTTGTTGTTTCCGTAGTGAGCATGTGGAGAGGCGCAACTGAGGGGAATACTTGGATTGCCCCGAAAGAGGACCAAGCCTCTGGAAACAACCAGGAGTAGAATATATGAAGGTCCCTTAACAGACTTCAAACGAAAGCAGTCTTACAGCGGACCGACCGAATGTGACTGCAGCGTGGAGCAGACCCTGTCACACCTTCTGGAGTGTGCGCTGTGTCCGAGCAACTGCACCCAGGAAGACCTGATGATGGCCGGGAGTAACGCCATCGCCGTCGCACACTTCTGGTCAGACAGGATCTGACCCAGTTGTTTCCAACACGATTATATACAGTCGATTCCGCTTAGTTGGGACACATCGGGACTTGGTCATTTTGTCCCAATTAAGCGGCTGTCCCAATTAAGCGAATTTAACTTTTTTTTTAAATTTATTTATTTGGTTTTGGCAACTAAGACCCTTAACCAGTAATACACACATAAAATTAAACGATGAATATATTTTTTTAATAATTTTATTTTATAAACTCTTGCAAACTGTTAATTACATATAGGTAATATAAATTATCATATAATTTACAAATATGTAATATAAACTTTTAAGAAAAAAAAACCTAATTAAAATAATAAATGGGTAGGTACGATTTTATTCAATGCAAAAATGAGTCAAGTGTAGTCTGTTTTTTGTTTTTGTAACATTTCACTTCTACAAAATCAGCACAGATATTCAGTGCGGATGTAGGGCTCCTTTCATTTCCTTCCTGCATAAAATAACGCTGTGACACGGCTTTACATTTTTTTGCCTCCTGGTCAGTCACAGGCACAGGTGACTCATCATCATCATCATCGTCATCTTCGTCTAATTTCATATATTAATTATTTTTGATCAAATTTACTGTCCCAATTAAGCGGAATGTTGTCCCAATTAAATATATAAATTGACTATTTGTTTCTTGGTTTGGTTTCCGTTCTTTGAATTTTGTCCCAAATAAGCGGCTGTCCCAATTAAGAGGTGTCCCAATTAAGCGGAATCGACTGTATATAATATATTGGTCAGATTTTATATTATGTTTTAAGCCTAACCTAGCCTTACCTTACCTTACCTACCCTAACCTTCCTAACCTAACCTAACGTAACGTGATTGTGACCGTATAATTACGAGATCTTATTATATTATCGAATAAAATGTAATCTACCAAAAAAAAATTTTTTAATTCTGATCAAAATTTGATTTAAATTCTGACCATTTATTTAGTTACCTTAGTTTAAGACAGGTAAGTACATACACTAACATAAAATAATATAAAATAAAAATATTTAGTTTTGTATTCTAATTTCGGTTTTTAATACCGAATCGTTTTGTTCCTAATACTACCCTCTGAACCTTTTGGCTTTAAGGGGCGGGTCAACCCATTTTTTTTTGGCCTTAGGCCCCTTGTGCTAGTCGCTTTGTACCTACGCTCATTGGAAACACATATCTTTTTTTTTTTCAATTTTAAATTTATTTTTCTTTTAGAAACATTACAAATAACAATATTTAATTAATTTCTAAAACAGTATAAAATAACAATTTATAAATAACACAATAATAATATAATCATTTAAAAAGTCCCGGAGCCCGCTAAACAGAAGACTCCACGAAATTACTTTGATAAATAAATTCGTGGAGCTCATGTCGAAACTGGGCTTCTCTCAAGGCATTGCTGACGTAGAATTTTCTCGTTATAAGAGCGAGATATATAACATATATTATGGCGCTTATGCAGAGCTGAAAAGGGTTGCGGAGGACCGAGAGGAATGGAGATCGAGCTGCAAGATTCTGTTGCTGCAAACCAATCCACCGGATTGATACTACGAAGAAGACGAGTAACAGGCTTTGGTGAGCAACACCAAACGTGCATGTAATAGTAATACAAATTTCATAAGATAGTGCACCCTTACATACAAAAAACGAACGTCATTATTTCCTCTAAAAAAAATACGAACAAAAAGGTAAAGCCTTTTCTCCCATTTCTTTTTATCGTACAGATAAATTAAATCCCATCTATGACAACTCATTGATCTTCTTCTTCGTAGTATCAATCCGGTGGATTGGTTTGCAGCAACAGAATCTTGCATCTCGATCTCCATTCTTCTCGGTCCTCCGCAACCCTTTTCAGCTCAGCATAAGCGCTACAATTCATGTCCTCGAATACTTGCTGCAAATACTCCCGTCTAGGGTGCCCTCTACAGTTTCTACCCTCAACCATCCCCTCCACAATATCGTGAAGGAGACCATCGTGGCGCATGATGTGACCAATCCATCGGGCTCGCCTCTCTGAGATGGTTCTTATTAGTTGCCTATCTTCCTTGATTATTCTGAGAACCTCATTGTTCGTGACGTCATTGATCTATAAAATTCATTCCCGGTGAAGTATTTCCTAGCGGTTGTCTACCACTGTTCTAGACGATTTTTCAGTTTCCGTTACAAATAAAAATAACGTACGTTATAGAAGGTTGAATGTTATCAAAAAAAAAAATCGAATAACTGTTTATTCAAATTCAAATAAATACAATGTTATGTATAAAATATAATGTGATATTGTGAATACAGTTGGTGTGGAACACATCCCTCACCCGTAAAAAATGTAATATTTGAAAATTAGTGAATAGCGAACTGTAGTGTAATGGCTTTGGCGGATGGACATTCCACATGCAGTGCTTAAACCAAAATTATCACCAAAATAGTAAGCGGCATAAAATCCACTGATAAGATTTTTCTTCATGTGTTAAATAAATAATATGGCTCCATCTGTGTAATCAATTCCCAAGTAACGCTTTATCATATTGTCAATAGATGGCTTCTATAATCAATAGTTACTTTATTCAATATTTACATATTAATTGTGTAATATCTAATTATATTTAATTAGTAATGTAATTATAATGGCCTGCTAATAAAAGAATCATTTTTGTAATGGTAAGAATATTTTTTTTATTTAAAAATAAACATCGTTCTTTATAACAAAAACGTCTTCAATAAAGATCGAAAATCGTGTAAAAATCCCCGAAATGTCGGGAAAATTTGAACATTTGGGCGGCCATATTCAACGCCGTAATATATGCGGTTTAAAATTATTAAATTATATCACAAATATCATTACTGAATCTAATTGTTTTGATTCTGAAATGTGTAATATTTTAATCAAACACCCTTAAATGATTGGAAGTTACTTAGTTATGTCAGCTTTCAATGTCCATTCCTCGTTCTAGGATATATCTGCAGCTGAAGTCCCACATGGGAACATATATGGTTTCCGACAACCTCTATACAGTACCGAATTTCGACCCTGCGGCTCCTAATGGCAATTTTTATTAGCACCCCATATTGTTTATATTTAAAATATATATAAGAATGATTTGTTGCCTCGGCGCCCCTAGCTTATTCGATGCCTTGGTGTATCGACCCACTTCGCCACCACCTAAAACCGGCTCTCAATAGCAGAATTCCAACAGACACACCCCAAACAAGACTTGACATAACTACCACTTTTCCAAACACACGCAATTAAGCGGACTGGCAACAAATCACCAAGGAAGGCAACCCGAGACACGCATGTAGCATACTAACGTCGAAACTTCTAATCTGAGGTTTTGTTGACAAGCCGTATGCTGCGTCAAAGACTCGGGAAGGCCCTCAGCCACTTGCTAACATTTAAGCTTTTTGTAGTGCTCTGTGAAGTGTTTCCATCAGAAACACATGTACAGAGCGGAGGCGGAAAGGGTTTGACAGTACATAAAGAAGGGATAACTGTAGTATTCGAGGAATATTTTTGAGTGATATATTAATTGGATTTTTTGAGAAAAATCGGACTTGTAGACCGATGCTCCCGAAGCCTGGACACTAGTTTAAGTTTTAAACTACGACTAAATGAGTTTACTTTAAAAAAAGGATCCACATATTTCATGAAGCTTATTTATTTAAATGACATGTTTTCATTGCAGTATTGTGGCATTTACATCGACAGGCGTATACAACTGGGATGGGCAGCATTTGAAAAACTAAAATAAATTTTTAAAGCGAAAATTCCGCAATGTCTAAAAACTTAGGAGATAACCAATGTAT
The DNA here is from genome assembly GCA_022606575.1 of Glossosoma conforme. Taxonomy (NCBI): domain Eukaryota; kingdom Metazoa; phylum Arthropoda; class Insecta; order Trichoptera; family Glossosomatidae; genus Glossosoma; species Glossosoma conforme. The sequence continues at coordinate 182,109 of JAGTXR010000249.1, forward strand.
CCTCCCTGTATTAACTTATGGCGCAGAGACGTGGAATCTGACAGCAAGTCTTACACATAAAATAAAGGTCACCCAGCTTGCTATGGATAGATCCATGCTTGGAGTGTCGCTAAAAGATAGAATCCGAAACGAGGAAATACGCAGAAGAACTCAAGTAGTGGATGCTACACAACGAATAGGCACACTCAAGTGGCAATGTGACATATCTGTACAAGAGACGACGGTCGATGGGGAAGAAAACTATTGGAATGGCTCCCAAACGAAGCATTGGCCGACCCCTTGCAAGATGGACTGACGACATAAGAAGAATAGCGGGAGTGACCTGGATGCTGAAGGCAGAGGATCGAAGAGGATGGAGACTTACGCGGGAGGCTTACGTTCAACAGCGGACAGATACAGGCTGATGATGATGATGACTGTGGCATTTTTCGTAAAATAGTGTGTTTATCAGAAAAAATACTTACTTGACACATTTTTCTTCGGCTAGTATTTCATTGAGATCTTCCAAAGACCCGTCCCCTCCTCCGCTGTATGACGTTGAATCGCTGTCGTTTCTGTGTTCTGGAATCTGAAAGTTACAAATGCCATTAATATTAACAAAACATAAAAACCAAACAAAAAAATCAAACAAATAAAGCCATGATTAATAGTCATATTTCACAGACCTTCGATCCTTTTTCCATTGGAAGAACAGAAATAGAGGTTGTAAACGACTATACCTATCTGGGACAAGTAATACAACTAGGGCGAAATAACTTCTCAAAAGAAATCGACAGGCGCATACAACTGGGATGGGCAGCATTTGGAAAACTAAAGTACATTTTTAAAGCGAAAATTCCGCAATGCCTTAAAACTAAGGCGTTTAACCAATGCATCCTCCCTGTATTAACTTATGGCGCAGAGACGTGGAATCTGACAGCAAGTCTTACCCATAAAATAAAAGTCACCCAGCGTGCTATGGAGAGATCCATGCTCGGAGTGTCGCTAAAAGATAGAATCCGAAACGAGGAAATACGCAGAAGAACTCAAGTAATGGATGCTACACAACGAATAGGCGCACTCAAGTGGCAATGTGATATATCTGTACAAGTGACAACGGTCGATGGGGAAGAAAAGTATTGGAATGGCGCCCAAGAACTGGCAAACGAAGCATTGGCCGACCCCCTACAAGATGGACTGACGATATAAGAAGAATAGCGGGAGTGACCTGGATGCGGAAGGCGGAGGATCGAAGAGGATGGAGACTCATGCGGGAGGCCCACGTTCAACAGTGGACGGACACAGGCTGATGATGATGATGATGATGAAAAACCAAACAACGCAAATCTGAAACAAATGGATTAATGTGGTCACAGCACGATGTCTATCATATACTACACAATAAGAATTGATCCTAAAATAAAAAAGTACAATATTAACAAATATAGTTACTTATGATTAAGTACTAAGAACAAAGCGATAAAGACAAGCAACAGAAGGTCCCAATGCTCATCAAACAGACGACGCCAACAAATTATTCCTCCAAAGAAACTCTTGGAGTTCTTGTCTGAATTGGGCCTTCATCATATGACAAGTGACGTAAAACTTTAATTTTTGTTTGGTATTTTTAATTTTTATTTATGTTTCCTTTAGTTTCCCATGAGTCACATATTATTCAGTTCATTCTACCTGTTTACATTGATTCAAAATCAATATTACTGTAAATATCAATTAAATTATTTTCGATAACATCTACTTGAGTCGTGTTAAATTGCGTCTAAGGTCATGCATTTCCAATTTCGACAATCCAGTGCTAATCGTGCGTCGTCACTTTTTAATTATTTCTCCGAAAACTACGCAACATCACATGATGTAAACAAAACACCTGTGATCTTTAATCAAGTTCATCAGCTGATCTAGAAGTCTACTATGGTTGAATGCGCAGTGTTCTTGATCATAGATTTTTAAACCTTTCGTTACGGCTCGGTGGAATACGGCGTGAATTTTTCAAACCATTATATTTTGTTACTTAAATATACATATACTAAACATAAAATTCTTTTTTCAACGCGTCAATCCAAGCACAAAAATAACGGCAGAAGCGGGATGCGAACTGCGGACTTCGGAAACCAACAATGCCCAGGTATTCATACCGCTCGGCGAATCGCGCCATTGCTATGCCTGGACCGACCCGCGATGAAACTAGTATTTATATCATTGTTATTATCGTACGACAGATGTCGCCATAGTATATATTCAAAGTATGTATATTTTTATTATTATTCTATCAGTATTCATTTATTCACAAGCTTAATATTATTACTTTCCGGCAGTCTATTTATTTTAGTAAGTACCACTCGGGTCTCGAACCAAACTATAGACTGAATGGATGTGAAACGACTACTTATAGTTCCGACTCGGACTTTATAACCAATCATTTACCTGTGTTACTGATGGATAATTTTTACCTTCTTGATATTGTCTCAAGGAGACATTATTAATTAATTTTTTTTTTTAATTTTTATTAGAATATTATTTTATTATTTCAATATTCTAATCTACTTTTATAGATCATTGACTATATTACAATATTATTATTACTTAAATATACATATACTAAACATAAAATTCTTTTTTCAACGCGTCAATCCAAGCACAAAAATAACGGCAGAAGCGGGATGCGAACCGCGGACTTCAGCAATGGCGCGATTCGCCGAACGGTATGAATACCTGGGCATTGTTGGTTTCCGAAGTCCGCGGTTCGCATCCCGCTTCTGCCGTTATTTTTGTGCTTGGATTGACGCGTTGAAAAAAGAATTTTATGTTTAGTATATGTATATTTAAGTAATAATAATATTGTAATATAGTCAATGATCTATAAAAGTAGATTAGAATATTGAAATAATAAAATAATATTCTAATAAAAATTAAAAAAAAAAAAAATGAATTCATTATATTTTGCTTTAAACTATTATTTGAAGCATAAATGTACTTATCTGACCTATTTTCATATACCACATTGGTTCTTCTATTCTTTAGCTATCAGACGATGCATAAAAAACTATTATATTTAACAAACGTTCGTTATGTAACTACATACATGTGGTGGCATTGGCACATTTGGTTTACAGAAAAATCGCTCCTGTGACGAAACCTAACGATATTTATTTCACATGCTTTACAGATTCCTGTAAATAATACATGTGTATTGATAAAGAGAATGACTGCAATTCAAATTTCTTACCGTAGATGTCACAATGAGTACTGAAAATAGCAAAACTATATATTACATCAACCGATGTCAACGGTCGGGGAATTTTTGACGGCATATGCCGATAACCGACGCGAAAGAGTTTAGGCGTTTAGATCATTCCTATTTAGACCATATATCTTAAGTAAGAATGTATCGCTTAAGATCTGTGATTTTGATTTTTTCACATGAATTTGTCAGTGATTATTGTTGATATCAACGCTGCGTGTTAAATCGCAGCTTCAGTGGAATTTCCCAAAACTTATGACGCTTAACCATTCATCTGGAAGATGTTAAACTGGTTTACCTGAGCTGCTGATGCTTACCTCAATAAGCTAACAGACATGTACAGGTATATACTGCAGTTCTGAACTTCGGACTGGGAGTACATCATTAGCAACGTGGACAGATAATCAATAATCGTTAATTGATTATTTTTTCGTTTAATTTGTAATTTTTTAACCCTTTCGTTACGGCTCAGTTTGTATACAAATTATACTGTCAATTATGAAACTAGTATTTGAAGCATAAATGTACTTATCTGACCTATTTTCACACATCACTTTGGTTCTTCTATCCTTTAGCAATCAGAAGATGCATAAAAAAACCATTATATTTAACAAACGTTCAATATGTAACTCCATACACGTAGTGGCATTGACACATGCGGCTTACAGAAAAATCGCTCCTGTGACGAAACTTAACGATATTTATTTACATGCTTTACAGATTCCTGTAAAGAATACATGTAGGTTGATAAAGAGAACGACTGCACTTTCAATTTCCTACCGTAGATGTCACAATGAGTACTGAAAGTAGCACAACGTCAACCGATGTCAACGGTGAGGGAATCTTTGACGGCATACGCCGACAACCGAATATATCCTATTCCAATCACATATTAAAAAATTCATAATTAAATGACTAAAAAAATAAACCAAACAAACGAATGCACATTGTATTACTATATGATGACATAATTATGCCGGTAGGTATAGCTTAATGGTCAAAGCTTTTCAAGTTAAGAGTCGTGGGTTCGATCCCCGACGGAGATTAAAAAGAAAAGGATTTTTAATCGATTTCTGAGCTCTAGAGTACCCCGGTTGGTGTGAATTTGATCCCTCACCCGTAAAATGTCAGTAATAGCCTATTAATTAAAATTGGTGGTAGACGAAAGTCGTCCCGTGAAGATAACCCATTCACAGTAAATTCCTGTAATAATATGGATGATGCTTGAAACTCGGGCTGTAGTCTATGACGTTGGCGGATGGACACTCCACATGCAGCGCTTAGCCATATGTACTATGCTAAGCGTCATAGAATTCCGTCATAGATGAGACTTCAGAATTACTATCACCATCTGTCGGTATTCTCCTTTATGTGCTTACATAAAAAATATATAAAAATTATGAAAGTGTCGTCAGTCAAGAAATTAAAAAAAAATAGTGAACCATTAATTTCAGTTCATATTGTTGTAAGCTAATATAATCATTACCCAACATAACTTAAAAAATAAATAAATATAGCATTTTAGGCGTCATGAAATTGTCACTTTCATCAAACATTTCCAAGAATTGTCAGTTCCTTCCTTAATGCCACCGGTAAGCTTTGGAATGCTTTTCCAGCGTCTGTGTTTCCTCCTTTCCACAATCTGGTTCTCTTTAAGTAACAGATAAATATACACTTGCAATCTCCCCAACCCACACACAAACACGAACACAACAAACATTTTCCGCATGCAGCGTCCAGCCTCCCTGACTGAGCTTCATAGAGTACACTGGTCTTGATCGGCTGTACTCTCCTGCATGAGATTACAAATAAAACATCAAAGCGCATACCTTGAAATATCTCAAAACGAAAGAAACAAGACTTACCCCACATTCATAATTATTGGCACATACGAGTATATCATCAACTTTCCCATAAAGCACGGTTTTTTTATTACTAACGGAGATGTTTCCTAGAGTATTTGCGGAAATTGTTTATAAAACGGTCCCTTCTTTGTTGTTATTAGCCTATTAGGACCAAACTCAAATCAAGAAGAAGTTTTCTACAGTCGACAACGGAACTGGCGATACCTGACGCCACCCTGCGGCTGGGCATGTGGAGAAGCGCAACTGAGGGGAATACTTGGATTGCCCCGAAAGAGGACCTAGTCCCTGGACATGACCAGGGGTGGAATATATGAAGGTCCCATAACAGACTTCGGACCGGAGTATGCAATACGAGGACACAAATGAAAGCCTGGCAGTTTTACAGCGGACTGACTGAATGTCACTATCACACCTTCTGGAATGTGCGCTGTGTCCGAGTAGCTGCACCCAGGAAGACCTGATGATGCAGGTGTAACGCCATCGACGTCGCCCACTTCTGGGCAGACAGGATCTGACCTGTTGTTTCCGATACTAAATTATCCAAGCGTTTTAAGCATCGAGCTAACGTTATAGTAAGTCTGCAATAAATATTTTTAAATGACCGGATTTGGAATGAGCATTCGTTCGTCCAAGGTAAGTTTAACCCTATCGCATCGGTTGTCGGCATATGCCGTCAAAGATTCCCCGACCGTTGACATCGGTTGACGTGATATATCGTTTTGCTACTTTCAGTACTCATTGTGACATCTACGGTAGGAAATTTGAAGTGCAGTCATTCCATTTATCAACCCACGTGTATTCTTTACAGGAATCTGTAAAGCATGTTAATAAATATCATTAGGTTTCGTCACAGCAGCGATTTTTCTGTAAACCACATGTGTGAATGCCACCACATGTATGGAGTTACATTATGAACGTTTGTTAAATATACTAGTTTTTTATGCATCATCTGATAGCTTAAGGAAAGAAGAACCAATGTTAAATATGAAAATAGATCAGATAAGTACATTTATGCTTCAAATACTAGTTTTAAGCAAAAAAAATGGTTTGAAAAATTCACGCCGTATTGACAGCATAATTTGTATTCCACCGAGCCGCAACGAAAGGGTTAAAGTAAATCTTAAGAGTAATGCACTTTTTGATTAACTGCTTATAACTTTGCTCAAAAATGGAGAAAGTAATTGTAAATCTTTAACGCAAAATACGCACGATGACCTCCATTGCGATAATTTACACGCAAAAGTTTTGCAAATTTCGAATCACCAAAAGATACAATTATTTCGAAATTGTGTGACTGTGTTTTTTTTTCGTCTCGACTATATAGCGTAATAGCGCCGGTTACATATAAAAGCCTTTAATATCACTGTGTGATTTTCTAAAAATCATAGTGTAAAAGTATAACCTTCTTTATATGCCATTTTAATTAGAGTACAAACTGGGAGGAAATCGTGTACTATATATTTGAATTTATAACACTTAAATCGTCGGTATTGTAAGGATTCACCTTAAGTTCAAAATTCTCTGATAATATTCTAACTACAGCACACTCTAAAGCTCAGTACTAACTTCCTTTTAACCACTTATGTGGTCAAGCTCTTGGAAAAAAATTGGGCTAATTGTTTTTGTGGAGGGGATGGTTGAGGGTAGAAACTGTAGAGGGCGCCCTAGACGGGAGTATTTACAGCGCTTATGCTGAGCTGAAAAGGGTTGCGGAGGACCGAGAGGAATGGAGATCGAGATGCAAGATTCTGTTGCTGCAAACCAATCCACCGGATTGATACTACGAAGAAGAATTGTTTTTATATATCAAATTACGACACGTGTCACTCAACGCGTGCGATGCGTTTTCTAGACTGGGGGAAATGACTCGAGCTGGATTCGGGCAAATCACTCTAAAAAATTTCGTGTAAGATGTGCCCGAATCCAGTTCGGGCAAATCACTATGTCAGCAAAATACCTACCTGAATTTTATTCGAGCAAATCACACAAGGGGTTAATTAGTAAATCACTTCAAGAAGCCGATTAATAAGGAATTGTAAAATCTATTTTTTTTATATACACTTTACACTAACATAATAACCCTCTATCATTACAATCATATAAAGCATCCAATCAGACGGACTATCTTATATAATTGACTGTAAAGATAGATCCTTTGTCAATTGCATAAACTTTACATGACTAAAACATTAAAACTCGGTTCATGTAAAAAAAACCTTATTGAATTCACGTGTCCTCCCTTTTTTATCTATCAATCACTTTAAATTATGTGCCCATGATTATGAAAGTGGCGCAAGTCATGCTTTATTCGTTCTGAGATTTTAAAAGGTTTGTGTTTTGATGTTGATTGAAAACCAAAGAAAGTGACAACTTCATGTTGCATAAATTGCCGTATTTAGATTTTGTAAATTAATGTTCGATGAAGATTATATTAATTCTCAACATTGGAAACTGAAATCAATGAGTAACTCGTTTTTTACAATCTCTTCACTTACGCCACTTTCATAATATGGGCACATATATTGACGACTACTTTAGCGAGCGTATAACGTAAATATTTTCAACAATAAGCAATGAAATTAAGTTGGAGCAGAAAAGCAACAACAGGTATCACTTTGTACTCGTAGAACGCAATAACTTTGTGATTTGTCATATTTAACGAATAAAACAAGTAAAACTTTGCATAAAACCACTGAATTTAAATAAAGAATCTCTGTACCGGCTTAGGTGACATGCCACCATCGTCGTGACGATTAGGTTGAGTTATTATGCATTAAAATTCAGTGGTTTCATACAAAGTTTTACTTGTATTATTTTTGGATTCACTTTGCATTGCAGTTTACAAGACACTCGATCAGTACAACTTGTACTGAACCTATGATCCTGCTCCACGTGCCCAACAAGCTACACACCTATGCTAGGCAACACACGGGCTACCGATGTTCCCAGATACTGGGCAAAAATAATTTGACGTCGCTTACACGAAGAACTTGTCAAATCTGAGAACTTGTAAATCTCTTAATTCGCATAATTACTTTAAATCACTTTTTTTAAAATCAACATTGATCGTATTGAATTAGAATGTAAGCTCAAAATTTGTATTTTTTTAACTTCCTCTTGAATGTTTTGGTATCACAGGTGTGATTGAAGATTTTTTATCAACTCACTTTGGATAGTATCACAAACGAACAAGCCATGGCTTTCTGCAGATTTGAACACATACTGCCTGGTCGAGTCACCAAACACCACTGTGGTGTGGTGTGAAGGTGCAAGGTGGACACTAATCATTACGACTGTTTACTCAAAGCAGGACTATCCGAATATTTACTCCTTTATCACACGTTTTCACACATTCGTCCACTGCTTTGACTTCTTTTTTCAGCCAATATATATTTTAACTAAACTTAACATAAATATACCGGCGCGTATATAATTCAATGGTCAAAGCGTCTGCTTTGCAAGCCAAAGGTCGTATGTTCGATCCGCGACGGAGATTAAAAAAATATATTTTTAATCGATTTGTGCTCTAAAATACCCTCGGTTGGTGTAAATTTGATCCCTCACCCGTAAAATGCCAATCTCTGGCTGTAGTCTATGACGTTGGCGGATCAACACTCCATATGCAGCGCTTAGTCATATGCACCATGGTAAGCGTCATAGAATTCACCATCTGTTAATATTCTCCTGTATGTGTTAACATACAAAAAAGTGGAATAATAATCACAAATTGTCACTATAAAATTCTATCAATTGCCCTGATTCTCGTCTTTTCAAACTCAGCTCTGTGTCACAAAGTTATACTGAGGATATTTAATTAATAGCTTACAAAAGCTTTATACTTTACAGAAGAAGGAAATATGGGACTTGAATACAAGGTAACATGTAATGTTATATAAAGTATTTTTGCGCATTTTTTGATTACCGAATTTTAAGAGCCATAACCACATCAATATTTTACCAAGTCCGCTGCCCTACCTGGAGCATACGACATTCACAAACTACGGCCACAAAGCTCTGTTGACTGACATAATCTTAACCTCATCCCTCTCCAGAGACTCCATTCCTCTCTAGAGACTGCAGCTCTGGCAACAAGTCGCACCAGATGATTTCATTACTCCAAAGAAAGGCCTCCCAACTGGCAAGAACCTTGACTGGATGACCTGGAAATCCTTGAACAGATTAAGAACCGATTTGGTAGAACAAAGGACAACCTCGAGCGGTGGGGAATGCTTCGGAAGAGAGAGTCACTATTGTGTGACTGTGGAAACCTGCAGACCGCCTCACACCTCAGATCCTGCTCCATGTGCCCAACAGGCTGCACATCTCAAGATCTAATGCTGAAGAAGAAAAATTTCATCCCAAGTCAGCTCTGCCGAGTACATTATATGCATCGTTCCTGACGGCCTTCCAAGACAGCGCGAGTCCAAGCATGAAGAAAAGGTAGCTATAGTTTATGCTCTACTGCGGCATCATTTATATATGCCCTAGAAAGGTCTACATTTGCTTCTTGACCTAATGTATTACAAAAGTCAAACCATCGTACCCTCACTATTCTACGCAGGCATCTGCTCTCAAATGTCGTTATATATGGCTGTATTGGTGAGATGCCATAATTCACATCCTTAAAGAATAATAGGTGCGATACAGGCGCTGTAGAGTCGGCACTTTGTTTTGATCGAGTATATCTGCGAGTGTATGGATCGGTCACATCATGCGCCACGATGGTCTTCTTCACGACATTGTGGAAGGGATGGTTGAGGGTAGAAACTGCAGAGGGCGTGCAAGACAGGAGTATTTGCAGCAAGTGTTCGAGGACATGAGTTGTAGCTCTTATGCTGAGCTAAAGAGGATAACAGAGGATCGAGAAGAGTTGAGATCGAGATGCAAGATTTTGTTGCTGCAAACCAATCCACCGGATTTGATACTAGAAAGAAGATCTGCGAGTCCCAGATATTTGGGATAGAGTTAAAGGCTTCACCAGCACACCATAATAAGCCGTGTGAGTACGGGGGGAAAAGGTATACCGACCATCTGGGGCTCAGAAATTTGAAATAATAACAAAAAAACTCAACGGGGTTAGTGTTACGCTGTGGATTTAAGCACTGTATATATATTTTTTGCTATTATTTGATAAATTTTATGCTGCGTTCACTGAAAACAAGAGATTACAGTATAAGGTAATGTTTTCAGTAACCTATAACCGTTATACGGTCTAAAATATTTTTGGCCATTTTTGTACGATGGTCCCTGAATGCCTCAATTGTTTAATCAAAGTTGTATTAAACACCTCTTTGTATTGCTTATTTTTTATTATGTATCTGTTAACATCCTCTTCTCTAAGTTTGTTATCGAATTGCGTGGCAGCAGGATGAGGAGCAGACGAAGAAAAGACTTTTCATCATTCCTTGATAGACACACCCCTACCCCCTCTTCTACATAAAATGGATTTGACCACTTGAAAAACTATCGCAGCTCAGTTATCTCTTAACAAGTGATGGATCGAGTTTGTCGAAACAGCAGTCTCTCAAGCAGAGAACTTATCTTACGTGATCCATGTAAAAACAAGGTAAATAAATAAACATTTGTAATGGATCTCAAAGTGAATGCTGATGAATGTGAAAACATTGAAAAAAAAAGACTTTTAATTTTAATTAAAAAATTAATAAATTAAAAATATTTAGTTTTCATTCGGCTATTACATGTTTCGGCCTCCCTGGAAACCATCTTCATTAATGGATTCAATAAATTTAATTTTAAATTATAATTATGCAGTTTCACGAAGTATCGTCAGTTGATAACCTTAACATTATTAACCCTTTAATAAGTGACTTAATTTTGTTGCTTACATAACGCAAGAGTGTGTTGAGATGTCTCTTCCTCTTTCGAATCTTCTTCCGAAGGATCATTCATGTGAAACACCAAATCATCGAGATCTCCTGTAACCTCCTCATCCTCACTTTCCACAAATACACGTGTTATTTATTTCTTCTTCGCTTAGTCAGTGCGATATTTTGAAGGGTTTGTTCACAATACACTATAAAAATTAATCGATTTGAATATGACGATCTACTTCCGAAGATAGCGCGGGCAGACTGACAATACATACAAATTGTTTGGTGAGGATTACAACAATAAAGATCTACATATTTATTGAAGTCAAAACAACAACATTTTTTCGCAATGTTTACTTGTTTTTATTTATTTAAAAATATATGATAAAATTTTAATAATTTTTACTTATCATTGATAAATCTATGTAGAATTTATAAAAAAATACGTAATTGAATTTGATTGAAATCGAAAGCGTGGGATTTATAGGGCCCGCCATCTAACGTTTTTTTTTCAACTAGTGTTTATTTCGTGAATGGTAACACTTAACTCATGTCTGATTTGACAGATAATTATTTTTATCGTTCCGCTAAACGAATATGGTTGTGTATACGTTTGAACAACGCTGGGAAATGTTGCGACATTACTTTGAAAATCGGGCCATTTTTCTTCGAAAATGAGCAAGGAGTGGCCGTTACAGTCAATCAGTTTTCGGGCCATTTTTGTTCAAAAAAATTGAAGAGGAGGATATTGGCAACATTCGGTTTCAACAGGACGGCGCTGCGTGCCACACAGCCGAAGCTACACTCGATGTTTAGCGCCCCATTTTCAAAAAAAAAAATGTTATTTGGCGGACCCTTTAAAATAATGCGCCAGGGTGTGTGAACGTACCGGCACGTTCATACCGCTCAAAGGATTAAAAAAATAATTGTCATTTGTTGTTTATTACCTAAGCTATTGAATTAAAAACTAAGTACTATGAAATTACAGGAATTTATAATTTTCAGGTTACTGGGTTTTATCAATCGACTATCAAGTCAGGTTGTAGATATATTCATATATATATATAGAGTTATGTACAATATAACTACATAGGCATCACGTGACTACTGAGCGGCTGAGAGCTGTTTTGGGTTTTTCGAAATCATTAAATCGTTATTATCACTTTGCAAATCTACAGACAAAACAACAAAGAAAGAATGCTAATATTTTTTACGTTATTCATGATCAGAACTGGACTTTACCCGCCTCACACCCGCATCACACCGGAGGACAGTTAAGTCTCATTGATGACGCGCTCATTCAGATTATGATCAGTTAGCAACTGACAAGTCAAGTGGGAGTCCCCTCTGAACGATTGTGGCCACTGCACATAAGTGCTAAAAGAAAGAACGCGCGAAAGGGATTAGAATCGCATTCATGGGTTGTAAAGAGATTATGATCAGAACTGTGAATTAAGTAAGCACTTACTAATAATATAACATTTTGCGTCATAAACAATAACACCCTAACGTTGGGGTGAAGGTGGACCTGGCTGGGACATGTATTAAGTATGCCGCAGTAGAAAATAAACTACAGCTACTTTTTCTTCAAGCCATCGACCTCACGGTGTCCTGGAAGGCCGTCCGGAGCTCCAAAAATTATCCTTTTTTATGTAAGCGTGAGATTGTGATTCTAAAGTCTCATCTGTGGATTATATGACGCTTACCATTATGCATATGGCTAAGCGCTGCATGTGGAGTGTTGATCCGCCAACTTTATAGACTACAGCCCGAGCCTATTGATAGATAGATAATTTTTTCAGATAGGATCAGATAAGACAAGCCACGCAACAGCTGGAAGAAATGCATACCTAAGCACACAGCATATGTTGAATCCTGTATGAAGTTAGTTAAAAGAAGATAGACCAGATTTTGAGTATGCTACGGACCAATGAGTTGAACAACATTACCATCACGTGTGTGCTCGAGAAAACCCTGCCACTTCGTAAAACAAAACCAAGCATCTTAAGTGTCTTATCACACACAGCTTCAACGTGCGCATGGAACGTCGGTCTGCTCTCAAACACTATACCAAGATCTTTGATGGAGGACAGTCGTGATGATGAATCCATCTACAATGGATCTCTATGATAATCCCGCGATCTGGATTTGCTTTAATTAGACGGAAGATGTCAACAGCATAAACATAATTTTTCATTTGGGGGGAGGTATCAATTTTACTTGACATGTGAACGTATTGAGGTATTTCCATGCATGTGCAGTAAATAAACTTTGATTTTTACCTGCAGGTCCAAAAGTTGTTCAAACTGACACTTCCATCGCTATCTTCGTCCTCAGCATCAGCTCCATCTTTTCCGCTTACTTGGGGGAGGAGATCGCTTGAAGTAATGGGCATACATGTTCACTCTACTTCCACATACAACCCATTGATCACTTCATTTACAGTCCTTAGCGAATCGGTCATTGATATCATGTCAACGTAAATAATATTTAAAAAATCACGATCATCTTTGGAAAATAAAATATTTCATATCAAATTAAATATTTCATATTTAATTAAATACCTTATTATTATTGATAGATTTTTAATGGCATATTACTAAAACGTTCGAGGACATGAATTGTAGCTCTTATGCTGAGCTGAAGAGGGTTGCGGAGGACCGAGAGGAATGGAGATCGAGACGCAAGATTCTGTTTCTGCAAACCAATCCACCGGATTGATACTACAAGGAAGACTAAAAAACTAGACTTTTTTTATTTTGTTTGATAATATTGTTACGAGCTTAAAGATGGTGACTTATTATTTTGTGGAATATTTTTTTACATAATTTGTAATTATTGGTGGTTGAAATAATAGGTATTAGAATTACAATTGACATCGGCATGATACAGCCCTTGCTGACTGGTACCGAAAACCTCGATGTATAATCTTTCGTCTCTTAATTCTTTTCGCTTGTCGTACATGTACGTGTCGCCATATTAGCATTTTGCGCAAGTCCGGTCACGGGAGTGACGTTAGTTGTGACGGCGCTGGGTGTTACCGATCACGGCGCTGTGCCGAGTCAGTCAGTTGTCCCCCGACCGTGACGCGATTGTGGTTGGCCCGGCCTGAATGCTATGAGTAGGTCCGGGCCAGAAGTTTGTAAAGTTATCGAAATACAAATGTCAATGTGCTTCAGCAAAAGTCTTTGTGTTGTTAATCTGCTCCTCATCCTGCCACCACGCGATTGAATAACGCCTTTTTAGAGTGGAGGATGTTACAATATAAATGCACTGGATAAAGTTTTGTATGAAATGTCGTATCAGAAATTTAAAATCAAGTTAAATACTATTTCTAGATACACATTCAAAACTACTGAGCAATTTTTTTTTTAAAAGTAGCAAAGAACGAATCTCCAAAATTGATGCCCTATGTATTTGTGATATTATACCTGGATAGTGTTATCTTTGATGACGCGTTACACAGTTAGATCCAACGAATACTCCGAAAAAACCTGTGAAAAGGTGGGCTTACTCTCTACCTGATTCAAACGTATCCCAGGTAAACATGTATAGATGACAGAAGCTGTTGTAATAAAGAGAACATTATTAATATTAATTGATATCAGCTTGATATAGCTCCTTTAGGCTGATGCCGTAGAGCCTCAAAAACGATATTTTATCTCATATTTTTGTTCGCTCGCCTAACATGCACATCTAATGTTAGTTTTAATTGTATAATAATACACGGTGTTTGCATACGACATTTTATTTATTATGACAGTTGGCCCATTTCCTGTTGGTACCGCTGTCGTCTTGAATTCGCTTTTTCGGCGGATTGTGAAACGAAAACAAGTTCTTTGTAGTGTGAACCTGATCCGTCCTGTGATCCAGAAAATCGATATCAAAGTTTGAGAGGGGGATATCAATATATACGCAGTCAAGCGAATTATAATACACTGCAATTAACACTTTTTGTTTAATGGTTATTACTTTTGTTTCTAAAATAACATTCAATATAAAATCGCCAATAATCATTTGAATACGTTTTACAAACGTTCATTATATAACTCCATACATGTGGTGGCATTGACACATGTGGCTTACAGAAAAATCGCTCCTGTGACGACACCTTACGATATTTATTTACATGAATTACAGATTCCTGTAAAGAATATATGTAGGTTGATAAAGGGAATGACTGCAGTACAAAGTTCCTACCGTAGATGTCACCATGAATACTGAAAGTAGCAAAACGATATATCACGACTGCCAATGTCAACGGTGGGGGAATCTTAGACGGCAAATATCGGTGACGGATGCGAAAGGGTTAACATTCGTTATAAAATCGCTAATAATCAGCTGAATACGTTTTACAAACCACGTCACTCAAGCACTATTTTTTGTTCCTATGTTTAAGTGTTTATAAGAGTGTATTATTTGAATGTTATTGCATTATTACATAATTAAGAGACTCATCAGAAAAAAGCACTTAAATTTGCCACCTTTTTATGCATTATGCTTCTTACTTATATAATACCGTGATGTCATGGAGGTGAAAAAATTGCAGTTCTTTTTAATACCGCTGTCAAGGTAAAAAAATATTCGCAACAAAAGAAAACGCAAGTTATCGCATCTTAAGATGACGACAATTCGTTCAACGACTTATCGGTGACGACGTGGGACGCACTAGACGTCTGGTGCACGGGGCAACTGGTGCACTGGATGTCTCGCTAACCTAACCTAACATATCTTAACGTAAGTTATTTCTTTTCAATGTTTTGAGCATTCACTTTGAGATCCATAATAAATTATAAATATTTATTTATTGACCTTGTTTTCACATGGATCACGTAACAAAGGTTCTCTATTAGGAGACTGCAGTTTCGACTAACACGTAGCCTTTCTCGATCCTTCTCTAGTTAAGAGATAACTGAGCTGCGTTGCACTTATAAGTGGTCTAACCCATTTTTGTTGGAGAGGGGGTGGGGGTGTGTCTATCAGGAAATGATAAGAGAGGAAGATAGGTAGTGTTGCAAGGATGAAGGAATAGATAAATACATAAAAGAGAAAGGCTACGATTATTACAGTCTAATAGAGAACTTTTGTTACGTGATCGATGTGAAAACAAGATAAATAAATAAATATTTATAAGTTGTTTCGTTTACGAGACCTATAGAATCTCTTGACTTTATGATCACTGGACAAATCCTTAGGTTATGTTAGGTTACGTTAGGTTAGCGAGACATCCAGTGTTGCAGTTGTCCCGTGCACCAGACGTCCAGTAAGCCGCACGTCGTTACCGATGAGTCGTTGATCGAATTGTCTAGAACGATAGATCGTAATCACACAAGGTAATTTATATTCTCTATGTATTTAGGTTTAATGTTAACACTCGTTTCACTAAATATTCACAATAAAAAATCACTAGAGGATGATAAAAGTATAATGTAATGTATTTTTTAAATATTTCCATCAAAAAAAAAACGTTCATGTGAAAATAAATGCGTTTAATATGTCAATACTAAAAATCCGAAAATACTAAACTTATCACATGTGGTCAATGCACTGTTGTATCGTAAAAGAACTGCGTTAGTTTTATGTTTTAAATTTTTCTTTATTTTATTAACTTTTTAGTATTAACACTCTTGCTTTATTTGTGGAATGTCTGAACGAAAATTTAAGAAGCCGGTTTTCGCAATCTTGGATAATTGCCTGAAAATCGGTTTTCAGGATTTGGTTAACTAAACAGCTGTGTGCTGACCATCTACTATCGTCGCCGGCTGAGGATTGAGCTAATTGTCATGATCGCAAATATTGTCGCGAAGGTCAGGAAGACACGTACGGGAACGTACATTTACGTTTCAACCTACGCTGTGACTACTGCAATTCTCAAGAAGTGTAACAACCACAGAAAAACGTTATTTTTATGGAAGCACATACAGGTATAGCTCGATGGTCAAAGCGTTCGCTTTGCAAGCCAAAGGTCGTGGTTTAATTTTTTTTCAATCGATTTCTGTGCTCTAAAATACCGCGGTTGGTGTAATTTTGATCCTTCACCCGTATAATGCCAGTCATAGCCTATTAATTAAAATTGGTGGTAGACGAATGTCGTCCCGTGAAGACGATCCATTCACAGTAAATTCCTGTAATAATAAGTATGATGCGTGAATCTCGGGCTGTAGTCTATGACGTTGGCTGATCAGCACTCCACGTGCAGCGCTTAGCCATATGCACCATGGTAAGCGTCATAGAATTCCACAGACACAAAAGAAATACAGAATAACACCGACAGATGGTGATAATGATGCAGACGTCTCATCTGTGGTTTCTATAACTTAGATGTATGGCTGAGCACTACATGTGAAGTGCTGAACCGCCAACGTCATAGACATTCAAGCATCATTCAATTATTACAGGAATTCATTATGAATGGTTGGTGCTTACGGGACGACTTTCGTCCACCACATATTTTGATTGATAGGCTATGACTGGCATTTTACGGAGGACGGATCAAATTCATACCAACCGGGGGTATTTTTGAAGCTTGGAAATCAATTAAAATTATTTTTTCTTCTGCTGTGGGATTGAACGCACGACCTTTGGTTGGTAAGCCTTAACCACTAAGCTATGACCACCAATAATTTAAGACGCCATCTCTAAAAAACGAAAGCCTCGCAATTTTACGGTCAGAATTTAAGTAAATTGTCAGTCATATTTTTTAATACTTTCGGTCAAAAAAAAATTCATGTCAGCTGCCATATCCATTCATCGTATGGATGTACAGTATGAATGGTATTGGCATCCCGCGAGTATCATCCATCAGAGACCTTGGCATATTCTTTGAAAGCAAGCTAAGGTTTCGAGGACACATTGAAGCATTTGTCACATTGTGTGTGGAAGGGCACTGAAGATGTTAGGATTTGTTCTGCGTAGTGCCAGGACTTTCTCGAGAACTAACGTACTGGTCGTACTGTACAATTCATTGGTTCGTAGCATACTTGAGAGCGGATCTATTATTTGGGCTCCCCACGAGTATAAATATGGCCTCATGTCGGAGAGAGTTCAGAAGAAATTTTTGAGGTTTCTTTACATGAGGATGTATGGATATTATCCGTGTACACCAATCTAACTTTATACGGGGAATGTTGGGATACAATGAGTTGAGAACTAGAAGAATCCATTCTAGAATTCATGTTTAAGGATGCAATGTACTAACCTGCCAGGGACTATGCCTCTTGGGAGAGGCAGACTGTTCAAATATCGCCTCGAATATTGATATATTCCACTTGAGAGAAGCCCAGTTTCGACATGAGCTCCACGAATTTATTTATCAAAGTAATTTCGTGGAGTCTTCTGCTTAGTGGGCTCCTTGAAATTGAAATCGTTCAGGGCCATATCTGCACCTGAAGGTCCACTTGAAAACTTATATAATAACATTTTATAAGCCTAAAATTCCTGAGGCTTGTACCATTTTGTCTGAAGAGGCGGCTCAACACATTTGATAAATACACCCGGTACATGTGAGATTGATTTTCAACCTCTAAGTGCCTTAAAAAGTCTGTCGCAGTCGGCGGTAAAAGAAAGATTTCACTCTTCAATCCATCAAGCATTCAAAATAAATTATTCGTGAAACATATCCAGTGTTCGTGGACGATGCGTAAATGCCAAACTATAGATCGACTATCACATGCAGCGCTTAGTTAATAGCAAGCACATCGGTAATGTCCCGGAGGAAAATTGCTGCTCTCAGACATTCATTCCTTCTTCTTCGCGGTGCAATTCACAACCCTGGGATTCTTGAACGTTTTTCTTACTTGTATGTTCCAGATAAGTACACCCGTGCTCGTAGCCATCCATTGTTTTTTATCCCAGTTGATACTTGAGGAGTCAACAGTCGAATACATCAAGCAAGGCTAGCTTTCAATAAAAAAGCCAAAATTCTTGAATCAAAGAATATTACTTGCCAAAACACTTGTTTGGAGCATCTTAATGTACGGCTGTGAGACATGGTGCTTATCTGAAAGTGATAAAAAAGACTAGAGGCCTTTGAGATGTGGTCGTACAGAAGAATCCTCGGAATTTCCTGGAGAGACCACGTCACGAACAATGAGGTTCTCAAGGAAGATAGGCACATCTCAGAGAGGCGAGCCCGATGGATTGGTCACATCATGCGCCACGATGGTCTTCTTCACGATATTGTGGAGGGGATGGTTGAGGGTAGAAACTGTAGAGGGCGCCCTAGACGGGAGTATTTACAGCAAGTATTCGAGGACATGAATTGTAGCGCTTATGCTGAGCTGAAAAGGGTTGCGGAGGACCGAGAGGAATGGAGATCGAGATGCAAGATTCTGTTGCTGCAAACCAATCCACCGGATTGATACTACGAAGAAGACTTGAGGAGCTTCGAGCACTCAATTTAGTACAACGGCATTGGCGCTCCTTAATGGCCTACCAGCACACCTCGATACTTTTCTTACATCGTTTTCCTCTTTTGTCGATGGTATTGTTCTCCTAGATATCTGTGATCTTTGACACGTGTCATCTTATTCTTATTTTATGTTATTTTTATTTTTTATTCTCTTTTCTATCTACTATATATTTATGTATACTCTATGTTCGTTAATATTTGTGCATAGGAACTTCGGTTCTGTGAAATAAATAAATAAATATTAAAGTAAAATTACAAATCAGTAAAAAGTGCCTGCACCGTGAAGTAAAAAAAATGAACGGTTAGGATTGTTACTATTATATCTAATTATATTTTTTATAACATAGAAGTTAACTACTTAATGAGCAAAAAATTTGCGATGAATTGGCAAAAAACGATGTACATTTACAGTGTACGAAAGTAATAAAAAAGCTATTAACGACTTTAAGCCTTTCGCATCGGTATTCGGCATATGCCGTCAAAGATTCCCCGAACGTTGACCACGCTTGACGTGATATATCGTTTTGCTACTTTCAGTACTGATTGTGATATCTACGATAATAAATTGGAAGTGCATTCATTCCCTTTATCAACCTACATGTATTATTTATATGAATCTGTAAAGCATGTAAATAAATATCGTAAGGTTTCGTAAAAGGAGCGATTTTTCTGTACACCAAATGTGTAAATGCCACCACATGTATGGAGTTTACATAATGAACGCTTGTTAAATATAATAGTTTTTTATGCATCATCTGATAGCTAAGTGATAGAAGAACCAATGTGATGTATGAAAATAGGTCAGATAAGTACATTTATGTTTAAAATATTAGTTTAAAGCAAAAAAAAAATGGTTTGAAAAATTCACGCCGTATCGACAGTATAATTTGTATTCCACCGAGTCGTAACGAAAGGGTTTAAAATTTAACATCGGTAGATAGTTATAGTATAAAACTGTGCTAACTTCACGACTATATAAAAAGCCGAGTTTGCCAAACTTTAAGTTCTGTTGAAGGATTCTCCATTTCCGATAATTTACTAAACAACTAGTGTATTTTTGAAAATAGATCCCACCATTGAATATCAGTTAATAATTAAATACAAATGTATTGAACGATGTGAATGGGATATAAAGCAGTTGTTAGACATGTTATAACATGTTGTTCAACCGGTCAATACACAGATGAATTAACTATATCCCATTTTTGTTAAAGTGATAAAAAAGAGGCCTTTGAGTTGTGGTCATAAAAAGAATTCTCGGAATTTCCTGGAGAGACCACGTCACGAACAATGAG
This sequence comes from Glossosoma conforme, assembly GCA_022606575.1. Taxonomy (NCBI): domain Eukaryota; kingdom Metazoa; phylum Arthropoda; class Insecta; order Trichoptera; family Glossosomatidae; genus Glossosoma; species Glossosoma conforme. The sequence goes on from JAGTXR010000249.1 coordinate 202,748, forward strand.
GTTCTCAGCACAATCAAGGAAGATATGCACCTAGTAAAAACCATCTCAGAGAGGCGATCGGTCACATCATGCGCCACGATGGTCTTCTTCACGAGATTGTGGAAGGGATGGTTGAGAGTAGGAACTGTAGAGGACGCCCTAGACGGGAGTATTTGCAGCAAGTGTTCGAGGACATGAGTTGTAGCTCTTATGCTGAGCTGAAGAGGATTGCAGAGCATCAAGAGGAGTGGATATCTATATGCATGATTTTGTTGCTGCAAACCAATCCACGAAGAAGAAGATTTGGTACCGCGGGCTTTCGTCTTTTTATAAGGCCGTCGGTAACCATGCATATAATGTACTCGGTGGAAGCTCTGAGAGGCATACCGGATATGTGAAATGAAATTTCGATGATAATTAGAGACTAAATATTTTGTAAAAGCGTTGGTCATCTTCCACCAGAGGTAGAACTACCATTTTGTTATTTCCTGATATTTACTTCTAACCGCTAAGAGGGTAAGCCCTGATCACTGGTCTACCCAACTAATGACAGGGCACGGCGCTTTTAATGACAGATTATACTCATTAAATTTAGTTTCGAACCCTCGTTGCTCCTGTGACGCCCCCTTCCAGACCTCAGAGCACATTCTTTGGGACTGTCAGTTCCTCTTGTTAGAAAGAGGAGTCCTGTACGATGCACTTTGAGGGAATCGCCTGCAGACTTTGTGGCCACTAAATTATCCACGCATTTATCATTTTGCGCTCGTATTTTCCGCGAGAAAATCTATCTTCCAATCTCCTTTCTTCCATCCAATCCTCTTTCAGGGTTCTTTCTTGTCAACACTTCTGTGCAGTAGCCATAATTATTTAAGAGGGAACTCCCACTGGATCAGTTGCTAACTGATCATAACCTAAATGAGCACGTCGTCAAAAATAATTGACTGTCCACCTGTGTGATTCAAGCCGGCGGTCATAGCTCAATGGTCAAAGCGTTTGCTTTGTAAGCCAAAGGTCGTAGGTTCAATCTCCCCAATAATAAAAAATAAAATAAAAAAAGGATTTTTAATCGATTTCTGAGCTCTAAAATACCCCCGGTTGGTGTGAATTTGATCCATCACCCGTAAAATGTCAGTCATGGCCTATTAATTAAAATTGGTGGTAGACGAATGTTGTCCCGTGAAGACCACGCATTCATAGTAAACTCCTGTAATAATAAAGGATGATGCGTGTATCTCGGGCTGTAGTCTATGACGTTGACGGATCAACACTCCACGTGCATCGTTTAGCCATATACACCATGCTAAGCGTCATAGAATTCCACAGATGAGACTTCAGAATTACTATCACCATCTGTCGGTATTCTCCTGTATGTGTTTACATACAACAACAAAAAAGTGTGAGGCGGGTAAAGTCCAGTCCAGGCTAAACATATTGTAATCTATCAATTTAAATCAAGTCATAATTAAGTCATAGACTATTAGTAATGTCACGAGTGTCACGGAAACTCGGCGACACTTGATTACTCTGACACTTGACACTCTGACACTCTGACACTATATGCGTTGGATGTGTCAATGTCACAATGTCGTGCCCCTGCAACACGTGACCTTGTGGTTCCTGACTCCTTGCGGCTCAAGTGGCAAATAAATCACAACGTATTTACAATGATACGACACGTAACAACGTAACCATTCCGGTACAATATAATCAAACGTTATTGGTGTGTAGTTAGCACTTAGTCTTGACGAACGAACATTTTAACGAACTTTGTATAAAAAAGACTAAGCAAAGAAAGATCCTATCTTCATGTCTTTCTCTCCATCTTGATCTCCTTTGTGTGATATTATATAATGCAATCTTTGATGACGCGATTAATCGGTTAGTAGATCCAACGAATACTCCGAGAAAATATGTTGAGATAGATGTATTTACTGTCTCCCCGATTCAAACATATCCCAGATAATATAGGATACATTGATGTCAGATCTTGATGTACAACTGTGAGACACGGTGCTTATCTGAAAGTGATAAAAAAATACTATAGTCCTTTGAGATGTGGCCATACAGAAGAATTTTCGGAGAGACCACGTCAAGAACAATGAGGTTCTCAGTATAATCAAGGAAGATGGGCACCTAGTAAGATGGTCTTGTTTACGACATTGTGTGAAGAGATGGTTGAGGGTAGAAACTTCAGAGGGCGGCCTAGACGGGAGTATTTGCAGCAAGTGTTCGAGGACATGAGTTGTAGCTCTTATTTTTAGCTAAAGAGGATTGCAGAGGATCGAGAAGAGTGGATATCGAGATGCAAGATTTTTTTGCTGCAAACCAATCCACCGGGTTGATACTACGAAGAAGAACCTCATATAATTACAATCTCCTCTGATTCTCTTCATCGGTGCTCACCATGTTGATCATAATTTACTAAAAAATGCGACAGAATTATCAAAATATTGGTTCAAAACAGATGTCTTAAGTTAGTTAATTGTTAGCCAGAAGTATCTTGTAGTTATAATAGAATATGATATAGAATATATTTGAATAAAATCAGATATTTTATATTTACGTAAGTGTGATATTAATTTGTAGATACAGTGAGGCCCCGCTTAAACGCTGTCGCGCTTAGCGCTATATCGGTTTGGCGCTCTTTTATTTCAACCCGGGGCTATTCCTGAAATTGTGCATAAATAGTGGAAAAAATAGTGGAATTTACGAAACAAACCGGCTTAGATGAGGTAAATGTGGAAGACGTCGAGGAAATAGTTCAATAAACAGCTGCTGGTCTTTCTAATGATGAGCTCAAGGAATTAACCGAGCAAGAAGAAAACAAAAATATTGATGTTAGTGATTTCGAAGAAGAGCAAAAAGAACTTTCGATGGCGTTTGTAAAAAAGAGTTTGACCACTATAACTGAAATTATGGACCAGTTTGTTGAAAATGATTCAAATTTTGACAGGAGTTCAAAAGCAACACGGGGTGTTATAGATGCTTTATCCACTTATCAACAACTTCTAACAGAATACAAAAGGAAAACGCAAACTACATTAGATGCCTTCTAGACAAAAAGATAAAAAATTGGAAACACAGAATAGACTGAATGATCTGAATGATAAAGAATTTTATTTGTTTTTATATGTATTCGTTTATTTTGTTTTTATTTTTGTAAGAAATAAATGTTTGCTTTTTTTTTTATTAAAAAAACTTAACTATTAAATTTAATACCTAAACTCCATTATTTACATGTTATCATAGCCTCGTTTAGCGCTGTTTCGCATTACGCTCTTCTTTGATGGAACATATCCCCTGCGTTAAGCGGGGCCTTACTGTATATTATTATTTTGAAAAATATTTTAAGATGACATCTGTTGCACAAATAAAAAACTAAAGCTATCGTAAGAGTGCTGTGTGTTTATTTTATCACATTTTAGTTCACATTATTTCGTGTAGATGGCCAGGACTTTTGAAAATAATACAATTACATGTACTCTTTTCGATTGTGATATTTATTTATAAAAAAATTATTACTTAAATATACATATACTATACATAAAATTCTTTTTTCAACGCGTCAATCTAAGCACAAAAATAACGGCAGAAGCGGGATGCGAACCGCGGACCTTGAAACCAACTATGCCTTGGGTAACTAAAGGCATTCATACCGCTCGGCGAACTGCGCCATTGCTATGCCCAGACCGACTCGCGTTGAAACTAGTATTTATATCATTGTTACCATCGTACATTTGATAGATGTCGACTAGTATATATTCAAAGTATGTATATTTTTATTTATTATTCAATCAGTCTTCATTTATTCATCGATTCTTAATATTTTGTTGTTTTCCGACAGTCTATTTATTTTAGTAAGTACCACTCGTTTCTCGAACCAAACTATAGACTGAATGGATGAGAAATGACTACTTATAGTTCCGACTCGGACTTTATAACCAATCATTTACCTGTGTTATTGATGGATAATTTTACCTTCTTGATATTGTCTCAAGGAGACATTATTATATGATTTTTTTTAATTTTTATTTTTTTAAAATAATATTCTAATAAAAATTAAAAAAAAATCATATATATAAAAAAATACACAAACAAATTACTTAAATATGTTATAAGTTAATAGTCTGTTTTTTATAATTGATTTGGTCAGTTTAAAAATACTTTCAAGTCAGTATTATTGATATCATAAATAATTACTAGTTAAGTTTTGTTTGGTTTTCTACCTATACACCCGTATATTCCATATTTGGATAAAATGGTCATCACAAATTGCCGCAACTACGTTCTCTCAGCTGCTTCTGTCCCTTTATTGTTCTAGGACGTATCTGCACCTGAAGGTCCTCTTGGGAACATATATGGTTCCCGAAAACCTGCAGAGCAGAGTCCGAGAACCTGAAGAAAGCGTAGCTATTTAACTATAGTGTACGAGGCTTATTTTTATGTGATTAGTTAATCTAATTTCTTAAACTTTACGATGCCATGACCATGAATAGATCTATGCAACGCCACGTGGATGATCGAAGATTTGAACCCCTAAATGGTGTCCGATTTTAACCATTTTTTTTTTCTCGGGCAGACGAGAGATGTCGCTATTGACCCAAGCTATAACATTGAACGAAAATATACAGTTTTATAACACATAGGTGTGCTCATATTTGGGCTCATGGTATCCATAAGGTTAAGGAAACCGGATGAATAACCCGATGATCCCGAGGCCTGGAACATTTTTTTTTTAACAGAACAGATGTTCCACATTTATGGAATACAGCACAAACATCAAAAAATTATATTTTCTGCGACGACTCAACCCATCAAATATAAAATGTTAGTTTTTTTAACCATATCAGCTTCTTATTTTTTATTTTTTTATGTAAACACATACAGGAGAATACCGACAGATAGTGATAGTAATTTTTTTTGAAGTCTCATCTGTGGAATTCTATGACGCTTGCCATGGTGAATATGGCTAAACGCTGCATGTGGAGTGTTGATCCGCCAATGTCATAGACTTCAGCCCGAGATTCACGCATCATCCTTTATTATTACAGGAATCTACTATGAATGGGTGGTCTTCACGGGACGACTTTCGTCTACCACCAGTTTTAATTGATAGGCTATGACTGACAATTTACGGTGATGGATCAAATTCACACCAACCGGGATATTCCAGAGCTCATGAAATCGACAAAAATCCATTTTTTTTTAATCTCCGTCGGGGTTCGAACCCACGACCTTTAATATAAAAGCAAAGTTTTTTTAACCATATGAGCGCCTTATTTGCAGCATATAGACATCGCGAATTGCCGGTTTATCAGTTATGTAAGCTCAAAGTGTCTATACTCTCTATGCCTTATCTCAGAACACCTGTATAGCCTGAGGTCTACATGAGAACATACTCGTAGATGACTGGTCACGGCAATTTTAAGGCTAAACTCTTCAAGTTTAACCTGGATGATAGTCCAGACTGCCAATGTGGTAGCCCCTTGCAGGACGCTGAACACGTTATGTGGCATTGCCCAATATTAGATTTAAGTAGGGAAAGGCTCTTTACCGTAATCCAACAGAAGCCTGGAACGGTTGGATATGTCGACCTCATCGCTACGGAGTCTAATTAACATGCATTTTCTGTAAACGCGGCGACCTTCGGTGAAGAGGTTAAAAAGTCCAAATTTTAACGTCTAAACTATTAACTTTTACACCCACGTTTGGTGTTGCTCACCAAAGCCCGTTACTTGTATAACGAGAAAGTACTCTGAAAAAATGCCTTGCTAAGTGCTCTCAAGGAGCGCAGGTACAAGGCGACCAGGCAGGGGGCCTTAGGTCCCAAAAAAAACTCGTAGATGGTTCTCGGGAAGCCATCAGGTCAAGAGCCCGTGAATTTGCATAGACTGCGGCTGTAGTACCATAGAATTAATCTGAGTGTATCAAGCTTGCTCGGATTCGAACCGACAGCATCCGAATGACAAACAAACGCTCTTATCACTGGACTATGCCGCCCGGTATATTGAGTTCTTCTTCGTAGTATCAAATCCGGTGCATTGGTATGCAGCAACGAAATCTTGCATTAAGATCTCCACTCCTCTCGGTCCTCCGCTACCCTCTTTAGCTCAGCATAAAAGCTACAACTCTTGTCCTCAAATACTTGCTGTAAATACTCCCGTCTGGGGCGCCCTCTACATTTAATGTATTTAATTAGGTTAGATAAATTAGTTAGCATCGGTAGTAGATATTATTATAACGTTTAGTATGTATTTTATTAATCTTTTAACATGATTATTGAAATTATGAAATTCCACAGAAAATTATTATTCGAGAACATTTCATCAAATCTCTTACTCACATTTGCTTGATGGTCCAAATGCGCCTGTCTCAACATCTCCAAATCCAGAGTGTCCAGTCCAGCAGGAAGAGAGATGGAATTCCTCCTCATGCTGACCCTCTTCTGCGAACTTCCTTCGGGAAGAGGACCTGGATGGTCGTCGATTGCCTCATCTAGCTCTTCATTCCCTAAGATCCCTTGAATCTCGCCGTTTGTATCCGCAGCAGTTCCAGCATTGCGGATTCCATCGCCTTCGTCATCAAAGTAAGGAAGAATGTGTGAAGAAGGACACTGGATGATTATCTGCGGTGGATCAGTGATGTCCTTCAAACTGCCTTGAGGAAGACTAATTTGTAGCTTTCCGTTTGATTTTCTTTGGTTATCCATGTTGACCTTGTTATTTGAAACGCTCTTAAAACGCCCTTTATATCACTTTCTTTTAAGACGTTTGAATCACTTATTACTGTAAATTGTGTAATTATTTTGTCTAATTGTATAAATATTAAATTTGTGCACATCACGTGCTAGAATAAAATGATTATTTTTCTATTATGACTTGTTTATTACATTGATAATAAGAACCATCTCAGAGAGGTGAGCCTTATGGATCGGTAACATCATGCGCCACGATGGTCTTCTTCACGACATTGTGGAGGGGATGGTTGAGGGTAGAATATTTGCAGCAAGAGTTCGAGGACATGAGTTGTAGCTCTTATGCTGAGCTGAAGAGGTTTGCGGAGGACCCAGAGGAATGGAGATCGAGATGCAAGATTCTGTTGCTGCAAACGAATCCACCGGATTGATACTACGAAGAAGGTTACATTGATTCCATTTTTATTTCTCGAGTGCTTTCAGGCTGGTGCCAAAAGGCCTGGATATGCAATTTTTTGTGTTTTATTTTGTGTTCGCTCGTCTGACAAGCGCATATTGGTCATTGCTCGCCGGTGGTCATAGCTCAATGGTCAAAGCGTTTGCTTTGCAAGCCAAAGGTCGTGGGTTCGATCCCCGATAGAGATTTAAACAAAAGGGATTTTTAATCGATTTTTGAGCTCTATAATACCCCGGTTGGTGTGAATTTGATCCATCACCCGTAAAATGCTAGTCATAGCCCTATTAATTAAAATTGGTGGTAGACGAAAGTCGTCCCGTGAAGACCACAATTCATAGTAAATTCCTGTAATAAACAAGGATGATGCGTGAATCTCGGGCTGTAGTCTATGACATTGGCGGATCAACAGTCCACATACAGCGTTTAGCCATATACACCATGGTAAGCGATGGGACTTCAGAATTACGATCACCATCTGTCGGTATTCTCCCGTATGTGTTTACATTAAAAAAAAAAATTAAAATGTAATTCTTAGTTAGTAAGTAACACATAGAGGAGAATACCGATAGATGGTGATAGTAATTCTGAAGTTTCATCTGTGGAATTCTATGACGCTTACCATAGTGCATATGGCTAAGCGCTGCATGTGGAGTGTTGACTGGCCAACGTCATAGACTACAACCCGACATTCATGCATCATCCTTATTATAACAGGAATTTACTATGAATGGGTGGTCTTCACGGGACGACTTTCGTCTACCACCAATTTTAATTAATAGGCTATGACTGTCATTTTTAGGGTGAGTGATAAAATTAACACCAACCAGGGTATTTTAGAGCTGAGAAATCGATTAAAAATTCTTTTTTAATCTCGTCGCGGATCGAACCCACGACCTTTGGCTTACAAAGCAAACGCATTGACCATTGAGCTATACCCGCCGGCATAAAACTAATGCCATGATAAATAGTCACATTTCCCAGACTTCTGAACCGATTTCCGTCGGAGGAACACAAGTAGTGATTGTGAATGAAATATACTTATCTGAGACAAGTGATACAACTAGGACGAAATAACTTCTCAAAAGAAATCGACAGACGTATACAATTGGGTTGGGCAGCAATTGAAAAACTTAAGAATACTTTTAAAACGAAATTTTCGCAACGTCTTAATACTAAGACGCTAAACCAATTCATCGTTTGTTCCATTACACAAAATGTACTTAGATTTGCATACGATTGCGTTTTGACCAACAGATGTTGACTTTTATTAGACTTAAAATATTTAGTCTTAAATATTATATCGTTATATAATAGTTATATTTTGATATCCTCCTCTCTACGGGAGAAACGGATAGCTATCGGATCGCGCGGTGGAAGTATGAGGAGCAGATTAACAACACACAGACTTTTTCCGACGCACATTGACATGTATTTTCGATAAAGACTTGGTTTCTCCGATCGACCGCAACATGGCGTTGCTTTCGCCTAGATCAATCGGAACTTAAGACTGAGCGCGCTCGTGATTGGCTGTCGCCCGGCACCGCAAGTGGCGATCAACGTGACTAGTCGTCCTGACAGCATTACAAAATGACGACACATACATGTACGACATGCGAACATAAATAAGAGATGAAAGATTTTACATCGAGGTTTTCGGTACCAGTCAGTAAGAGCTATATCACGCTGATATAAATTTGTAAAAGAAAAAAAAATGCTTACTGGAAGTGCACGAAATTTTTATTAATATTCGTTTAGTTAATTTTTTGAGCCAACCAATGTGAGTGACTTTTTAATTAACATTTACAAATGAAATCACTCTTCCAATTTGATGATACTCGTAGTTTATATAACATAAATTAGCGAGGTCATATCAGTCACGTTCCTAGGTAACTGAAAATTTAGCAGTTTTGAGTTATTTACCTCAAAGGACTCTTCTTCTAAAATGTAATTTTCAATGCTTTGTAAAGGGTCCGCCATCTAACGTTTTTTTTCAACTAGTGCTTATTTCGTGAATGGTAACACTTAGCTCATGTCTGATTTGACAGATAATTAGTTTTATCCTTCCGCTGAACGAATATGGTTGTGTATACGCTTGAACAACGCTGGGAAATATTGCGACATTACTTTGAAAATCAGGCCATTTTTCTTCGAAAATGAGCAAGGAGTGGCCGTTACAGTCAATGGCGATCGTTATCGGGCCATTTTTGTTCACAAAAATTGAAGAGGAGGATATTGGCAACATTTGGTTTCAACAGGACGGCGCTACGTGCCACACAGCCGAAGCTACACTCGATGTTTTGCGCCTCATTTAAAAAAAAAGTTATTTGGCGGACCCTTATTATCAATTTATAAGTATCAATTTAAAACCGACCTATTCAGTGATCTTTTAAAAAAAATGTGTTTTTTTTTTAATTTTGAGTCAAGGTTCGAACCCGCAACTTGTGGCATAATAATCACATCCCCGTTCGTCACGTGGCCGCGTGGAGGAAGGATGCATGAGCAGATTAACAGCAGAAATAACTTGTTTTTGAAGCAAAAATCGCATTTATTTTTAATAAAGGCTTAATGTCCTCATCCGACCGGTATGGCGTTTCGCCGGCCGGACGAGAACTAACTGACAATCACGGTAAAAACGCAAATTAAAAATGAGCGTTGAACCAACATGAAATGGAGAAACTGTCATAACAAATAAAATGGCGTATGAAAACGATTTGTAATTTTATATAATTAAAACTAACATTATTAGATGTGCATGAGGCTTTTCGGCATCAGCCTGAAAAGAGCTAAACCAAGTTGATATCAACTTATTTAGAGGATCTAACAGATTCGAAGTACATATATACTTTGAAGTCTTTATAAATGTGCCACAAAGTCAACGAAAATGATGTCCGTCCAAAGAGAAACCCATTCGTGGCGTATGACGTAATACCAGTCATGATCTTTACATAGAATTTGTATATTACAGCATTATTTTTTTTTCAAAATGAACTCACTATACAACTGAATATAATATATATAAGATTGCAGTTGAAAACTATAAGCAATATCTGATATATTTATTTACTACTATATTTATCACAGTCTATATATTTTGCCTAAAAACTTATTAACAAATCCATCAAAAAGGCGCCGCGTTCAAAATATTAATTTATACAAAGATGCGTCTTACAGTCTACGTATGTCAATGTATACTCACAGCCATCTGGAATACAGGTCCTGGATTAAATAATTGTTAGTTTAAATAAGTGCGGAAAGATCAAAAGATAATCTGAATTTCATAATGATTTTGCTCACATCTTGGATCGCTGACCGTTTTATTTCCCGCCATGTTTTGACAGTTGACGTTCAGAGACGCGCGGCGCGTCACTGAAGCTTATTTTCAAATAAGACGAAAAAAATGATTCTATTTTCGAATTTTCTCTCCACTCAAACGTGCGGAGCAATTTGTCATTTCGTATATTTTGTTTTCATTTCTAACCTATTTTATAAATATGACTGAATATATTACAGATATGCATTTTTATTTTTACATTATCTATTAGACGGTAATAATGTTTTCAATTCGAATTACTTTCTTCTTTTGCTATGTACGCTCTCTAAATCACGGCTAGGCGCCCTTTTTTCTCCTGTATGTGTTTACATAAAAAAAACTACGTTCATTTTAAAACAAATTCGTTAGACGCTTCAAGACTGAAGCTCTACGACCTCATGGATGTTTCTATTTTCCAAGATGTTAAAAGAATAATTGTATTTAAAAGAGAAATTTTAAATGGATTAAAAACTGAATTATACCTAGACATTTAAAATGTTCCAAGAAATTGAGGATACTGGATATCGCGTTCGTTAACCCTTTCGCATCGGTTGTCGGCATATGCCGTTCAAAATTCTCCGACCGTTGACATCGGTTGACGCGATACATCATTTCAGTACTCATTGTGACATCTACGGTAGGAAATCGGAAGTGCAGTCATTCCCTTCATCAACCTACATGTATTCTTTACAGGAATTTGTAAAGCATGTAAATAAATATCTTTAGGTTTCGTCACAGGAGAGATTTTTCTGTAAATCACATGTGTCAATGCCACCACATGTATGGAGTTATATAATGAACGTTTGTTAAATATATTAGTTTTTGTACGCACCATCTGATAGCTAAATTATATAAGAACGAATTTTAAATATGAAAATAGGTCATTATATGTACATTTATGCTTCAAATACACTAGTATAAGCAAAAAAATGATTTGAAAAATTCACGCCGTATTGATAGTACAATTTGTATTCCACCGAGCCGCTGCATAACCAAAGACCTAATGCTGGGCAGCACACAGTCGATGTTGGGTGGAAAAAATTTGACGTCGCTGACACGAAGAAGAATAAGATAGGCATATTTAGACGTATGTTAAATAGCTTTTTTCGAGGAGATCGCTTGGATAAGTGTGACACTAGAAAGCATTTTTTAATTTATCAATTCATTTTGGATTGATCGAATTTCCCATGAGCTTGGTGACCTCTTATAACGACTGCTTACACTGTCAACACGCTGCCCGCCTAGTGTAAAGTATTCAGGTTACTAACAATGCAGAACCTTGAATTGTTTGTAGTATGTATTATGCTAGTTTATGATTATTTAACACCACGCCCAGCAGTAGAACAGTGATAAATATTGATCAAACATTGCCAGGTAATAATTAAGCGATGCATCACTGAGGTAACTGCTCGAGACCTCGCGTATATATTTTTAAAGGTTTCTTTTTTTATACAATCACATGCAGCTTTTTAACCTTTTCGTTACGACTCGGCGGAATACAAATTATACTGTCAATGCGGCGTGAATTTTTCAAATCATGTTTTTTGCTTCTTCTTCGTAGTATCAATCCGGTGGATTGGTTTGCAGCAACAGAATCTTTCATCTCAAATTCCATTCCTCTCGGTCCTCCGCAACCCTTTTCATCTCAGTATAAGCGCTACAATTCATGTTTTCGAATACGTGCTGCAAAAACTCCCGTCTAGGGCACCCTTTGCAGTTTCTACCCTCAACCATCCCCTCCACAACATCGTAAAAAGGACCATCGTGGCGCATGATGTGACCAATCCATCGGGCTCGCCTCTCTGAGATGGTTCTTATTAGGTGCCTATCTTCCTTGATTATCCTGAGAACCTCATTGCTCGTGACGTTGTCTCTTCAGGAAATTCCGAGAATTCTTCTGTACGACCACATCTCAAAGGCCTCTAGTCTTTTTTTATCACTTAATATTGTATTGTATTTATACTTGCCTATCACTAAAACTAGTATTTGAAGCATAAATGTACTTATCTGAACTATTTTCATATATCAAATTGGTTCTTCTATCTTTTAGCTATCAGATGATGCATTAAAAACTATTATATTTAACAAACGTTCGTTCTGTAACTCCATACATTTGGTGGCATTGACACATGTGGCTTACAGAAAAATCGCTCCTGTGACGAAACCTAACGATATTTATTTACATGCTTTACAGATTCATGTAAGTAATACATGAAGGTTGATAAAGGGAGTGACTGTACTTCAAATTATCTACTGTAGATATCACAATGAGAACTGAAAGTAGCAAAACGATATATCACGACAACCGATGTCAACGATCGGAGAATCTTTGGCAGCATATGCCGACAACCGATTAAGGGTTAATAGTAATGATTTATGGAACATTTTCTGTATTCTCTGTACATATATATTGTTTTTAAGTGTGCTCAATGAAGTTTATTGTTTATAATAAAAAATTAACTAAAAAATATTAACTTATGGTGTAGGTAACGATTGTAACAATACATTATATAATCTATGCATGGAAAGTCGTAACAAACATTGCATTAAGGGGACACTTATTCACATGTCATACAAGGCATGTAATTAAAATAGTCGTAAAAAGACATATTAAAGCGTACAATGGTCTTTACATGTAATGTAATAACAACAATATTCAAGTACGTATTTAAATTTTATTTAAAATTGTTCGAAAGTTACTATTTTTTATATTTTTATTTAATTTATTATTCTTTAGAATGACTTAATGATAGGATAATCAAGGAAGGTAGGCACCTAATAAGAACCATCTCAGAGAGGCGAGCCCAATGGATTGGTCACATCATGCGCCACGATGGTCTTCTTCACGATATTGTGGAGGGGATGGTTGAGGGTAGAAACTGTAGAGGGCGCCCTAGACGGGAGTATTTGCAGCAAGTATTCGAGGACATGAATTGTGGCGCTTGTGCTGAGCTGAAAAGGGTTGCGGAGGACCGCGAGGAATGGAGATCGAGATGCAAGATTCTGTTGCTGCAAACCAATCCACGGATTGATACTACGAAGAAGAAGAATGACTTCGATGGGTGTATTCGAAATTGAATAGATCTGGTAAAAGACAGTTTGACGATAGGCATTTGAAGGACATGTTTTTTTTTAAAACGATTAGGCCAGTTTCAGAGAAAAAATATTGACATTAGCTTGATATAGCTGCTTTAGGCTGATGCCGTAAAGCCTCGAAAAACGATATTTTGTCTCTTATTTTTGTTCGCTCGCCTGACATGCACATATAATGTTAGTTTTAATTGTATAATGTTGCACGGCGTTTGCATGCGCCATTTTATTTGTTGTGACAGTTGCCCCATTTCCTGTTGGTACCACTGTCATCTTGAATTCGCTTTTTCTGCAGCGACGGTTGGCAGCGCGAGATGAGAGCGCGCCGTCAGTTGACAGTTGGCAGCTGGCTCGCGACCGTTATGGGAACGCCTAAGGGCGGGTGAGAACAAGTTCTTTGTATTGTGAACCTGATCCTGCATCCTGTCATCCAGGAAATCGATATCAAGCTTTGAGAGGAGGATATTAATATGTTTAGATTGTACCTGAAAAAGAACCTAAAAATCAGAATTAACTGAAAATCTTTATTTGTTCGATTTGAGTTGAACATTAATGAAACTATTTTTTCCTAAGGTAAGCCTCTATAACACCCGTAAGCAAAACCGTGAATACTAATGTTCCGGAACCGAGGTCGCGGTTCCGAAATGACGGCGTCAGCTTAAATGGTGATGCCGGAATACCAAGGATCCGGCACTGAGTATAAATTCAAAGACCGGAGTTGAGTTGATACTTATTTATTTGACAATATACCCCTTTTTATATCTTAGTACACAACATGAGTAAGTATTTATAAAATTAATATTAATACACCGCAAATTCCTCGGTACCTAAAATAACGTCTTAGGTTTTCACAGCCAGATTTGATATTGTGGCTTTTGGGTTTATCTTTTAAAGATAATCTAAATAAACCAACTCAAAACTAAATAAATCATCAATCCTGAAGAAGACCCCCGCAATTGCGGTCGAAATATTGGTTGAAGGAAGTTCGCCACACACGGCTAAAACCAAAAGCCACAATATCCTCGATACCTGTTGTCTTGGACCTTGATCCCCTCAATTTACACAGAGGGGCAAAATATTTTGATGGTCAATGCCCTGTGTCGTACCCGACTGTATGAATCGGCAGATTTCATCTAAGATAGAGAGTTTGATTATAACAATTACTTTGAAGAATTTTGGATGTTTAATACAAATTGATTACGTTCAAAATAACATTTTGAACTACTAGATTGTGGGTTTACAAAATTAAATAAATATTGTCTTTCTTTCCATAAGCACGAACTTCATTCAGGTATGCCAATGCCGGTTTTAGGGGGTGGCGCAGTGGGTCGGTGGTCCAGGGCTTCGAATGAGCTAGGGGCGCCGAGGGCAATCTATCTCATGTATGTATATTTTAAATAGATACAATATGGGACACCAGAAAAAAAATCGCCTTATGGTGCCGCTGGGTCTAGAGTCGGAACTGAGGTATGTAAACGACAACTAACTAAAACAAGCAATTGAGTGACACTGGCTTAGTTCACTCTAGTACTACAATATTATTTGATTCCCGGAAGGAGTAATTTATTTTAAATTGCCCTGAATTTCTACAAACAAAGAGAATTCTGTCATTTGCCACTAAAATAGCGTAAAATGCTCTTTTTCGCTTTAAATATAATTTCAAATGATATACTCGTAAGTAGGAATATTTTTATTTTTTTATGTAAACACATACAGGAGAATACTGACAGATGGTGATAGTAATTCTGAAGTCTCATCTGTGGAATTCTATGACGCTTACCATGATGCATATGGCTAAGCGCTGCACGTGGAAAATTGATCCGCAAACGTCATAGACTACAGCCCGAGATTCACACATCATCCTTTATTATTACAGGAATTTACTATGAATGGGTGGTCTTCACGGGGCGACTTTAGCCTACCACCAATTTTAATTAATAGGCCATGACTGACATTTTACAGGTGAGGGATCAAATTCACACAAACCGGGAATTTTAAAGCTCAGAAATTGTTTTTTTTTTTCTCCGTCGGGGATTGAAGCGATTGAACCCACGAGATTTGGCTTGCAAAGCAAACGCTTTGACCATTGAGCTATACCAGGGCACCTGTAGTGCAAGTGCCCACGAACTTGCATAGACTACGGCTGTAGTACCAAACAAATATTTGGGTGTTCAATAATAATAATAAAACAATAATAATTATAAAATATGTTAAACTTAAACTCTAATCTAAATCCCACATTCATTCTCAACCAGAGAAAAAAAGATAACCGCAACGGAACTGGTGATACCTGGGGCCACCCTGCGGCTTGTGTGGTGAGGCGAAACTGAGGGGAATACTTGGATTGCCCCGAAAGAGGACCTAGGACACGACCAGGGGTGGAATATATGGAGGTCCCTTAACAGACTTCGGACCGGAGTATGCAAGAAGACGACACAAATGAAAGCCTGGCAGTTTTACAGCGGATCGACTGAATGTGACTGCGGCGTGGAGCAGACCCTGTCACACCTTCTAAAGGGTCCGCCAAATAACTTTTTTTTTTAAAACGGCGCAAAACATGGAGTGTAGCTTCGGCTGTGTGGCACGTGGCGCCGTCCTGTTGAAACCAAATGTTTCCAATATCCTCCTCTTCAATTTTTGTGAACAAAAATTCGTTCAACATGGCCGCGCCGCATGGAAGCGCCATTGATGGCGCTTCACGCACACTTTCTGCCACAGCAGCAATATTCTCGGGTGTACGCACTGTTTTTGGCTTTTCACGCTTTGGTTTATCGATGAGGATGCCAGTTTCTTTCACTTTTTTCACAAGATAACGAACATACGGAGCTGACGGTGATTCTCTTCTTCCAAAATCCGTACGCAATTTTCGCACACATTCTGCAACATTACCATGATTTTCAAAGTAATGTCGCAGTATTTCCCAGCGTTGTTCAAGCGTATACACAACCATATTCGTTCAGCGGAAGGATAAAACTAATTATCTGTCAAATCAGACATGAGCTATGTGTTACCATTTACGAAATAAGCACTAGTTGAAAAAAAAAACGTTAGATGGCGGACCCTATAGAATGTGTGCTGTGTTCGAGTTGCTGCACCCAGGAAGACCTGATGATGGCCGGGAGTAACATCATCGATGTTACTCCCCATTTCTGGGCAGACAGGATCTGACCCTGTTGTTTCCGACACGATTAAATACAACCAGAAAAATTGAACATCACAAGAGGTGTACCAAGAAGGAACCACAAGAACGAAGACCACTACTAAGCCAATATATTTTGAATTGACAAACCGCGTTGCTAGTCGTTCACTGTTCTTTATAATGAAGAAATATTTAATCTTAAAAACACGTTCCAAGCTACGTTGTAGACATGGAACACATCGCGCCACATGCCAACACCGACTACGTTTCTTATCATCGATTTATATGCAAATTGTTTTGGCCAAAAAAATGTGTAGCAAAACGTTTCGCGAATTTTTAATCGCCACCTTGTATGCCTCTGGCGGTGAATTTTTCAAAAAGCCTTAGAAGAATAATAATCATTTCATTGAAATATTTTATTGACGATTTGAATGTTATGAACTACACCTGTCAAGGTGAGACATTGTTTGGGAGGGACAGTCACAATGTCGCGAAACAATTTATTTTTATATAAACACATACATACATTAAAAGACTAGAGGCCTTTGAGATGTGGTCGTACAGAAGAGTTCTCGGAATTTCCTGGAGAGATCACGTCACGAACAATAAGGTTCTCAGGATAATCAAGGAAGATAGGCACCTAATAAGAACCATCTCAGAGAGGCGAGCCCGATGGATCGGTCACATCATGCGCCACGATGGTCTTCTTCACGATATTGTGGAGGGGATGGTTGAGGGTAGAAACTGTAGAGGGCGCTGAAGACGGGAGTATTTGCAGCAAGTGTTCGAGGACATGAATTGTAGCTCTTATGCTGAGCTGAAGAGGGTTGCGGAGGACCGAGAGGAATGGAGATCGAGATGCAAGATTCTGTTGCTGCAAAACAATCCACCGGATTGATACTACGAAGAAGATACAGGAGAATACCGACAGATGGTGATAATAATTCTGAAGTCTTATCTGTGGAATTCTATGACGCTTACCATGCTGCATATGGCTAAGCGCTGCATGTGGAGTGTTGATCTGCCAACGTTATAGACTATATCCCGAGATCCACGCATCATCTTTGATTATTACAGGAATTTACTATGAATGGGTGGTCTTCACAAGACGACTTTCGTCTACCACCAATTTTGATTAATAGGCTTTGATTGGCATTTTACGGGCGAGGGATCAAATTCACACCAATCCGGGGTATTTCAGAGCTCAGAAATCGATTCAAAATATATTTTTTTAATCTCCGTCGGGGTCGCACATAGAGTTAAAAAGCAATATGTGAAAATGATGTCAAGTATCATGTATTAATACGTGTATATTTATCAATATATATGTGATATGTGTTAAACGTTTAACATCAAAAGAATATGCATGCTCCCTAACGACCAGAGCGCTAATTATGCTGAACATGTACAATGCCCTGATGAGCATGAACTATTAGAGGATTATGCCATTGTAATTATGCAGTGAGCATTAGTTTTAGTAATTTGACATCTAAAGAAAACTCATTCAGTGGAAAATCGCTATGCGTTTTGTGGAAGTGAATAGCATCACTGAATAAATGTTGAAAATCACGTAATTCTTATATTTAGACGCACAAATTTCAAAACGTTTAAAAAGCAATAAATACGGTTTACCGTGTACAACTTTTTGACAGTTGAACGAGAAATTAAAGTGACTTTATAAATAAAATATTACATGAATCAAATGTTTGTTTGATCTTACATAAACATACAACATATCATTTTAAAATGGTTGCCAAATCAATGTCAAAATAGAGAGCCAGAAATAGCCAAAAATAGTAATACGTTTTAATGTTATTTAAGTTTTTAGCAATAACTTTAAGGAATTTCCTGGAGAGACCACGTCACGAACAATGAGGTTCTCAGCATAATCATGAAGGATAGGCACCTAGTAAGAACCATCTCAGAGAAGCGATCGGTCACATCATGCGCCGCGATGGTCATCGTCACGATATTGTGGAAGGGATGGTTGAGGGAAGAACGTAGACGTCCTAGACAGGAGTATTTGCAGCAAGTGTTCGAGGATATGAGTTGTAGCTTTTATGTTGAGGTAAAGAGGATTGCAGAGGATCAAGAAGAGTGGATATTGAGATGCAAGATTTTGATGCTGCAAACCAATCTACCGGATTGATACTACGAAGAAGAAGGAAGCACATCTAGAATGATGATAATTATTTTTAAATTAATTATCATATTACCGCATCTTATTTAAATAATATTATTAGTTATTTTATATATATAGGGATTTTATTGTGATACCATTGCTGTAAATCGACATTTTTATGATCTTGTTGACATCAGCATGATGTAGCCCTTGCTGACTGGTACCGAAAACCTCGATATAAAATCATTCGTCTCTTATTTCTGCTCGCTTGTCAGACATGAATGTGTCCGCTATTTTGGTATTTTGGACAAGTCCGGTCATAGTTATATAGACCGACGCTTGTGGCGCAGTGCGACTGCCCATCCCGAGCGCGGAGCCATTCGTGTTCCGCCCTTCGGCGAGATAATGTTGTATTGTAGCTCGGCCTAATGCTGTGACTAGGTCCGGGCCACAAGCTTGTAAAGTTTTATCGTAAATACATGTCAATTTGCTTTCGAAAAAGTGTGTGTTATTAATCTGCTCCTCATCATTCTTTCACGCGACTGAATAACAACCTTTTGAAAGAGAGGAGGATGTTAGTATGTACATCAGCTAACAAATATAATCCGAGCACTAAAGCTATATTTAAAGAAACCGTTAAAACATTTTGAATGTAATCTTACAACTAGTTAAAGCAGTTACATGATTCATGATTTAGCATAATTCAACAAATTGAAAATTTCCTGCATTTCACTGCGTTTATTTCAAACAAGCTTGCAGTTGCGTTATCTTGGAAGTTAATTCAAAGTTACGAGAATTGCATTAGAAAATGGTCGGATAGCGGCAGTACATATGTGGAATATAAACAAGTACGCAATCAGTTAGAATCCCATTCCCTATGAACAAGTTCTAAGAACTTTGATAAAGCAAGAAGTAAAAATGTATAAAGGTTAACAATAGATGGGTGTGGTAATGCTTTGTTGCCCAGAATGATAAATAACGCGCTTCATTGCACATGTCTTGCGTCTTACAATATTTAGATTTACTTATGTAAGATTCATAGATTAACTATATACATAACTTACTCGTAGTAAATATGTATGCGTTTAACCTGATTACATAACACCGATGCAGTTATCGTGCATCTTACATATTAATAAGATTACCCTCAGCTTTAGCACTTTGTTTCTCAGCCAGAGAATATGCGGCACCAGTATGGGGTTGATGAGTCCATTGTAATCAAGTGGATACTGCCCTGAGTGATGCATGCAGAGTCGTCATAGGCTGCCTTAAACCAACACCCATTTCTAAACTATACCCCTTGGCTGGCATCGCACCACCAAACATAAGACGCAAAGTCGTATGAGCAGAAGAAATGCGTCAGGCAATCAACCAACCGTCCCACTGCTTGTATAATCAGATACCCCCAACACGCAGACTGAAGTCGCGTAGCAGCTTTCTGAGATACACGCAACCTCTCACATCCGGCCTTAAAAATGAGAGACTCCAGCTCTGGCGACAAGTCGCATCAGAGGATTTCGTTACTCCAAAGGAAGGCCTCCTCCAACTGGGAAGAACCTTGACTGACGGACCTGGAAAACCCTGAACAGATAAAGAACCGGAGTTGGTAGAACAAAGGACAACCTCGAGCGGTGGGGAATTCTTCGGCAGGTAGAGCTATTATTAACAAGCTGCACACCTCAAGACCAAATGCTAGGCAACACACGGGCTACACACGGGCTATCGATACTGGGCAGAAATAATTTGACGTCGCTGACACGAAGAAGAAGCTCTCATTTTGACAGTATAATGAGTAGGGAATATACGTAATATATTCAAAACTGATCCTTATACTATCACTATTTACTTGATGTCTTCAGTCTATCACCTAATCATGTGGAATATATACACGTCATTATAATAAGATAAACATAGACAACGGATATTTTCTATAATGTTGGATTATACAGATATGACCGCAAAACTATCACTTAACTCTTACCCTGCCATTTACGTGCATAGACGTAAATCGCCAGTGTGAATGTTTCGAATACTGAAATAGCTTGGCTTGTCATAGTTGAGTATATTTCTTTGGCAGGAAAAGGGTTAAAGTCATGTGATATTTTGTTAGCATTGGTGAAAAATATGTCATCTTTACCTTGATTTTTATCTATGAGTATATTTACATTTAAAATATTTTGATATAAACTAATAAATATTTACGTCAGAATATTTTGTTTGTCAAAGTAACATACAGGCATACCTAGTGGAAATGCCGTTTCATGTCAGATCACTAAAGTTAAGTAATTTTTAACACAAATTGTACAAAAGTACACCGCACGGCATTGGATGGGTTGAATCACCCTTTAGGATTTGAGACAAAGCTAAGATAATGCATTCGCCTATCGATTTCTTTTGAGGATTTATTTAGTCCTAGTTGGATTACTTGTTCAAGATAAGTGTATCAATTTACAAAATATATCCAAAGAAGAACTCAGGTAATGAAGGCTACCAAATTAGTGGCAAAGGGCAGGGCATCTGTGGAAGAGACAACGGTCGATGGGGGGAAAAAAGTATTAGAGGGACGTTGGTCGATTCCCTGCAAGATGGACTGACGACATCAGAAGAATAGCGGGAGTGGCCTGGATGTGGAAGGCAGAGGATTGAAGAGGATGGATACACATGCGGGAGGCCTACGTTCAACAGTGGACGGACACAAGCTGATGATGATTTAATATAATAGCAACTGATAGAACTTTGTGGCTGCCATTTGAGGCTCCTGTTATTAACCAAATAAGGGAGAGAAAATCATATCTACTAATACCAAGGCTAAATAATGTTACTTAGTGTAAGTGGCATCTCTCCAAAAGCCAATGCAGCCAAATAATGGGCTTCGATAACAGATGTTTGCGTAGAATACTGGCAGTGCGATGGTTTGACTTCATGAAGAATGACAAGTTAAGAGAGCGGACGAGGCAGCCTTCCATATTATACTTATAGTCTGTCAAGAGACCGAGGTGTACCTGGCTGGGACACTTTTTAAGAATACCGCAAAAGAGTATAGAGCGCTGTCCTGAAAGGCCGATTAATTATAATCGTATACAGAATATATTCGAAGGAGCTGCGGCAGGCGGAACTGAAATGAGATGAGGCGAGGACCAAGGCATCTGACAGAGCTTTATGACGGTTGCTGGTGATGTCCATATGCTCCAGTTGAACAGGAGAGGACATGCACAAATTAAATTAAATGAATTTAAGTGGAAGGATGACTATCAAAATGGTTCTAACATATGTTCAAGAACACCAAGACTTTAGGTATTCTCCTGTATGTGTTGACATAAAAAAAATAACGATGTTGGTTCCGGTGAGCAACATACCGATCAACCTGATAGACGTTGCGTGTGGAAAATATGTGTCGCATTTACGTACCTTCATTATGCAATATTTTTCTTTAAGTTATTCATAATGCTTGTTGAAGTAAACACGACTCTGGAAAATCATTTTAACACGTTAATCGCCATGTCAACCATTGGTGGCCGACACTGATTCATTACAATCACGCCGCGTCGGCCACCGGTGGCCGACACGACAAACATAAATTTGACTTGTCGTTTTGCGCTAACAGCCATGCGCTAAATACAAACTGCTATTCAGAATGTCCGACGCGGCCCCTAACACCAAAAACATTTTCCGTCACAAAAAACGGTGATGGCGATGAGCGTGTTAAGAATTCTATTATAATTATTGTTGAATTTGAAATTGATTATTGTCACATGAAATAAAAGGGTATAATCATTTATAGTGCTCATGTATAATTAATACGATAAAGATCTCAGGCAGATTAATTGAATTCATTAACGGCTTATGTAATCTTAAACACTAGTAACTACTAGTAATACAAGGTCTTTAGTGAATCATATAATTAAGAATTATATTTATGTAAAGCTGACAATTATTCGATTATAATTATGCAAGCGAAATGATTTCTTTGATATAAGTGGTGTTAAATGTGTGATACTGAGACAAATACTTAACATAAACCACTTCAATAAAGTTTTTTTTTAAATAAATTTTAGGATGTAATGTGGTGTGATTTGACGCGATGTGATGTGATGTGATGTGATGTGATGTGACGTAATGTGATGTAAAAATAGCAATCAAGAAAGCAACTTATACTGTTCTATCGTTTTTTTAATTTATTTATTATTATTTATTTATTTTTATGTAAACGCATGCAGGAGAGCACAACCGGTCAAGACCAGTGCACTCTATGACGCTCAGCCAGGGAGGCTGGACGCTGCATGCGGGAAACGTGTGTTGTGTTCGTGTTTGTGTGTGGGTTGGGGAGATTGCAAGTGTATATTTATCTGTTTCTTGAAGAGATCCAGATTGTAGGAAGGAGGAAACACAGACGCTGGAAGAGCATTCCATAGCTTACCGGTGGCATTAAGGAAGGAACTTTGGAAGCTGCCAGTTCTTGGTCGACATACTTATTACACAGAACCGGAGTTCCAAGACACAAAATGAGAAACAGAGCATACATAAATATACAAAACATACAAAAGATAATGAAATATAAAAATAACGTAAATGAAGAAGAAGATGACACGTATCAAAGATCATAGAGATCTAGGAGAACAATACCATCGACAAAAGAGGAAAAGGATGTGAGAAAAGGATCGAGGTGTGCTGGTAGGCCAATATAATACGGTTCCGCCGTTCATTTTGTTCCCAGGCAATTCGTTTAACGACTCATCGGTAACGATGTTGGGCGCATTGGACGTCTGGCGCACGGGACAGCCGGTGCACTGGATGTTTCGCTAACCTAACCTAACCTAAGTTATTTCGTTAACGAGACCTATGAACTCTATGATCACTGGACAAATTCTTAGATTAAGTAAGGTTAGCGAGACATCTAGTGTACCAGTTATCCCGTGCACCAAATTTCCCGTGCACCAGACGTCCAGTGTATTTGAATTGTCCGCGAATGATAGGTCACGACACCTTATGATACGTTTATCGTAGTATTATCTGACCAATTTTTCCACAATCAAATGTAGTGTACTTCGCCTAACTTTGAATTAGAATTTTGTGACAATTTTGGCAATATTGAATTAAAATCAATTCGTTATTGGTTATTAAACTGTTGGTTTATTTTCACTAAAGAGAGAAAATATGCTTTTGAAAATATATCTAAGCAAAGTTCATAGTTATTAGTGGTGATCCATTATCGCCATTGGACACTGTAATTACGACACTTATAAACCGTTTAAAATGCAATTTAAATGTTTTGTCTTCTAAATGAAGATGTAAATGTACTAACGATTTTGTACAACAGAAATAAATGGATTTTAGTGTATAAATAAAATGATCACTTTCTTTTATCCTCCTTTTCATCCAAAAGGGAAGATTATTGTTTGAAAATGGATTTGATGTTTAATACAAACTTTGAACTGATTTGACCAAATTTATCAATATATTTTGGGGAACATTATTTTTTTGTCTATTGTATACAAAAAAACATTTGATCCATTTACATAAATGCGAGTATATACTATTAAATACGTTTACATGGTTTGTACGATCTCCAAATAATTCGCACACATGTCACATGTTCATACATAACAAATGCAATAGCATTATACAAATATAGTATTGAGCTAAAGCGCTGAAACTATTGAATCATCAGTATTTGGGTTACGTTTGATAAGAATATGTGCAGCGGGCGATATCAGCACCACCAAGCAACAATAACTAGCCAGCAATGTAAAACGCATACAATTGCTGAGCCAATCCATGAAAATACCTAGAACTTCATAAATATGAGGAAAAATATAAACTTAACTACCATGCAGGTAAATACCAACTAATATATTGACATCAGCACGATGTGGCCCTTGCTAACTGGTACCGAAAACCTCGATAAACAATATTTCATCTTGTATTTTTGTCGCTTGCCATACCTTTATGAATTTGGCCACATTGGGGCTATTAACATAGTTTTGCCACCGGCAGCGCTGGCGACCGACCGCGGAAGTGCGGACGTCGGTCAGCACCCTTTGGCTTGGCAATGTCGCATTGCGGCCGCGCGGGCGTGTCAACCCGTGTTTTTTAAAGAAAATATAATCTGTGCTTCTAAAATAAAGTGTTTGTCTGCTGCCCTGCTCCTCATTCTGCCTCACGCGCCGTAATAACTCCCCTCTATTTTTGAGAGAGGAGGATGTTAATATACTACTCAAGTTGTAACTGTACATCTTATGTGAATAGATATGACTGCCAATGAATAATGTAAAAAATATTGTGTGCGTTTTGTCTGGTGAACGTAGATTACAGAGAATCGTATGTCTCGAATAGTATGGCATGTCGATGAGCCGTTTGTAGAGTTAGCGATACGTATGAAGTGTGCCAAATGTCCAGTGCGCCAGTTGTCTAGTTAGCTCCGGGTCTTCAATGATGAGTCGCTGAGAGAGTTGTATGTGAGAGAAATGCGGCGAAGCTATGGTTGCCAAACGATCAATTTGTGCGACAAGAGTATTTTTTTGATTTTTTTAGTGTTACCTCTGGGAAGCAGGTACAACGATAATATTTTTTTTAAGTATGAGTATGTAACAATATAAAGCTCATAGAACAATTAACTATCTTTTATTATTTCACAATGGACGTACATTGTATGCATGCTTCAAATTTTAACGTCAATAACATTTTTCGTTTTTGCTTACGTACATTACATTTTCTCTTTCGTTTTGAAAAATCGGCATCAACGTTTTGAATATGAATACTTTTAAAAGAAAGCAACGTATTTTTTTTTTGCTGAAATAATATTACTTATAAATGTGTCATAGAGAAGTAATAATCATAATAGAACATTTCTGTCATAGTCAATTTCGTAAGGTGATTGGAAAATACTGGCTGCGGGACTTCACGTAGAGTTACAACTTTTTGCGGTTAGATTGGGTTTCAATTGCTGTTGTAAGGTTTTTATGTCGTTGCGTGTTGCGACAAGTAATACAGTAGCAAAAAATACATCAATAATAGTAAGGGTAATACAAACGACCACAATACCTCAAGCGTGTCACATGTCGTATTATTTATTTAACCCTTTCACATCGGTAGCCAATATATGCCGTCTAAGATTCCCCTACTGTTGACATCGGTAGCCGTGATATATAGTTTTGCTACTTTAAGTACTCATTGTGACATCTATGGTAGGAAATTGGAACTGCAGTCATTACCTTTATCAACCTACATGTATTATTTACAGGAATCTGTAAAGCATGTAAATAAATATACTTAGGTTTCGTCACAGGAGTGATTTTTCTGTAAGCCACGTGTGTCAATGTCACCACATGTATGGAGTTATATAATGAACGTTTATTAAATAGAATAGTTTTTTATGCGTCATCTGATAGCTAAATAATACAAGAACCAATGTGATATATAAAAATAGACCAGATAAGTACATTTATACTTCAAACACTAGTTTTAAGCAAAAAAAATGGTTTGAAAAATTCACGCCGTATTGACAGTATAATTTGTATTCCAGGCCAGACAGGTTAATTAATTAATACCTCACCGCTGATGGAAAACCTATTATATTTTAAGTATGAATAATATTTATAAAAGAGATATCGATTCGCCATTTTAAATATAGTATGGGCATTGACGCATTTTAAAGACGACACTCTGTAAATGGGTTGTATTCACGTGACGACTTCGCCTACCACTGATTTATATTAAAAGGACTATATAACCTCACATTAAGAACAACTGATCCACCCGTTCGCAGCAAACACGACTAAAACAAACCATCTATATTTTTATTACAATTAATAAATTATTTATAAATTAAATTTATATATTCAGGCTTTGTCGGGGAATCGAATTTCAGCTCGGTTATATGTCATGGTACTTATGCAACAATTATTGTCCGAATATCATGTAATACACAGATATCAACATGATACAGCCCTTGCTGACTGGTACCGAAGACCTCGATATACAATCTTTCGTCTCTCATTTCTGTTCGCTTGTCGTACATGTGTGTGTCGTCATTTTGTAATGCCTTTAGTAGGAATAGTTACATAAATCGCCACTCGCGGTGCTGGGTCAGTTGTGTGCCGACGGCGGCGAGATCGTATTGCGGTTGGCCCGGCCGAAATGCTGTGAGTAATTCCGGGCCAGAAGTTTGTACAGTTATCGCAGTATATATGTGAGTGTGCTTCAAAAAAAGTATTTGTATTATTAATCTGCTCCTCATCCTACCGCCGCGCAATTCTATAACAAACTTTGAGAGGAGGATGTCAACGGATTATCGGTAACAAATAAATGTGAAAAATTAGAAGTTTTTCGAACGATTTCACGCCTTAGCAGTTGAACAGAATAATACTAACCCTATGCTCTAATCTTTATTGATTTTTTTAAATATATGATAAGCCTATTGTACATTATGTTTATACATCATTTATCGGGGTTCTCTGAGGCCTATCAGATTATGAAAAATCAGAGCCTAATAAAGTGCCTATAAATGATTTTTGTCATGATTTATGTAAAGATATAGGTAATGCACTATTGCATGAATCTGACGAGGGAACGGTCTCTCAACAGTTGTTTATCAACATTATTTTATCATATCCGTTCCACATTTGGAGCATACGGACACCACACAAATTGTAGTTTCACAGTTCTGTAAGCTCAGGGTCCGCCATCTAACGTTTTTTTTTTCAAGTAGTGCTTATTTCGCGAATGGTAACACTTAGCTTATATCTGATTTGACAGATAATTAGTTTTATCTTTCCGCTAAACGAATATGGTTGTTTTTACGCTTGAACAACGCTGAGAAATATTGCGACATTGCTTTGAAAATCATGCTATTGTCCGCCATTTAACGCTTTTTTTTAACTACTGTTTATTTCGCGAACGGTAACACTTAGCTCATGTCTGATTTGACAGATAATTAGTTTCATCCTTCCGCTAAGCGAATATGGTTGTATTTTCAATGTTTTGAGCATTCACTTTGATTCCTTCATCCTTGCAACACTACCTATCTCCCTCTCCTTTCCTGATAGACACAACCCCATCCCCTCTCCTACAAAAATGGGTTACACCACTTATAAGTACAACGCAGCTCAGTTATCTCTTAACTAGAGAAGGATTGAGAAATGCTACGAGTTAGTCGAAACTGCAGTCTCCTAATAGAGAACTTTTGTTACGTGATCCATGTGAAAACAAGGTAAATAAATAAATAAATATTTAGAATATGGTTGTGTATACGCTTGAACAACGCTGAAAAATATTGCGACATTACTTTGAAAATCAAGCCATTTTTCTTCAAAAATGAGCAAGGAGTGGCCACGTACCACACAGCCGAAGCTACACTCGATGTTTTGCGATGTTTTTCAAAAAAAAAACGTTATTTGGCAGACCCTATATATGCCTTGTGGGAACATAGATGGTTTGGGAAAATTCTAAAGCAAGAGCCCGAAAACTTGCGTAGAGTGCGGCTGTGCAATACCAGATAAATATTTGGGTGCTCAAGAATCATCGTTTCTAAGGAGATCTGTACAAAAAAAATATTGCTCAAAGCGGCTCAATGATTTTTACTGTCACAATTCCTATTATTCGCGCTGCGTATTCCGACACAACTTGTACTGAGTGTGACGTTATTGACACTAAATATATCAATACTTTAGCTTTTTTTTTTGTAAATGTGAAATATGAACATTTACCTATTGACTTATAAACGCAAAAAATAGTTTTGTAATCTTTAAACTGGAAAAATATCGAATTTAAATTTGAAATGAAAAACCCTACCGGGGGCATGTTTAGAACTTAGATTTGATTGAATATATATATAATAATAAGTTGGATCGGGATTTGAACCTAAAACGTCTGAATGACAAAACAAACGCTTTAACTAGGACTTGGACTACGTCGCCCGACAATCAACATATAGGTAGATATTTCAAAAGCAGGTGATTTAAATTATTTAAAAAGTAAAATTTTATCTACAAATATTAGATTAATTCCCCTTTTTGGTTTTTGCTGTTATTTTTTTTAAGCAAATGAAGACAACAGCTCTTGCCGGCGGTCATAGCTCAATGGTAAAGCGTTTGCTTTGCAAGCCAAAGGTCGTGGGTTCGATCCCCGACGGAGATTAAAAAAAAAAGTTTTTTAATCGATCTGAGCTCTAAAATACCCCGGTTGGTGTGAATTTGATCCATCACCCGTAAAATGTCAGTCATAGCCTATCAATTCAAATTGGTGGTAGAAAAAAGTCATCCCGTGAAGACCACCCATTCATAGTAGATTCCTGTAATAATAAAGGACGATGCGTGAATCTCGGGCTGTAGTCTATGACGTTGGCGGATCAACACTCCACATGCAGCGTGTTTAGCCATATACACCATGGTAAGCGTCATAGAATTCCACAGATGAGACAAAAAATTACTATCACCATCTGTCGGTATTCTCCTGTATGTGTTGACATAAAAAAAAAAAAAAATTGTGACAGAAGAAAAATATTGATAGATTCACAGAAGTGAACTATAATTTTAAGTAATGTATTTACTTATTTATTAGGTTATATTATAGGCAGGTCATATCTGTCGAAGAGACGACGGTCGATGGGGAAGAAAAGTATTGGAATGGCGCCCAAGAACTGGCAAACGAAGCATTGGCCGACCCCCTGCAAGATGGACTGACGATATAAGAAGAATAGCGGGAGTGACCTGGATGCGGAAGGCGGAGGATCGAAGAGGATGGAGACTCATGCGGGAGGCCTACGTTCAACAGTGGACGGACACAGGCTGATGATGATGATTATTTATTAGGTTAGGTTAGGTTAGGTTAATGTCCGGTTCCAATCTTCAGAGGGATGTTTTATTTGTAAGCTAACGAATAGGCAAAATATTGAATATTTTCTCATAGAATCAAGTCTAGCGACTTGTGTTATTTCAAAGATGCTAAAAACTGGTATAATAATTGTATGTAAATTGATAACCCAATGGCAAAAAAATCGTGCCATTAGTGAAGATCGACAGCTATGTTAAACAGATTCTTATGTGATGTTAAACAGAAAAAATTAAAGTCCTCATACAAGGGACTTTTTTTTTTTTTACTTTTATATATATAATTCGACATATTTGTGAAACTTGTGATTTCAGCTATACACATTTAAATAATTCTTAATTAATCAAAGACAATTATTTTTTAAATAGAACGCGTTATCGTTGGTTACAAGATGTGACCGGAAAACGTATGTAATCGCATGCAGGAGAGCGCAGCCGGTCAAGACCAGTGTACTCTATGAGGCTCAGCCAGGTAGGCTTGACGATGCATGCGGAAAACGTGTGTTGTGTTCGTGTTTGTGTGTGGGTTGGGGAGATTGCAAATGTATATTTATCTGTTTCTTGAAGAGATCCATATTGTAGGAAGGTGGAAAGACACTGGAAGAGCATTCCATAGCTTACTCGTGGCATTAAGGAAGGAACTTTGGAAACTGCCAGTTCTTGGTCCACACACATTAATCGTGTATGGATGTTCGGCAAGTGTAAGACGAGTTTGTCGGTTGTGGGTGGGTGCAGAAGGAACTAGTTCTTTAAGTTCCGAAGAGCAGTGACCGTGGTAATAACGGTAGAAAAAAATAAGTGAACCAATCTTACGCCAGTGTTCCATTGATTGCAAGTTAGACGTAAGAGTGTCATTGTTTATGAGTGTAATTGTATCGATTTAAAATAAACGATTGTGAAAAAGGTAAATTTATGTAGTAATGTTAAATGCTTTTTATGCAAGAAAAATGGTTAAGTTTTCCATTATAAAGATGCATTTTTAACACTGCGAGGACTACAAAAGAACTAGAGTGGACAGAGTTCGGAATGAGCATATTCGGGGCTCATTTCGGGTGGCCCCCATACCTGAAAAGATAAGAGAAAACCGCCTAAGATGGTATGGGCATGTGACACGGAGAGATGAGGACCACATGGTGAAGAGAGCCCTCAACATACCCACGCTGAGAAGAAGACCTGGAAGACCACAGGCAACCTGGACTGCAACCATAAACAAGGATCTGAAAACTCTGGGTTTGACCGAGAATGTAAAGCAGGAAAGAAAGACATAGCAAATGTGCACAATGAGAGCTGGCCCCAGATGATGGGAAATGGCGAGGCTAAAGAAGAGGTTAACAAAAGGAATTCTTGATGCAAGGAGTGCAGAGTATCACATTCGATACGATAATTGTGCTGACAATTGCAATTGTTTGTTTTTACCTTACCAAGGTGATTAAATGCTGATCTTGGTGACGATATGTTTACTGTTTTAAACAATTTCTTTATGAATATATCTATTTTTTTAAATATTAAGTTATTTGTTTAATTGAGAGATCACAATTTTCTATGGCAACGTTCAGTTAGGTGGGCAAATACCATCTTGTTTTTTTATTATTGATATGTCTATTGCCTTAGTACACATTGATGATTCTGCCTCACCTTTAACCAGCTGCTACCTAATGTCATAATTCTGAGAAAGGAACAGCAATGTAGCTGTAAGAAGAAGAGTTTAAAAAAGAACCAAAAATTACCACTTTAGAACGAATTTCTGTAACATTCCATTAGTCATTTAAAATCGTGCTCTACGGAAATAAAAAGAGCAAAAAGTTTTGTTTTGATTATATTTTCCATTTATTTAGTTTTTATGGCACATATGCTTAAAAAAGATAATCCGGGAAAAGGTACCACTAAAGCCCTCTTTATGTTTCAAGAGCATAAGTCAATTATTGCAGCCCAAAAATGATTATCTTCAAATTGTGAAATTTTGAACGAATATTAATTTCGAAACATTTGTTTATTTGATAATATTAATTTTGATATTATAATTATTATTTCAATGTTTAGACTATATGAAAGTTGTTATTTTTAAAGACTAAGACAAGTTAAACTTTGTATAGAACCACTGTGTTTTAATTACTAATCACTCTACCAGTTTCAGTGACATAGTACCTTCGTCAGGATCCACTAACAAACTAAACCGTAATACAAAACAGTTAGTCAAGATTGCAAAGAGAAGCGAAGGGAGAGGAGATGTGTTAGAGACATCTGTTGACGGGACAGTTGAATAAAGCGAATTTATTGGAAACATATTAAGAACCGGGCTATAAAATTCATTGATTATTAAAGATTTTCCTATTACTATTAACCCTTTCGCATCGGTTGTCGGCATATGCCGTCATAAGATTCCCCGACCATTGACATTGGTTGACGTGATATATCGTTTAGCTACTTTCTTAGAACGTTTTTCATGCATCATCTGATAGCTAAAGGATACAAGAACCAATGTGATATATGAAAATAGACCAGATAACTACATTTATGCTTCAAATACTAGTTTTATAATTGACAGTATAATTTGTATTCAAACCGAACCGTAATGAGAGGGTTAAGAACTGGGCTATAAAAGCAATTGATTATTAAAGATTTTCCTATTATAATTAATATTTTTTTTATTTTTAATGATTTTGAATTATCAATTATCTTAGCTTTATTATTTTTATGAAGAATATCAACGTACATGTATGGATTAAAATTATGATTATTGCTTTTAAGGTAATTCGTGTTTATTTTTATTTTTATGGAGACACATACAGGAGAATACCGACAGATGGTGACAGTAATTCTGAAGTCTCTTCTGTGGAATTCTATGACGCTTACCATAGTGCATATGGCTAAGCGCTGCACGTGGAGTGTTGATCCGCCAACAAACTTCATAGACTACAGCCCGAGATTCACGCATCAACCTTATTAAACAGGAATTTACTATGAATGGGTGGTCTTCACGGGACGACTTTCATCTACCACCAATTTAATTAATATGCTATGACTGGCATTTTACAAAATCGTATTCGTAAAATATCGTTATAGAAATCGATTAAAGTTCTTTTTGTTTTTGTTTTTGATCTCCGTCGGTGATCGAACCCACGACTTATGGCTTGCAAAGCAAACGCTTTGACCATTGAGCTATACCCGATGGCAATTTAAAAAAAAATATTTAACTCTAATATTCTATGTCACGTTGTCTTATTGATATTATTTGAATCACAGTGTTACATTTAATTCTTTTTTTACGGAATTGTATTTAAACACTATAAATATTGTTTGTTATTACTTCTTGAGCTGCTTTGTCGTTGCATCACTGATGTTTATTCATGCTTAGAATCACTTATCACTTATACACTATTTTTTACAATATGTGTTAAGGTCGCGCGGAAGATAACAGCTGACAACAGAGGAGCTGAACTAGAGAATGAAGGAAGAAGCTGACCCCGCGTCGGATGGACCATCCAGCTCCGAATGTGAATGATAACTGAACCGTCATAGAGTTCAAAACTGGTCAACAGGAGCGCGGGGCAACAAAGTCGCGCGGGAAAACGTTTTATGTTAAGAGACATTAACCATCACGTGCGAGATTATGCGATTTTCTGAAAAATAAACAGTCACAGTCAATTAATTCAATTTGAGCATTTGCCGTATAAACACAACCCACTAAAAAACGAACGAATGCGTGAATGCTGGGTTGCACTCTAATGACGTTGGAGGATCTACACTCGGCATACAGCGCATGGCCATCCCCAAAATCGCAAGGGTCATAACATTTTTTTGCCTCACGTATCTGGATCATATAGTCACTACAAATTGCCGCCACTCAGTTAAGTCGCCATGTCCTAAGATAACTAAATAGAGGTTCACCTTGGAATATATACAGGTATGGTTCCCTATGACTTCTTGGGTAGAAATCTGGGGACTAGAAGAGATGGCAAGTGTAGTATGCAATATCATATCTTGTGATTTGTCGACCAAAAAATTAAGGATATCGATTTATTAGCCGGACGCTCTTGAGAAGTGGACCATTTGGTCCTAAGGGGCGGCTCAACTCACATAGCATATTTAAATGTAATATGTCATGGCGGTATTCTCGTACTTGATGTAAGCATATACATAGGATGATATTTGCGCATGGTTCATTAAATTCTCTTTATTTATGGGTGGCGTTCACGGGATGACACACATGTGCTCAGTGCCGGATTAAGTCATAAGCGCCTCATAGAAACCTCAAAAATAGCATGCAGTAGAAACCGCTTAATTATGAGTGAGATTACTAAAAATGACTATTCTAATAATAAAGTCCTATACATAAATATGTATAGAACTTGATAAGTAAAATAAATCGTAAATAAATAATTTATTTTAAAGTATAACTAAATTTAATTAAATATGTCAAATATAACGTATACCTACCAACAACAAAAAAATACCTATCTAAAAAAAGAATGTTCCAAAATTTAAAAATATTTCTGACCGTTAATTCTTGGTGGAATTCCATAATTTCAAATATAAATAAAAGACTATTTAGAAATGGCTACCCGATTTAGCCGAAACATGTCATCGTATCCATAAAAGAATGTCAAATAATTTTAAATGATCATTTATTTTTATTTGAATTAAAATAAAATCATTGTTTAATATTTTCATGATATTCTTTTCGTAGGATAGGTGATGGGAAAAATATAGTACGGCGGAATAGGGGTATACACTCTTGATCGTGAAAAACGTTAGTTTCTTATTTATAGCTTTCATGAAAAGATGCTTAATTATCATTCAGTATGTGAGCACAGAAATATTGTCCAAAATTTTACGAAATTGATACATTTCTTGGAAACAATTTACACAATTTTTCAACGTATTTTTTTTTGTTAATCGTTTATATGCTATAGTGAAAGATTTCTATCTTTTCGCAAATACATATAGTTCTTAAAGAATAGTTCTACTTGCCATACATCTTGCGAAAAAAATGCATTTTCATAATATACTCTGCCTAGTTATTTAGTCTCCTTCAAATTTTATGCGCTTAACTCAATCAAAATAAAGTGCAATCCATACAGTACCTGTTTTGTCCTCATTCTTTTTTACGGCTGTGAATCTTGGTATCTCACCAAGAGCCAATGTAACCGAATAATAGGTTTCGAGAATAGATGATGCCTGCATAGAATACTGGTAGTATGATGATGTGATTTTGTGATGAATTACGAGGTAAGAGAACAGAAAAGCAAGCCTTCCGTACTATAGTTGATTAAGAGGCGACGTGGACCTGGTAGGGACATGTATCAAGGATGCCGATGGAGATCTTAAGCTACAGCTGCTTTTTCTTCAAGCCCCCCGTCTCGCGCAGTCTTGGAAGGTCATCAGGAACTATATGCAGAATGTATTTGGCGTAGCTGCAGGAGGCAATGCTACTATGACTACAGTGGCTGACAGAGCTTTGTGGCAGTATTTCGTGACAGCCATTTGATTCAGTTAGGGAAGTGGACATGGTTATGATGATGATGAATGATGTAGTCTCCTATTTCGATGAAGAGTTGGTTGACTAGATTTTCAAATATTTTTTATCTTTTTGATGAAATGAAAATATCGCCATGTTAATATAGTATTAAATATTCAAAATTTAGAACTAAGAGGAACGGTAATGGTATGCATCTTTAGGCCATCGAAGAAAGATTTTCATTCTCTTGGCAAACGTCAATGTCGCTTGATTGTGGAGACCTAAGTTGGGCTCAGGGATTTTTTTTTGCTCGCTTCAATTTAGTGGAAAAAGAATTTGAATTTTGGAGAACTGGTGAGTTATTTTCTCATCAAAATCTAGGGACTCAGATTTGTTCTCTTAACCCTTTCGCATCGGTTGTCGGCATATGCCGTCAAAGATTCCCCAACCGTTGACATCGGTGACGTGATATATTGTTTTGCTACTTTCAGTACTCATTGCGACATCTACGGTAAGAAATTGGAAGTGCAGTCATTCCTTTTATCAACCTACATGTATTTTTTACAGGAATCTGTAAAGCATGTAAATAAATATCGTTAAGTATCGTCACAGGAGCGATTTTTCTGTAAACCACATGTATCAATGCCACCACATGTATGGAGTTACATAATAAACGCTTGTTAAATATAATATTTTTTATGCATCATCTGATAGCTAAAGGATATAATAACCAATATGATATATGAAAATAAGTCAGATAAGTACATTAATGCTTGAAATACTAGTTTTGAGCAAAAAAAATGGTTTGAAAAATTCATGCCATATTGACAGTATAATTGGTATTCCAGCTAGCCTTAACGAAATGATTAAACACCTTTAATGTCATTCCAAAAGGCAACTTACCTCTTAATTTAAATTTAATACTTCAAATTTAATGTTTTCTTTTGAAGAATTCTTTCATGTGTATTTAGGTGTGAGAATATTTTATATTGGAAAACGGAATTTTTTCAAATAAAAGATGTAATATTGAACTGCTGTTTTCTGTAAATTTGAATATCCTTTGTTTTTCATGTCAGACAAGATCTCTCTACAATGAGACAGTCAAAAGCCAGACTATATTATGCCAAGTTAACAGCAAGTCAATCGGATATGACAAATAACCAATATGGAAAGACATCTTTTGATCTTTTGAAAATGCGTGGCAAATCTCTTTTGGCATTTACAAAATTGTACATAATAGCAATGTTTATCATCTTCTAGGTATTATTCGATGGTTAGTTTGGTAATCATTTTTGAAGTTTCATGTCGTCTAAGCATTAGGTACTCGTATAAAAACTTTATTAAATAATCAATAGCAGTCCAATCTATGAAAAAATTACTATTGGATTGAGTTGTTTATTTCATAAATTTTGCAAGATTTTGTGAGTTTTAATCCTTTCATTACGGCTAGGTTTGAATACAAATTAAACTGCCAAATATTAAACTTCGACGGTCGGGGAATCTTATGACGGCATATGCCGACAACTGATGCGAATGGGTTAATGCCATTTTGACATATTTTTGTGGTGATTGTTAACTGATACTCCACGGAGTACAGAAATAGAAGGTGTGAAGTTGACCCGGTAGAGGTGCAAAAATTTGGAAAAAAAGATTTGTTGATTTAAGTAATAGATAATCATTTTTGAAATTTCATGTCATCTAAGCATTAGGTACTCGTATAAACACCTTTTTAAATAATCAATAGGAGTCCAATTTACGAAAGGAATACTTTCCGATTGAGTTGTTTATTTCTCCCAGTAAGCATTTGAGTTTGACAACATTTTAGTATCTTGCATGGTAATATTACACATGTTGTAGAATAGATATGGAGAATTTCATGTTTTTGATATAAATATAATATGAAGACAATAAAAATATAAAACTCTGAAAAAAATAATCTGTAAAGTGATTTGGATAGGATTCATGTGGCAGAGATGAAGATGCTGAGGTGGGCGGGCGGTGTGATTAGAGTGGACAGAGTTCGAAATGAGCATATTCGGTTCATTTCAGGTGGCCCCCATACCTGAAAAGATAAGGGAAAACCGCCTAAGATGGTGTGACATGGAGAGTTAAGGACCACATGGTGAAGAAAGCCCTCAACATACCCACGCTGAGAATAAGACCTAGAAGACCACAGTCAACCTAGACTACAACTGTAGACAAGGATCTGAAAACTCTGGGCTTTGACCGAGAATGCATACAAAATGTACGCAATCCACGACCCCGGCCGGGGTTCGTGGCGCTTCGTTTGAGTAGCAGTAGAACCCAATCGGGGTTCGTGGCAGTCAACGAGTTAATGGAAATGACAAAATAATACCTTGAATGATAACAATATGTAAAATGTAACAATGTTTTATTAGCGTATTTAATTTTACATTTTATAATCAAGGAGTGTAAATGAAATCATTTTCTTACATATTTTTATATTATTTCAAATTATATATAGTTTAATTACCATAAATAAAGAATGGAACATACATTTTTTTTTAAATCTTTTGAGGTTTCTACATAAAGTAATCTTAAACAGATGATATACCTATTTTTTTTTCTTTTTATATAATATAATTTTGGGATAAAGCAACAGATATATTACATGAATATATTTTTTATAAAAGGCGTACTATATATATAATAATATAATAAATAAAATTGTATGAAGCTAAACGTCCTAGACGGGAGTATTTGCAGCAAGTGTTCGAGGCCATGAGTTGTAGCTCTTATGCTGAGCTAAAGAGGGTTGCAGCGGATCGAGAAGAGCGGAAATCGAGATGCAAGATTTAGTTGCTGCAAACCAATCCACCAGATGAAACTATGAAGAAGAAGATAAGAGGCCAAACTATATAGCCTTAATGAATTTGACTAGGGCAGTTAAGGATATCCAGCTTTTTTCTTGCTCACAAAGGCTACACTGCTTTTTTGTCTTCAAATTTTTTGCCGAGACACTAATTTGGCGGGTCTTATGGATAAAAGACTTTATTTATGGACAATCTTCAGCAATTTCTGTGACGTCATGAATGCAAATCTATATAACATTAGGAAGCATTCAATTCGGTCTCTTTCTTGACGGACTTTTTTTTAACAAATAAATATATTTTAACACACGCAAATCTACAGCAATTTTTTTTTATGACATTTCTCTTGTTCACCTTTAAACGCCCAGTAGTTTCCTTACGGGACCGCAGATTTGCGTCGTTTCATGCCCTACGGTTTCATACAGGAGTGCTTATGGTTCATTTCACAATCGGATTACATTAATTTATAATAATAATAGTATTAAAGTAAGTTCATGGAAGAATCTATTGTGCGACGAAACATTACAAACATTGGCCTGCTAGGGCATTAAACGATGCAAATTTGCGATCCCGTATGGGACCACTGGGCGTTTAAAGGTTAATATTGAAGAAAAAGAAACGACAGACGCTGGAACTTTGTTTGGACACACACTACCTATATAACTGTAACATATCATGTTAGGTTGATATATAACCGACATATCTATATCGAATTGCTGATATTCAATACATGCTTCGTTTGAGATACAGAAACACTTCAATAAAATAAATTACGGTGACCCCAAGTAATCTTAGCCTTTTGGATGCCATGACCCTGAATAGATCTGTGCAACGCCTCGTGGATTATCGAAGATTTGAACCCCTAAATGGTGTCCAATTATGACAAAGTTTTGGACAATTACAATAAGACAATTTAAAAAAAAAACATTACATCTAACATTGATGTTAATCTGCAATAGCTCCGCTGAACACCAAGTTGATAGCGGCACTAACGTCTCCAGAGCAGATGATCAGAGCCCGCAGATTGATTCTGTTATCCACAAGTCCCATTTCTTGCATCCGCCGCAACTGCGCAGTGAATTGCCTAGTCGAGGTAGTCTCCTCAGATGTGGAGGCCGGAGACTCTGCCGGCGGAGCAGCCCTGGCTGAGGAGGAGCCAGGGGCCGCCTGGGAGAGGGCGCTGCTGACCATGTCTGACGTGATGAGGGGACGAGACGTGCCGGCTGATTGGATTAGTCACGTTATTAGCGAACAGTGCAAAAATTACTACAAGTTAAAACAAGCCCTTATGTTAATTTGGAAAGAAATGTCGTTTTTTTTTGCATCACTTTGACATCAGTTTGTCAACGGTCGCCATTGAGTTAGAACGTCGTGGTTGGTATTATTTTAAAGCTCTATTAGTACTCTTTCTATTTTTGGATTTCAATCCCTTATCAAACAAAAACTGCACGATATGGCGCAAATGTGTTTCTTCAATTTCAGGCTTCTGGATTTTTCTAGTGGCAAAAAAAAAACGATAAAATAGAAGGAGTACTAATCGAGCTTTAAAATGATACCAAACACGACGGCGCTAACTTAACGGCGACCATTGACAAACTGACGTCAAAGTGACGCAAAAAAAATGGACATTTCTTTCCGAAATACCTATTACTACTATACTTTACTATACTATACTAAAATCTACAATGAAACACAATGAAACATTCTAAGAGTTGTTGCAGTAATGAATGCTAAGAGTATGATTTTGATAATGAATATATTTTTTATAGTACAAAAAATATATGTAATTAATGGTTAGCTGGTAATATTAATTAGAATATAGCGCACTGATTAAAAAATAAATCAATAGACTGAGAAACAACCATCGCATTCTCACATTTTTATTTATGTAAATGATTATGTAAATGCTCACTAAAATGATTCTGAGACCTTAAAAAATAAAAAACAATCAATTGTCAAACCGTTTGCTTGGCAAGCCAAAGGTTGTGGGTTCGATCCCAGATGGAGATTTAAAAATAAATAAATAATAATAATTGATATCTGAGCTCTAAAATACCATGGAATATTAATTAAAATTGGTGGTAGACGAAACTCGTCCCGTGAAGCCACCCATTCATAATAAATTCCTGTAATAATAAGGATGATGGGTGAATCTCGGACTGTAGTCTATGACGTTGGCGGATCAACACTCCACGTGCAGCGCTTATCCCATATGCAGCGTGGAAAGCTCCATAGAATTCCACAGATGAGATTTCAGAATTACTATCAACATCTGTCAGTATTCCCCTGTATGTGTTAACATAAAAAAAAATTAAGAAATAAGTGAATACAAAAAAAAACTATTTGTACACTTATACATATTCTTAAATTTATCAAATGCTATTTTGGAAGATAAAAAAAATGGATTAAATATTACTTATGTTTTTCATTACTTTTTTAATAAATTATGAAAACAACCATATTTTTGTCCCGGGACGACGACCGAATTTTGTCAGTTTTATTTGTCTAACGTAAAATAAATGGCAAATGTGTTTCTCGAAAAGTTCTTTGTTTTGATCACCTGCTTCCAATACAAAAACCTGCGATCTGGAGAATAAGAAATATGGCATGCAAAGCCTGGCCAACGCCGTGATTACTAATTCTTGAGCATAACTCTAACATTCTTCTACGTCATATACCATTGTGGTTGCAACAAATCTATTCTCAGTTCTTTATTGAAATTTAAAAGAAAAAAACTGAATATCTTACCTGATCCTGATGGCGTTGGAGTGTCCACCGCCAGGAGGGACCCTAGGAAGTCTCTATAGCCTGGAGTGGTGATGTCGCTGGAACCTGCCCCCGAAGAAGACGCTGCCCCGGCCAGCCCCGCAAAGGCCAGCGCTGCCGACAGCTGCTCCGGCGTGATCAGCGCCCCGCCAGTTAGCTCCTGTCCGTCCTCGGCGTTGTCTTCGTCGTCTCCGTCTCCGCCGACGACGTCATCGTCATCCTCGTCGGACTCCATCACGATCTGGTAGGGCGGTTGATCTGCAAATAAACTACCACTAATAAATTATCACCATTACAATGTACGCTACTCTAACTGCACCATATGACGTTCACAAACTATCAAAAGTAAAATACCCATTAACTACGATTACTATTATAATAAATGCTCTTAAAAAATGACGTTAATCCTTAAAAAAATATTTTTTTAATGCTTATTTATTATTTTATGCATTTATACACCCATATGAGTTTTGAGATATTTTTTTAGAGGAAAAAAACTAGCTTATTAATTTTTCTTTATAATAGTATCATTGGATTATATAGTATGTGGAAAATCATTTTAGGCGCTAACATCCTCCTCTCTTTCAAAGGTTGTTATTCAGTGCATGATGAGGAGCAGGTTAGCAAAACAAAGACTTTTTCTGAAGCACATTGACATATATTTAGGATAAAACTTGGTTTCCCCGATCGATTGTAATATGGCGTTACTTTCGCCGTGATCGATCGGAACAATGCGATCTCGCCGACAGGCGGTACACGACTGATGCGCGATCGTGATGGGCGGTTTTCGGTACTAGTCAGCAAGGGCTATATCATGCTGATGTCAGCGCATAATTTGACATAAAAATATAAATTTAAAAAATATCTATTTATTTTGATAAAAACATGCTCTTTTATTAGTTTTTTTTATATATACATAAAACAACTATCGGTAATGTGGCTTTTGGGTTTAGTCGTGTGTAGCGAATTCTCTTGTACCAATATAAACGTGTGGAAACATAAAATCATCAATGATTTGTTTATTCTGAAAAGCAACTGCATTCTTGTTTCTTATTTATTTACTTATCTCCCCCGGTGTGTTGTTTTAACTAACCTTACTTGACACATATCACTTGTGCTAAAATTTCCACAGTGTGTGATATTTACGAAGAAATACACCCCGACATTCGCAACCATTTTTTTTTTACTTTAGGAACAAACTAAAGCTACCAGAATCCTCCAAGGTTTTTCAAGGATGTTGGATGATCAGCCCTATGCTCCCGAGGCCTGGACAATTTTGCTTCGTCCATCAGGGGTGGCTCAATTCTACTGGGG
This sequence comes from Glossosoma conforme, assembly GCA_022606575.1. NCBI lineage: Eukaryota > Metazoa > Arthropoda > Insecta > Trichoptera > Glossosomatidae > Glossosoma > Glossosoma conforme. The sequence continues at coordinate 244,734 of JAGTXR010000249.1, forward strand.
GCATGTATACAGCTTAGATTTGATTGAATAAATTTTAAATAATCAAGCTTAGTCAGGTTTTTTGAACCAACAGCGTTTGAATGACAAACAAATCCTCTCTTACCACTGGATAGCCCAGCTAGTCCAGTGGTAAGATCGTTTGTATACAATGTAAAGTGCATAGAAATGGTGGTCTATGTTTGATGAGCTCACAGTCGATGCCTTTGAAGATCTTCACGAGGGTATGGATGAGTGCAGGATGCTTGGTGGCGACCAGGGAGAAGGTGGCCGGGACCATCAGGCGGAACACCAGCTCCGGCACGCAGAGGAAGTTCATGGCCACCGGGTCGTCAACCAGCTCTGGGGTCAACTTCAGGAAACTATCCGTCGACGAAATGAGGAACTGAAACGTAAAACACACAATTTTGAAATCTCCTTACAGTAGCATTTTAGTTTTAAGCCCTAGTTGCTCCTGTGGCGCCCCCTTCCAGACCTCAGAGCACATTCTCTGGGACTGTCAGTTCCTCTGGTTAGAAAGAGGAGTCCTTTTCGATGCAGTTCGAGGGAATCTCCTCGGCCCTATCGGGCATGCAGACTTTGTGGCCACTAAAAAAAATTTCCACGCATTTACAATCTTTGCTCGTATTTTCGGTGAGAGAATCTATCTTCCATCTCCATCTCTTTACTACCCGTGAATGTGATTCTAATCTCTTTCACGGGTTCTTTCTTTTAGCTTTTCTGTGCAGTGGCCACAATTGTTCAGAGGGGACTCCCACTGAACTTATCAGTTGCTAACTGATCATAATCTGAATGAGCGCATCATCAAGGAGACTTAACTGTCCTCCGGTGTGATGCGGGTGTGAGGCGGGTCAAGTCCAGTAGCAGTTTTTATATAAAATGGAATTTTAATATTTTCTTTTGGAATTGTTATTTTCTTTTTTTTATTTAATTGATTCAGCTGTATAGAAAAAAAAATTGTGAATAATTCCGTAAACAATAAAAAATTCAAATGGTTCTACCTAAAAAATAAAATATAAATAAAAAAAATGCTTCTCCTAAGCTATAATATTTTACTTTGAGCTAGAAAGGTTGTAAAAGGGAGTAATTAGATCAAAAAACAAATATAAATACTAAACTTAGCTTTACAACTACGATGGTTATTCGTAAAAAAAGTTTCCAAGTGATTTTTCCCAGTGTAAAACATGTTTAATTCCATGAATGCGTACATTTTTGGAAAGTTTAGACTTTTACCTATTTTTCGACATAGTCGCCACTGAGTTCAATGCATTTTTGCATGCGGTATACGAGCTTTTGAATGCCCGAGTCAAAAAAATCTGCCGCCAAGCCACGCAGATACCTGAGAACCGCTTCTTTCAGCTCTTCTCTATCGCCGAAATGCGTTCCACCCAGGTGTTTCTTCATGTCAGGGAAGAGATGGTAGTCACTTGGGGCTAAGTCCGGGCTGTGTGTTTGACAATACCCCATTTAAATTTTACGATAAGCTTGTTGGTGGCCAAAAAAACAAATCAAACTTGCTTGAAGGGATTTGGGGTGTGGGAACCAAGGTACACTACAGAATCGCGGGATTCACCAGAACAGCGCTTTTTAGGACTGTAGCGGCATGGGAACCTTATTTTACGGATAACCCTCGTACTAAGACGAGCCAGTAAGTTACTGCGTTCTACGAATATATGGAAAGCCTAGGCTATTTGATTAACCAGTTTGGCGTAGCTGGTCTAGGTTCGCTATCATTGCGTTTTTAAGTCTAGGCTTAATTTCTGTTTCTGCCGTAAGGTATGTTGTGATCAATTACCGAAAGGTGTCAATTTGCCCAGGTATAAAATTATAGTATGCAATGTTACTCCATTATATATCTCACGTTCATAGTTGAAGTGAAGGCGCTCAAGGTGTTAGGGAGGCCGAGAGCTTTGGTCAGAGCGAAGAACTCCTGAACGTCACTGTCCTGGATGGGCGGCAGCTCGACCTTGGCTCCTTGCTCGCTGCGGCGCAGAACGTGGACCATCTCTCCAGGGCGGATGCCGCTGTCTCTTATGGACTTGTCTCCATCCAGCACTCTTCCGTGGTGGAGCAGCTCTGTGGGACACAACACTGTTAACTAAGCACTGCATACATAACACGTTGACCGCCACGTTAGCCAACGGAGGCCGACACTGAGTCATTACAATCATGCCGCATCGGTCACCGATAGCCAACGTGAAACACATACTTTAGACTACATCCACTAGTGGGCGATACAGGTTTCCGTGGTGGGCAGTGGGCGATTTTGCAGATTTTGAAATCTCCTACTTCCTTCTAGATTATTTTCCACCCATATACTGACTTGAAATAAAGCGAGGTTAATGAGTGGCAAGGAAATTTTACCTTGAAAAATAGGCAAAAGTGGGCGCTAGGCATAAAAAGGTTGACAACCCCTGCTTTAGACTTTTCTTTTTGCAGTCGGACGTGCAATCTTTATAAACTACGACACAGCTTTAACACTTAAAGCCACAAAACCATTTTTATTTAATTTAATTCATTAAAAGAACCGCAGTTCAAAGGTACATAGAATAATAAAGAATAAGAAACATCGAGTATACATAAACATACAATACATACAAAAAACAAAAAAAAAACAAAAAAGAAGAAGAAGATGACACGTGTCAAAGATCACAGAGATCTAGGAGAAAAATACCATCGACAAAAGAGGAAAAGGATGTAAGAAAAGTATCGAGGTGTGCTGGTAGGTCATTTAGGAGCCTCATTGCCGTTGTACTAAATTGAGTGCTCAAAGCTCCACAAGTATCAACTGGGATCAAAAACAATGGATGGCTACGAGCACGGGTGTACTTATCTGGAATGTGGAGTTAAAACATAAAAATTTTCATTACTTAACACTACCCATCATAGGAAAATTGCCCTTGACTGAAATGCTCCATCAATATCCTTGGGGATATCAATTTCAGATAAAGTAAAATATTATTAGTTGGGTAAATCTAAGGATGAAGCATGTTGGTATTTCATTGACTAATATCTACTACTTCTGTAAAGGACAAATCTGCCCTCTCTTCGAATACGGCAGTCACCTGTAGGTTGAAGCTGTAAAACGCCTATAATCTTATAAATAATGGCACACTTACGTCTAACATCTAATCTTTGTAACAAAATAATGATTGACTAGGCTTCGCATCTTCTTCGTAATATCAATCCGGTGGATTGGTTTGCAGCAACAGAATCTTGCATCTCGATCTCCATTCCTCTCGGTCCTCCCCAACCCTTTTCAGCTCAGCATAAGAGCTACAATTCATGTCCTCGAATACTTGCTGCAAATACTCCCGTCTAGGGCGCTCTCTACAGTTTCTACCCTCAACCATCCCCTCCACAATATCGTGAAGAAGACCATCGTGGCGCATGATGTGACCAATCCATCGGGCTCGCCTCTCTGAGATGGTTCTTATTAGGTGCCTATCTTCCTTGATTATCCTGAGAACCTCATTGTTCGTGACGTGGTCTCTCCAGGAAATTCCGAGAATTCTTCTGTACGACCACATCTCAAAGACCTCTAGTCTTTTTTTATCACTTCAGATAAGCACCATGTCTCACAGCCGTACATTAAGATGCTCCAAACAAGTGTTGTGGCAAGTTGCTTGCGGAGCCCTAAAGTAATATTCTTTGACTCAACATAAAAAACATAAACATCTTCGCATAAACATCGCGAAATTGATGCTAAATTAAGGTTAGGCACAGAGGCTATAAAAATACAAGAATAATTTAGTAATATAACTCTCAAAGTCATAAAATCTTGTAATACAGGATTTTATCAATGATAAAATCTTAAACAATGACAATGCTACAAATAAACAATGTATGTCATGTAAAACGTACATTCAAATTTATTAATCATTTATTACGTTAGACACTGTCAAAGATTCATCCGTGCTTTTATATTGTCAAAATTACGTTTTTGAAATGATAAAATTTGTCTCGTAGCACATACCCAAAATGTCAGATGACAGTTCACATTCCTTGGAGGCCTTGTCCCTTAGATTCTCAACCTTGTCGTCCAGATCGCAGTTCTCTACCCGACACCTCTTCAAGGGACCCCCACCCACCTTTATTCCCAAAACTATATAATGAGTCATCTCCGTATAGTAATAATATAATTGTTAAATTCGATAACAAAAACCACTGACAGACAACACATAAAGTTCTAAAGTTAAAAACAAAGCAAATGTGAATGTTGCCACTCAGAAATTATAATTCCCATATGCATCCGTGCGGGGTTTTTGTTTCACTTTCATAGAAAGATAAATTATTTTATTGTGTACCTATTGCCTTCTTGTTTGAATGAATATTTATATTTATTATTTTTATTATTTTATTACATGCTTATAAATCAAAACGGTAATATTATTATTACTAAACAACACACGTTTGTAGAACAGAAGACTTCTTAAATTTTCTGATACGTTTTTTAAGAAAATGTTTAAGATAATAAATAGAAACAAATATTTCACAAAGAAATAAAAAAATATACGCACGAATTTCAAAATTAAATACACTTAAGTGACCGAACAAGGTGAAAATCAAAATAACCAACGAAAAAATCTTTTAATTCTTAAACAACCCACGCCATATTATTCTGAAAACAACTCTTTTAGTACCTAAAGTAGACAAAAGTTGATTATAATGAGTGCTTTTGTATTATTATTTCCCCCCCCCAGACCAAGCTATATTTTTTTGTTATCTCGTAAGCCTCTGACAGACCGATTACAAGAGTAATTTTTTAAATCTGAATATACTATCAAAAATAGAAAGGAAAAATAAAAAAATATGGCTTAGTGGTTAGAGCGTTTTCTTGCCAAACAGAAGGTTATGTCCCCGACAAAAAAAAAACGATTTCTAAGCTCTTTAAATACCGACGCTAGTTGTGAATTTGATCCCTCACCCGTAAAATGCCAGTCATAATAATGCCATTCATCAAAATTGGTGGTAGGCGAAATCGTCCCGTAAAGACCACCCATTCATAGTGACTTTCTGTAATAATAAGGATTCAATGTCGGGCTATAGTCTATGACGTTGGCGGATCAACACTCCACATGTAGTCTGAGCAAACTTCAGATTCAAGCAAAATTCAAGTCACTTTAACAAATAGCGAAAGTTTATATCAAACAACCGAAAGTGAAAGTAGCGAATATTTTCTATAAATAATATTATTATTTAGTATGCATTCCGAAACGAGGAAATACGCAGAAGAACTCAAGTAGTGAAGGCTACATAACGAATAGGCACACTTAAGTGGCAATGAGCAGGACACATCTGTCGAAGAGACGGCGGTCGATGGGGAAGAAAAGTATTGGAATGGCGCCCAGGAACTGGCAAACGAAGCATTGGCCGACCCCCTGCAAGATGGACTGACGACATAAGAAGAATAGCGGGAGTGACCTGGATGCGGAAGGCGGAGGATCGAAGAGGATGGATACTCATGCAGGAGGCTTACGTTAAACAGTGGATGGATACAGGCTGATGATGATGATGACTGATGAATAAATATATAAAAATAAAATACTTTTTTTCTTGTATACGTTTTTGGTACTTTTTTATGCAATATTTTGATTTTGGTAACCGATTCATTGAACTATATGAAGTTCAGCTTATTACGCGATTGCATCGCGTAAACGAAGAATGGGGTGTGTACTTATTTCAAATATCGATTACATAACTAAGCATATTTATGAATAACGATATTTCTCAATCAAAAGCAATTAAAAAATAAAATTATTGGTAGGGCTACATTTCTTAAAAGCCACGAGAAATAAGAGTCACGGTTAACTTGTAGTTAATTGAAGGTTAATTATGTAATAGTTTTAGTTTTGGATCCAGTAATACATATACGTAAAAAATGATAAGCGAAACAGGGCCAACTGCACAACAAGTTTATTTGCCACAAAAACCTTTTTTTTTTGCAAAATTCGAGTATATTACAATTGATTAATAGTTTCTTGTGTCGATTTAACGAAGTAATGGCTGGACCCGACTGCCTTACATTCTAAATTTTTATGTATGTATACATTCTAAATATAATGTATATTTCGCAGGAAACCATAAATAAAAACTTTCTGTTTCTTAAACCAATTTCAATTTCGATTTTATTTACTTTTATTTCTTTTAGAAACAAAAAAAAAATACGATCCTGAAATAATAATTAACCGGGCGGTGTGACTAGAGTGGACAGAGTTCGAAATGAGCATATTCGGGATTCATTTCGGGTGGTCCCCATACCTGAAAAGATAAGGGAAAACCGCCTAAGATGGTATGGGCATGTGACACGGAGAGATGAGGACCACATGGTGAAGAGAGTCCTCAACATACCCACGCTGAGAAGAAGACCTGGTAGACCACAGGCAACATGGATTGCAACTGTAAACAAGGATCTGAAAACTCTGGGTTTGACCGAGAATGCAACGCAGGACAGACAGACATTGCGAAGAGAGGAGAGCAGACTCCAGATGATGGGAAATGGCTGGACTAAAGTAGAATATGATCCTGAAATACAATGTAATACAAACAATTTATAAATATAGGTATTTATGATTATTAACAACAATTATTAAAAATTCCCGAAGCTCGCTAAACAGAAGACTCCACGAAATTACTTTGATAAATAAATTCGTGGAGCTCATGTCGAAACTAGGCTTCTCTCAAGTGGAATATTTCAATATTCGAGGCGATATGGTTGAACAGTCTGATCACTCTCCCAAGAGGCATAGTTTCTGGCAGGTTAGTATTAATTCTAGGAACATCAAACAATCCGTGCCTCCTTATCCTTAAATAATTGCCAGGGACAAACAAACCAATTTCCAAAAAAAAAACAGGATTTCTGCTTCTTCATCGAGCACTTGTCTTCTCTTTTTGTATTTTTAAAATATTTTTAATCATGCAACCAATGCAAATAAATATAATCGAATTTATAGTATATTTGGTATTTTCCTTGGTGTGTTTACGTAAAAATATATAACTTCTTACGTTGTATATATATATACCTGTTTTATATCGGACCTGGAGGATGGAATTTTAAAATTAAGCTTACCGTGTTGAATATTCATGTCGGTACATATTAAAAACAAGTTCAACTGAAATATTAAGTTATTTATTACAAGTTTATGGATCAGTAGTTCAATATCGAATACAGAGAGACGCAGCAGCCGTAGAAAAGGTTTTTGTAACGCATATTATCATCATTATTATCAGACAGTGTTACTGCAGAATTAAACCCCTGTGTAAGGATCTTACATCTTATCTAATGTAACTTAGGTTCGGCTAACACCTTGTTTATTAGTTCTCAGGCGCCATTCCGACACCTTCCGATTTAATCTACTGATTTTCGGACATGCAAAATCACCAGAATAATTAAAACGTACTAATTATTTTATTGGAGTGCACTGTTTAAGTTTCTCATCTATCCATGTCCACCTAATAACTGTAGCATATCTCCTTGTAAAGACTAAATATATAATATTTAATACTTATAACTTTGCCTTAACACGGCTCAATTCAATAAGGTACTTAAGTAACCAAGGTTCATAATAAAATTATTCATATTTTGTGTAAGTTCTTATTTATTGTAAGACATAAACATATATAAACAATCCTGGGATTCTTGAATGTTTTAACTTCTATGTTCCAGATAGGTACACCCGTGCTCGTAGCCATCCATTGTTTTTGATCCCAGTCGAGGCTTGTGGAGCTTCAAGCACTCAATTTGGTTCAACGGCAATGTCGCTCCTAAATGGCCTACCAGCACACCTCGATCCTTTTCTTACATCCTTTTCCTCTTTTGTCGATGGTATTGTTCTCCTTGATCTCTGTGATCTTTGACACGTGTCATCTTCTGATTCTTTTGTGTAATTTTTATTTTTTATTTTTTTCTCTTTTTTTTTTTGTACAGTTATGTATACTTATTTTTCTGAATATTTGTAAAATTGGAATTTCGATTCTGTAAATAAATAAATAAATAAATAAAATCATATGCAAACACTTTGCGTTAAGCCCTTCGCATACACACATTAATTTTGTCTTGATAATTACTATAGTAAATAAAAATATATATAAAAATGGTATTTAAAAGTGTTCTTAAATATATTTTTTTAATGCCTAATATTTGGATGATTTGTTAATCGATTTTTTAAGGATTTTTGGATTTTTTTTGTGTCCTAAGGAGCGACTTAACCCGAACATTATTAGTCACATCATCCAATTCAAATCATCCAATTAAGCTGAAATATTATTATTTTTAACCCTTTCGTTACGGCTCGGTGGAATACAAATTATACTGTCAATAAGGCGTGAATTTTTCAAACCATTTTTTTTGCTTAAAACTAGTATTTGAAGCACATATGTACTTATCTGACCTATTTTCATACATCACATTGGTTCTTCTATACTTAAGCTATCAGATGATGCATTAAAAACTATTATATTTAAAAAAGTTCATTATGTAACTCCATACACGTGGTGGCATTGACACACGTGGTTTACAGAAAAATCGCTCCTGTGACGTAACCTGACGATATTTATTTAAATGCTTTACAGATTCCTGTAAATAATACATGTATGTTGATAAAGATAATGACTGCACTTCAGATTTCCTGCCGTAGATGTCACAATGAGTACTGAAAGAAGCAAAATGATATATCACGTCAACCGATGTCAACGGTCGGGGAATCTTTAACGGCATATGCCGACAACCGATGCGAAAGGGTTAAGTACATATTATAATACTGTCTTGTTGGTATGTAGTTAAAGGTTACATGTAATACATTTTGTAGACCATTACGCAGCCTATTATATATGCATTGCCCGTAATAAAAATAAAACACTGGTTGATCCGAGGAATTAGAAGCGGCATTTTGAGATTTCTCTTATCTGTATGCATAGCGATGGGCGACCAAACTTTTACTGTAATTTGAGAACAGGATCTGTTACTTAAATGGTGTTTGTTTATGAAGAATTTAGACGTTATGTAAGTAAAAAATATGTTTAGATGAGTACGAAAGAAAGGTAAAGTTCTCGACCGTTATGAGAAAGGACTCGATCCCACAAAAGAAAAAAATACTCACAAGTCATTACTCCTAATTAATATGGAGGTCCCTTAACAGACGCCAACCAATTAGCCCTCCAAAGAAACTCTTGGAGTTCTTGTCTGAATTGGGCCTCTCTTACGTGAGATATATCAACATCCGAGGCGATTTGGTTGAACAGTCTGATCCCTATCCCAAGAGGCATAGTCTCTGGCAGGTTGGTGTTACTCTTAGGGAGAGCGAACAATCTGTGCTTCATTATTCTCAGATATCTATCGGGGACACACAAACCGATATTCATCAAAATTTCAGGATTCCCGAACACGCCACGCAACAGTCGGAAGAAATGCAAGCAAACAAACTAAGCACATATCCCTTCTTGTGCTCAACTCAATGTTCCCCAACATACCCTGTATGAAGTTAGTTGGATACACCCACGGATAGTATCCATATACCCTCATGTAGAGAGATCTCAGAAATTTCTTCTGTACCCTCTCCAACATGAAGCTATATTTCAACTCATGGGGTGCCCAAATGATAGATCCGCTCTCGAGTATGCTACGGACCAATGAGTAGTAAATGACCCGGAAGAAGACCTAGCCCCTGGACACGACCAGGGGTGGAATATATAAAAGTCCCTTAACAGACTTCGGACCGGAGTATGCAAGACGAGGACACAAATGAAAGCCTGGCAGTTTTACAGCGGACCGACTGAATGTGACTGCGGCATGGAGAAGACCCTGTCACGCCTTCTGGAGTGTGCGCTCTGTCCGAGTAGCTGCACCCATGAAGACCTGATGATGGCCGGGAGTAACGCCATCGACGTCGCCCACTTATGGGCAGACAGGATCTGACCCTGTTGTTTCCGACACGATTATATATATTAAATCGTTAATTCTTTTTTATTTCTTAGGATACATTTTCCGATTCTAATGCTTTATAGAAAATTGAAGATCTTTAACAATATTTTAAATAAATTGATATACTATACATTTATTCACAAGCTTAATTAAGCTTGTGAATAAATGAAGACTGATTGAATAATAAAAAATAAAAATATACATACTTTAAATATATACTATAGCGACATCTATCATACGATGATAACATTGACATGAATACTAGTTTCAACGTGAGTCGGTCCAGGCACAGTAATAGCCCAGTCGGCTGAGCGGTATGAATACCTGGGCATAGTTGGTTTCCAAGGTCCGCGGTTCGCATCCCGCTTCTGCCGTTATTTTTGTGTTTGGATTGACGCGTTGAAAAAAGAATTTTATGTATAGTATATGTATATTTAATTATTAATAATATTATAATATAGTAAATGATCTATAAAAGTAGATTAGAATATTGAAATAATAAAATAATATTCTAATAAAAATTTAAAAAAATCCATAAAATTGATATACATATACATACAAATCTACAGCAAATATGATCTTTGTGACGGTTCCGCCGCATTTCGTTCCCAGAAAATTCGTTCAACGAATCATCGGTAATGACATTGGGCGCACTGGATGTCTGGTGCACGGGACATTTCGTGCACGGGATAACTGGTGCACTGTATGTCTCGCTAACCTAACCTAATAACATTATGGTTACCAACTGACAATACTTGGTGAAACTGCATAATTATAATTTTAAATTAATTTTAATTAAAAAATTAACAAATAAGTAACTAATACTTATTATACACACCTATATAAGCCACTGCCAGTTTTTAATTTAATCATTATTGAAGATGCTCTCTAGGGAGGCCGAAACATGTAATCGCTTAAAATAAATGTAAATCAAAACTAAATATTTGTTATTTTTGTAAATAAAATTAATTTAAAATTGTAATCTAACCTAACCTAACTTAAGTTATTTCGTTAACGAGACCATGGATCTTTGGACACTACGATTACTGGACAAATCCTTAGGTTAGGTTAGGTTTTTTTAGCGAGACATCCAGTACATCAGTTATCCTGTGCACCAAATGTCCCGTTCACGAGACGTCCAGTTGCGCTCAAGTCGTTAACGATGAGTCGTTGAGCGATTTGTCTGGGATCGATAGGTTGGGACACTCTTTATGACATTACTATCTTCAATATTCAGAGATTTACATCTATTCATAATTTCAGAGTATTTTTTTTTTATATATATAAATATAGTCGATAGTGAGGGGCGTAAAGAAAGGTGAGTATGCATACACCTATAGCTGTAATACCTACCTTAACACTATATAGTCTGATTACACAATATGTGTGTAACCACCAGGCCGAACGTTAATGGCCGGTCACACAACATGTGTGTGATCGTTTCGCCAACGCTTAGTGGCCGACTATACACAGCTTGTGATGTATTTTCAAGCGTTAGTGGTCCGATCACACAACATATGTGTTGTTTTTACTTTCGACCATAATTCAAAGATCTCAAACCTTTTCAGTGAGGTTCATATTTAATTATTATTTTTTTATGTAAGCACATACAGGAGAATACCGACAGATGGTGATAGTAATTTTTTGAAGTCTCATCTGTGGAATTCTTTGACGCTTACCATGGTGTATATGGCTAAACGCTGCATGTGGAGTGTTGATCCGCCAACGTCATAGACTACAGCCCGAGATTCACGCATCATCCTTTATTATTACAGGAATCTACTATGAATGGGTGGTATTCACGGGACGACTTTCGTCTACCACCAATTTTAATTTAAAGGCTATGACTGGCATTTTACGGGTGATGGCTCAAATTCACACCAACCGGAGGTATTTTAGAGCTCATAAATCGATTAAAAATCCTTTTTATTTTAATCTCCGTCGGTGATCGAACCCACGACCTTTGGTGTGCAAAGCAAACGCTTTACCATTGAGCTATGACCGCCGGATAGTGTTAATAGTAGATTATTATTCAATGGTTGTGTACAAAATGTGAATAAATATAAACGGAGAGTACAATTCTCACCTCCGATTTGCAGATGATATAGTGCTTATAACCGAATCACCTGACAAGCTTCAAGACATGGTCTACGACCTCAATGAAGCATGTAACAGAATTGGTCTGAAAATGAACATGGATAAAACTAAAGCCATGATAAACAGTTCATATTTCCCAGAATTTCGACCCAAGCTTAATCTCGTAACGCGCGGACTTGATAGTTTTAATCAACTTATTCTATAGCTCCTGAATAAATTGCGCTTGCATCTATAGTACTTCTTTGTTGAGAGAGACGGGGGAGTTAATAGAAAGAGAGTTGATAATGGAGGGCGTAAAAAGAGGTGGGTAGTATCTCTATAAATACATCTAGTTACTGGATATCTGTTACTTTTTAGAGGGGTTAGAAAATCGATACTGTCCTGCAGTTGACACGTGTTGACCTCCACTGAGAACCTAAGGAGAACACACAGTGCCGGTTTTAGGGGGTGGCGAAGTGGGTCGGTGCCCCAGGGCGACGAATAAGCTAAGGGCGCCGAGGGCAACTGATCTGGCTTAGATTTTTTTTAAATATAAACTATATGGGGCGCCAGAAAAAAATGCCCTAGGACGCCGTGGGGTCTAAAGCCGGTACTGAGAACATACTTTTATGTAGAGTCATACATAGTAATATAATGTTTATTGGATTCGTTGCCGTCAAGTTAAGTAAACTAAGCGTTGTATTCGTAGCATTTTTCTTATGTAAGCACATACAGGAGAATACCGACAGATGGTGATAGTAATTCTGAAGTCTCATCTGTTGAATTCTATGACGCTTATCATGTTACAAATGCTTAGCGCTGTGTGTGGAGTGATGATCCGCCAACGTATATAGACTACAGTCCGAGATTCACGCTTCATCCTTATTATTACAGGAATTTACTATGAATGGGTGGTCTTCACGGGACGACTTTCGTCTACCACCAATTTTGATTAATAGGCTATGACTGGCATTTTACGGGTGAGGGATCAAATCACACTAACAGGGGATATTTTATAGCTCAGAAATTCGTTAAGAATCTTTTTTTTTAATCTCCGTCGGGGATCGAACCCACGACCTTTGACTTGCAAAACAAATGCTTTGACTATTGAGCTATACCTGCCGGCTAACACCTTACTTACTACAGACTATTAAGGGGTGAAGGTGGACCTGGTTGTGAGAGCACAAACTAAAGCTCGCTTTTCTTTAAGCGCATGGAAGGCCTTCGAAGATTGTAAGCGGCGGAGCTGCGGCAGACGGAGCTGATTTGGGACGAGGCGAAGATTAGGGCGGCTTACAAAGCTTTGTGACGGCGGTTGGTGATAGTCATATGCTCCAATTAGGGCAGCGGACATGGTATGATGTTGTCCACGGAAGTACAAGTATATACAAATATTACGAGTCAATTAAGTATAAAGCCGGTCTCGATTCCAATAAAACTAGGTGTATTATATAGATCACGTCGGTATTTCAACGATAAACAACTTCTTTTTCTATATAAAGGACAAATCCTATCCTTGAATACGGCAGTCACCTTTGGATTGGAGCCCCGAAATACCTTCTTAACGTAATTGACTCAGTTCGAAGAAGAGAAATTCGTTTAATAAACAATGACACTTTTACATCTAACCTGCAATCAACGGAACACAGGCGTAAGATTGGTTCACTTAGTCTCTTCTACCGTTATTACCAAGGTCGCTGCTCTTCGAAACTTAAAGAACTAATTCCTCCTGCACCCACCCGCAGCCACGGTTACTACACGGTTAATGTTTGTCGACCAAGAACTGGCAGTTTCTAAAGTTCCTTCTTTAATGCCACCTGTAAGCCTTGGAATGCTCTTCCAGCGTCTGTCTTTCCTCCTTCCTACAATCTGGATCTCTTCAAGAAACAGATAAATATGTAATTGCAATTTCCCTAACCCACACACAAACACGAACACAAAACACGTTTCCTGCATACAGCATACAGCGTCCAGCCTCCCTGGCTGAGCGTCATAGAGTGCACTGGCCTTGACCGGCTGTGCTCTCCTGCATGCGTTTACATAAAAAAAAAATCTGTTTCATTTTTTATTAAACATCGATCATTGCAACTTTTTCCTTTGACTTTCGCTGTAATGGATCACATTCAATTATTTATACCTGAAGGATTTTAATACTTATAAGTGGATTCAGAACAACTTTTCAATATTATAGCCTGAAAGGCTTGCAATTTCTAGTGGACTTTTTAAATTCAATACGTTTATTCTTTGTAAGCTATTAGTGTAATTTAAATAATGGTATAAAATAATCCCCAATGGATTTTCATATCGATAGCATAGTGCATAAATACTCGTATTTATATCATGAATCCACTTTTTTTCAGTGCCGGTTCTAGGGGGTGGCGAAGTGGGTCGGTGCCCCAGGGCGTCGAATAAGTTAGGGGCGCCGAGGACAACCAATCTTTATTATATATTTTTAAATATAAACAATATGGAGAGCTAGAAAATAATTGCCACAGGGCGCCGCAGGGTCTAAAACCGGTACTGATACTTTTATGTTTACAATTTTTTTATGTGTAATAACATGTAGGAGAGCACAACCGGTCAAGACCAGTGTACTCATTGGCGTTCGACTAGGTTGGCTGGATGCTGCATGCCGGAAACGTGTGTTGAGCAGATTGGAAGTGTACATCCATCTATTTCTTGAAGATATTCAAATGTAGAAAGGAGGGAACACAGAATCTGAAATAGCATTCTAAAGCTAACAGGTGCTTAAGGAATGGCGACACATACATGTACGACAAGCGAACAGAAATAAAAGACGAAAGATTGTATATCGAGGTTTTCGGTACCAGTCAGCAAGGGCTATATCATGCTGATGTCAGAATGTTCGAGAATGGATACCCAGAATCAGTTTTTCTCGCATTTCTTAAATGCTTTCTAGAACATTTTTGTAAGATGATTAAACCGATTTATTTACACAATCTCTCAGATGTACTATGATAGGAATTCAAATTATTCTGAATATTTTTACTACTTTCAAAGACGATTCACGATTTTTCAGAAATAACATTGTCATAGGTCTCAATAGAATGAGAATCCTACGAACTCATCAAAAAAATTGGAGAAGCGCCAATATACTTTATAGCAAATTCGTATACAAGTTTTTTGCAGGAATATTGGCGAAATTTAAGCTTTTCAAAGAATTTTCCACAACATAATCAATACAGAAGAATCATAAAAGAATCATAAAATGTATGAATCAATTCCTCAAATTTCTTCTCGTAATTTTCCCACTAATGTCAGCCAACCTTCCAACCACCCAGCATGTTATGGAGAGATCCATGCTTGGAGTGTCGCAAAAAGATATAATACGAAACGAGGAAATACACAGAAGAACTCAAGTAGTGGATGCTACCCAACGAAAAAGTGGCAATGTGACATATCTGTACAAGAGACGATGGTTGATGGGGAAGAAAAGTATTGAAATGGCGCCCAATAACTGGCAAACGAAGCATTGGCTGACCCCCTGCAAGATGTCGACATAAAAAGAATAGCGGGAGTGACCTGGATGCGGAAGGCGGAGTTTCGAAGAGGATGGAGACTCATGCGGGAGGCCTACGTTCAACAGTGGACGGATACAGACTGATGATGATTCTTCCATGTATGTAGACTAGTTATAAGCTTATCTCATTTATATACGTATACAGCCTTAAAGTAACCAACGCTTATTTAACGACATGTGGTACGCAACATGCGGTGACCGGTTCAAGTTTTGACTCACAATTTTTGCATAACTTCGTTGATCGAAAGAGGCTTACAATAAAAACTATTGTCATTGGCAGATATATGCCGGCGGGTATAGCTCAATGGACAAAGCGTTTGCTTTGCAAGCCAAAGGTCGTGGGTTCGATCCCCAACGGAGATTAACAAAAATTTAAAAAAAAAACGATTTTTGAGCCCCGGTTGGTGTGAATTTGATCCCTCACCCGTAAAATGACAGTCATATCTATTAATCAAAAATTGGTGGTAGACGAAAGTCGTTCCGTGAAGACCACCCATTAATAGTAAATTCCTGTAATAATTTAAGGATGATGCGTGAATCTAGGGCTGTAGTCTATAACGTTGGCGGATCAACACTCCACATGCAGCGCTTAACCATATACAGCATGGTAAGCGTCATATAATTCCACACAGTGCCGGCTCTAGACCTGGCGGCGCCCCAGGGCAAAAAAATGTCACTCCCCTCAATATTCTGGAATTCATATTGAGAACTATGCAAATTCAAAGATATAACACAAAAAATTACGCCATCCTCAACAGAATAATTCAAATAACGCACCTTTTTGTAAACAATAGATTTTTAATCCCTACCGCAAGCCGGATACAAGTACTAAAATATGGTTTACAACTACGGCGGTCAAACGTAAGTTACCTTTAAGCGTCAATGTGTAATAAAAATATCCGAAATGCCGACAGAGTCATAAATGGGTCATAAGATTCAAAGTGCATTTTTTTTTTTTTTTTCAACAATGTTTGTTATTTCATATCTTTTTCTTCTAGGGATGCTTTCTTTCCATTCGCTAGAGTCCCGGAGGAAAATTGCTGCACTCAAACATCCAATCCTTCTTCTTCGCGGTTCAATTCACAACCCTGGGATTCTTGAATGTTTTAACTTCTATATTCCAGATTGGTACACCCGTGCTCGTAGCCATCCATTGTTTTTGATCCCGGTCGATGCTTGTGGAGCTTCAAGCACTCAATTTGGTACAACGGCAACGTCGCTCCTAAATGGCCTACCAGCACACCTCGGTCCTTTTCTTACATCCCTTTCCTCTTTTGTCGATGGTATTGTTCTACTTGATCTCTGTGATCTTTGACACGTGTCATCTTCTTATTCTTTTGTGTTATTTTAATTTTTTATTATTTTCTCTATTTATTGTATATTTATGTATACCCTATGTTTCTAAATATTTGTAAAAAATTGGAATTTCGATTCTGTATATAAATAAATAAATAAATATTTACTTCTCCGAAAACAATTTATGCATCGATTGTTCAAGAAAGTGTGGGGAAATACTGTTAATGCTTACTTCTCCGAAAAATAAATCTTCGTTGTTATTAAGTGTGGGAATTCTTGGAATATTTTGCTTCATTTCAAATTCCACAATCTACGAAAGAGCGCAATAATAAAAAACTAACCAAGTTGCCCTCAGCGCCCTTAGATCATTTGGCGCCCTAGGCCGTTGACCGACCTGCCCCCCCCACACCCCCTAAAACCGGCACTGATTCCACAGATGAGACTTCAAAATCACTATCACCACCTGTCGGTACTCTCCTGTATGTGTATGCATAAAAAAATATATATTTACTTGTAGCCCTATTGCAATTTTAACATTACATTTTTTTTACGCAAGTGTAACGTTTGTTTGTCATTTTAAAATTAATTGATCAAATCTAAGCTGTATACATGCCCCCGGTAGGTTTTATCAATTCCTTAAGGATTAAAAATGACAACGCCTCGGGAACGTCGGGCTGATAAACCGATCTCCTTAAAAAACCCATAATCGTTGAACCCCGAAACTTATCTTTGGTACCATAGTCGCTGTCTATGAAAGTTCACTGGGCATGTTTCCATGAGGAACTCAAGTTAAGCATGTGTTCTGGGACAAAGTATAGACAATCTAAGCTTACAGAACTGTAAAAACGGCAATAATCCAAATATTGAGCGGATATGATAAAAAAAACAACAATAGTTTAGTAATTAAATACACACATACAATTATACATCAAATTTCTACGCATCAATTCATTCAGAAAAAATATCGGCAGACGCGGGATTCGAACCACGAGCCTTGCAACCTTTGCTCTATTCTACACACCGCGCTATCCACACGACCATTCTCCGCCTGAGCAGATACGCGAAACCTGATGTATATATATATATATACCATTCTTAACATCATACAACGATAGATGTCTCTGTAGTATATATTCGGAGTATGTATATTATTATTTTTTATGATTCAATCAGTCAGCATTTATTCACAAGTTTTTTATATTATTATTTGTTACCGACAGTCTCGTGGTTCGAATCCCGCGTCTGCCGATATTTTTTCTGAATGAATTGATGCGTATAAAATTTGATGTATATATTTAATTACTAATAATATTAAAATATATAGTCAATGATCTATAAAAGAAGATTAGAGTATTGATAAAATATTCTAAAAAAAATTAAAAATCCATTTAGTTTAATAATAGTTTACCTATTAGACAGATGAAATATTTAAATTTGAATAATGTTCTTTTTAAATGCGTTGCCATGGAGATGAACACAAGTACAAAATAACAATGGCGACAAAACTTTCAAGCGTTATTAGAATAATAACATACGTTCAAGAATGTTCTAGTAGCATTGAAATAATAAATAATATTGTGCACGATATAATATTCCCGTTTAATTCCTTAACAATATGTACATTTGCTTTGTATGTACAATACATACGAGTACATATCTAGAAGTACGAGAGAACTCTTTCAATAATGTTATAACTTACCTCCTGATCGTATCGCAGAAGTTGCTTCAATACTATTTCAGTTCTCCCATGGCACTGGGAGCGAGCGGTCGTGTCGGTAGCTCCAAACCTCTACACAAAACTTAATATAACATTATCATAATAATACTTAACACTAGATAACTAAACACACGTGTTTATATTGACAACGAAACTATATACATTTTTTTTAAACTGTGACAATAATCGATAATTATGTTATTGAAAAATTGACTGAAAAAAGTAATGTTTTAACTGACACTTCATAATATAAAGATGGAACACATCAAAGGGAATAACTTCAAACTTAACCAGCTTTCCCCTGAAAGTGCAGTAAGCAGTAATCCCGATAGCAGCGATGGAGACGTTGTTATCGGCAGATTCCGGAAGATCAGCTCTGCTAAGAGTATGGCTTTGGGGAATGGAAACAACAAGCATCCTTTAGAATTTCCAGCAGTCGAGAAGGTAGATGTAGAAGACCCAGAAGCCGGGCTTATGTTCAAGGCTAGAGATGATAATACAGAAGCTGATAAGTTTGCTGATGTTTCTGAAAACGTGAAGATCGTTCCTGCAGCCAACAGGGCAAAGATCACGAAGAGCAGCTTCAGGAATACGGAGAAGCCTTCCAGATTCAAGGACAACCCTTCGACTACCAGATTTCAAGTAATTACATTTCATTAATTTTTTATTTTTTTTAAGAGTGACCCATTAATTTGTGTTGATTCTTTCAAAACTCGTAAAGTTCTAATTGCAAGCTGGACAACATCGTAGGACAATTAACCCTATCGCGTCGGTTGTCGGCATATACCGTCATAAGATTCCCCGACCGTTGACATCGTTTGACGTGATATATCGTTTTGCTACTTTATTAGAATAGTTTTTTATGCATCATCTGATAGCTAAAGGATACAAGAACCAATGTGATATATGAAAATACACCAGATGTGTACATTTATGCTTCAAATACTAGTTTTATAATTGACAGTATAATTTGTATTCAAACAGAGCCGTAATGAAAGGGTTAAGACCAGTATGCAGAATCATTCCTTGACTTGAAGTCACGAACTCGACACCTGCTTGTACATTTTTTTCTTAAGATTTGAGAAGAGTCGAAGACAGAAGTTTTCTCATTTTAATCATTCTATAGGAAAGTAGATATTAATAGGTTGTTTACCTTAATAAATGTTTCTGTCTACGTGTCTTAAGTTGGTTACCTTAAACCAAGAAATGTATCTGCATACGGGCGTAAGACTCCTTGATGATGCTCGCATTTAGATTATAGTATGATCAGTTTTTTTAACATATCCGCTCCATATTTGGAACATATAGACACTGCAAATATTTGATTCATAGTTCTTTAAGCTCATATTGTATATGCCTTGTCCCAGAATGTCTATATACCCGGAGATCCACATGAGAACATAGATGGTTCCGAGGAGTCTCCAGTTAGCAACTGATAAGTCCAGTGGAAATTCCCTTCTGAATAATTGTGGCCGCTGCACAGAAGTGCTCTAGAGAAAGAATCCATGAATGAGATTAAATATGAATTTACGGGTTAAAAGGAGATAGAAGGCTGACTGCTGATATTGTGGCTTTTGGGTTTAGCCGTGCGTGGCGAGTTACTATTTTCCAATATTTCGACCGCCATTGCAGGGGTCTTCTTCAGGGTTGATGACTTGGTCGATTTGTTGACTTAGTTGACAACTAAGAATACTGGGGGTATGATGATTATATTTTGCAAGAAATGATAAGGTGGGGAGAGGATAGATGAAAATAATTACAGTATACCATGCCATCTAAACTTCTTCTTGTACCGGTGACAGTTAAGTGAAGCTTGTATCTAATACGACGACGGTGATGCAATAAATCATGCACTTTCTCCACCAAGAAGACTGCTATGGATCCTGTATCTTTCAACGGTTGTTCTCTTCCAAAACAAGCGCCATCAACATGCTTGGAGTATCAATCTCGAATAATGTCAAATATTGCGAGTCAATTAAGCATAAAGCCGGTATCGCTTCCAAAAACCTAGGTGTATTATATAGATCACGTCGGTATTTCAACGATAAACAACTTCTTCTTCTATATAAAGGACAAATCCGACCTATCCTTGAATACGGCAGTCACTTATGTGTTGAGACACAAAATACCTTCTAAACTTAATTGACTCTTAAAAATATAAATTCGTTTTATAAACAACAGCACTCTTACGTCTAACTTACAATCAATGGAACACAGACGTAAGATTGGTTCACTTAGTCATTTCTACCGTTATTACCACGGTCGCTGCTCTTCGGAACTTGAAGAATTAATTCACAAACTTGTCAAGCGACAAGCTCGTCTTACACTTGCCGAACATCAATACACGGTTAATGTGTGTCGACCGAGAATTTGCAGTTTCACAAGTTTCTTCCTTAATGCCACCGGTAAGCTTTGGAATGCACTTCCAGCGTTTGCGTTTCCTCCTTCCTTCAATCTGGATCTCTTCAAGAAACAAATAAATATACACTTGCAATCTCCCCAACTCACACACTATCTAGAACACAACACACGTTTCCCGCTTGCAGCGTCCAGCCTCCCTGGCTGAGCGTCATAGAGTGCACTGATATTGACCGACTGTGCTGTCCTGCATGCGATTACATACGACGAACATTATCAGTTCTTTATAAAATAAATCCCAAGTAAATGAAATTTGTGGCTTATTTAATATTATATATGTTTTATTGATTTTCAGCCATAAAATTTATTTTTAAATGGTTTTGTTGGGTATATTATTATTATATTATTATCGTCGTTAAGTTCTTAAGTTACCTTTGTACTTTATTAGTTATGTCAGTCGCCTACTTTCAGACATCGCCAATTTTATTTTAAGACAATGCAAGACTTTAATATGTTTTTTAATACGTTTTATTATTGTTATATTGTGCTTATCTGAAAGTGATAAAAAAGACTACAGGCCTTTGAGATGTGGTCATACAGAAGAATTCTCGGAATTTCCTGGAGAGACCACGTCACGAACAATGAGGTTCTCGGCATAATCAAGGAAGATAGGCACCTAGTAAGAACCATCTCAGAGAGGCGATCGGTCACATCATGTGTCACGAATGTCTTCTTCATGACATTGTAGAAGGGATGGTTTAGTATGTTGATTGAAAAGCTTTGTCGTCACGTCGAAACCTCACGAACTTCTCCATACAAATGGGTTTTTTTTTTTGTAATATCTTTAAGATCTTAGGATTTCAACCTCTGTAATCCTCCATATCGCACATGCCATTATATGCATAGTCTGCATAATACGTAGTATTAAACAGTGCCGGTTTTAGGGGTTTGCGAAGTGGGTCGGTGCCCCAGGGCGTCGAAAAAGCTAAGGGCGCCGAGGGCAACTAATCTGTCTTAGATTTTTTTTTTTAAATATAATCAAAGTCGCCGGCTGTCATAGCTCAATGGCAAAGCGTTTGCTTTGCAAGCCAAAGGTCGTGGGTTCGATCCCCGACGGAGATAAAAAAAAGGATTTTTAATTGATCTCTGAGCTCTAAAATACCCCGGTTGGTGTGAATTTGATCCATCACCCGTAAAATGTCAGTCATAGCCTATCAATTGAAATTGGTGGTAGACAAAAGTCGTCCCGTAGATTAGATAAGATTCATAGTAGATTCCTGTAATAATAAAGGATGATGCGTGAATATCGGGCTGCAGTCTATGACGTTGGCGGATCAACACTCCACATGCAGCGTGTAGCCATATACACCATGGTAAGCGTCATAGAATTCAACAGATGATACAAAAAAAAAATTACTATCACCATCTGTCGGTATTCTCCTGTATGTGTTTACATAAATAAATAAAAATATAAGACACTAGAAAAAAATGCCCTAGAGCGCCGCAGGGTCTAAAGCCAGTACTGGTATTAAATAGACACCAGTTGCTTTGTTGACTACAGTATCGACCTGCTTACTCCATTAGAGACGATAGTCTACGACGACCCCACGAAAACTTATAACAATCTGTGATTATCAATATCCGTATAGGTAGTGGTCATGGATATATTTTGTGATCGTTTCGAAAATCAAGGCTTTGATTTAGGGCTCTGTTAAGGTGAGTTGTAAACTGAAATCCCATACAGAGAGCCTCATTAGCCTTTGAATTACGGCTCGGTTTGAATACAAATTATAATGTCAATTATGAAACTAGTAAAGGGTTCGCCATCTAACGTTTTTTTTTCAACTAGTGCTTATTTCGTGAATGGTAACACTTAGCTCATGTCTGATTTGACAGATAATTAGTTTTATCCTTCCGCTGAACGAATATGGTTGTGTATACGTATATTTGAAGCATAAACGTACTTATCTGGTCTATTTTCATACATCACATTGGTTCTTGTATACTTTAGCTATCAGATGATGCACAGAAAACTATTGTAAGAAAGTAGCAAAACGATAAATCACGTCAACCGATGTCAACGGTCGGGGAATCTTATGACGGCTTATGCCGACAACCGATGCGAAAGGGTTAGAGGCACAGACACAAAGGTAGAAGCATTATCAATATATTAAATAGATTAGAATTTCATATTTTGTTTTGACATTGAACACATTTCACACAGTTTCACTTCGTGAAAGACTGCAGTTTCGCGATCTATGAAAGCTTCAACAGTTCCAACATGCACAAACGTACTGACATGTAAATGAAAGAGTTTCCCTACTATCTCTAGCAAAAATCTTTACTAATAAGAGCGTACACGATTTGCTTACATATACCCCACCCAATGATGCTATCCAACGAATAGGCACACTCAAGTGGCAATAGGCAGGATATATCTGTCGAAAGGACGACGGTCGATGGGGAAGAAAAGTATTGGAATGGCGCCCAAGAACTGGCAAACGAAGCATTGGCCGACCCCCTACAAGATGGACTGACGATATAAGAAGAATAGCGGGAGTGACCTGGATGCAGAAGGCGCAGGATCGAAGAGGATGGAGACTACGTTCAACAGTGGACGGACACAGGCTGATGATGATGATGATGATACCCCACCCACTATCCCCACTCCTAAACTCCACTCACCTACCCTCTATGAAACTCTTTCTTTGTTAGTGAATATTCATTAACGCGTTAGTAGTTTTGTGCACGTTGGAACTGATGAAGCTTTCATAGATCGCGAAACTGCAGTCTTCCACAAAGTGAAAAAGTGCTCAGTGTGATTCATATTAAAACAAAGTATTGATATCAGCTTGATATAGCTCTTTTAGGCTGATGCCGTAAAGCCTCGAAAAATTATCTTTTGTCTCTTATTTTTGTTCGCTCGCCTGACATGCACATCTAATAATGTAAGTTTTAATTATATAATATTACACGGCGTTTGCATACGCCATTTTATTTGTAATGACAGTTGCTCCATTTCATGTTGGTGCTACTGTCATCTTTAATTTGCTTTTTTGCCGCGATTGTCGTGGCGGCGCTGGATGACAGTGTTCCGGCAGTCGACAGTCAACCTCTCGTCTGGCCGGCGAAATGCCATACCAATCAGACGAGGAAATCAAGTCTGTCTTCAGTCAGTAGTAATAAAAATAAATGCGAATTGTGCTTCAAAAAAAAAAGTTCTTTGTGTTGTTGATCTGCTCCTGCATCCTTACTCCATGCAGCCTCGTGACGAACCCGCGACTTGTCGTTTTTTCTAAATCAGGGGGATGTCAGTATGAAATTCTTATCGATTTAATATTAAAAATGGATCTCATAGCGAATGCTAACAATATCAAAATAACTAGCTTCATATCATTTACATATGTGATCTATTCATTGTCGTCTGTCGGTATTTTCATATATGCGTTTAAAGAAAAAAGAATAATGATCACCTAACTCAAATATTACAAAATCTTTAAGCAGAATTTTGATGCCGGGGAAAAAAACTGTTCATATGGCAATAATTATTTACTGTTGAGACTGCGAAATACTTTTGAATCTATTCTAAGAATAAATTTCAAGTTACTTAATAATTACATAATTATTGTTGGGCTATTATATTATATTCTAAGAATGAAATGATAAAAACCATGATGAATGTATTGTTTGAATGAATAAAAAACTGCTCTCCACTAAACCCGTTACTCACCGGCATTTTATGCAGATATATATATATAATCGTGTCTGAAACAACAGAGTCAGATCCTGTATGCTCAGAAGTGGGCGACGTCGATGGCGTTACTCCCGGCCATCATCAGGTCTTCCTGGGTGCAGCTACTCGGACACGGCGCACACTCCAGAAGGTGTGACAGGGTCTGCTCAACGCGGAAGTCACATTCAGTCGGTCCGCTGTAAAACTGCCAGGCTTTCATTTGTGTTTTTTTTTGTATTGCATACTCCGGTCAGAAGTCTGTTAAGGGACCTCCATATATTTCACCCCTGGTCGTGTCCAGGAGCTAGGTCCTCTTTCGGAGCAATCCAAGTATTCCCCTTGATTGCGTTTTCCACATGTTCAACCGCAGGGTGGCGTCATGTATCATCAGTTCCGTTGTCGAATGTAGGAAACTTCTTCTTGATAGTTAAGAGACCTCTAGTCACTAGAGCTCGAGTACTAAATTACGCTTACCAAATCAAATATAGGGTCCGCCATCTAACGTTTTTTTTCCAACTAGTGCTTATTTCGTGAATGGTAACACTTAGCTCACGTCTGATTTGACAAATAATTAGTTTTATCCTTCCGCTAAACGAATATGGTTGAGTATACGCTTGATCAATGCTGGGAAATATTGCGACATTACTTTGAAAATCATGGTAATGTTGCAGAATGTGTGCGAAAATTGCGTACGGATTTTGGAAGAAGAGAATCACCGTCAGCTCCGTATGTTCGTTATCTTGTGAAAAAAGTGAAAGAAACTGGCATCCTCATCGATAAACCAAAGCGTGAAAAGCCAAAAACAGTGCGTACACCCGAGAATATTGCTGCTGTGGCAGAAAGTGTGCGTGAAGCGCCATCAATGGCGCTTCCATGCGGCGCGGCCATGTTGAACGAATTTTTGTTCTTAAAAATTGAAGAGGAGGATATTGGCAACATTTGGTTTCAACAGGATGGCGCTACGTGCCACACAGCCGAAGCTACACTCGATGTTTTGCGCCCTGTTTTAAAAAAAAAAAGTTATTTGGCGGACCCTTTATATAACTTCTAGTTACATTTTATTCTTAACGGGTTACACCTTAAAAATAAAAAGCTGTAGTTAAAAACGTTAAATAACAATAAATATTCTTTTAGAGCGTGATCCTTCCAGGAAGAGGTTTCGAATAATAGAGAAAAAGGCCGAAAATTATGAGCGCGTATCGAAATGAACCCTAAATTAGCCGTGGAAAAAAAAGCACTGCCAATTTTGAAAAACACATTTTTTCAAATATAACATGTGTGCAAGATGCTTAAATTGTGTGAAATATAAAAAATAATTGATGAGTGTGACACAAAAAGACTATTATATATAAAGAAGGTTTTTCTTTGTATTTTAAATCCGGTGGATTGGTTTGCAGCAACATAATCTTGCATCTCGATCTCCAACAATCATTTTTTTGCTAATACATGGGACATTTAATGTGGTATTTTCCCCTTTATTTCCACATCCTAATGCCGTTGACCACAAACGTTTATCCGCCTTAGGAGAGCGTTTACTATTTCCAGGACAATAGAATGCCCTAACCAGCTTGACCTGATGAGGTTAGCTGGGTGTTAGCTTATTCCGGCCAACATTCGGTCCCTGTCTATATTGGCCGACTGATGTCGCTCAGCCCCCCCCACCACGAGAAGGAGATAGATCCGGATTATCCTTTCATCGAACCTGTGACTTTAAGGCATTTCGCAGAGTCCTCCAGTACTTTTAGGCTTTTAGGTGTGGTTATACAGAAGAATTCTCGGAATTTCCTGGAGCCGCGTCACGAACAATGAGGTTCTCAGCATAATCAAGGAGGATAGGCACCTAGTAAGAACCACCTCAGGGAGGCGAGCGCGATGGATCGGTCACATCATGCGCCACGATCGTCTTCTTCACGACATTGTGGAAGAGACGGTTGAGGGTAGAAATTTCAGAGGACGCCCTAGACGGGAGTTTTTTTTATTTAAACGCATGCAGGAGAGCACAACCGGTCAAGACCAGTGCACTCTATGACGCTCAGCCAGGGAGGCTGGACGCTGCATGCGGGAAACGTGTGTTGTGTTCGTATTTGTGTGTGGGTTTGGGAGATTGCAAGTGTATATTTATCTGTTTCTTGAAGAGATCCAGATTTTAGGAAGGAGGAAACACAGACGCTGGAAGAGCATTCCATAGCTTACCGGTGGCATAAAGGAAGGAACTTTGGAAGCTGCCAGTTCTTGGTCGACATATATAAACCGTGTATGGATGTTCGGCAAGTGCAAGACGAGTTTGTCGGCTGTGAGTGGGTGCAGGAGGAATTTAGGAATATTTGCAACAAGTCAAGAGTCCTCCAGTACTTTTAGGCTTTAAGGTGTGGTTATACAGAAGAATTCTCGGAATTTCCTGGAGCCGCGTCACGATCAATGAGGTTCTCAGCATAATCAAGGAGGATAGGCACCTAGTAAGAACCATCTCAGAGAGGCGAGCGCGATGGATCGGTCACATCATGCGCCACGATCGTCTTCTTCACGACATCGTGGAAGAGACGGTTGAGGGTAGAAACTTCAGAGGGCGCCCTAGACGGGAGTATTTGCAACAAGTTTTCCAGGACATGAGTTGTAGCTCTATATTTTTATTAATAAGTAGTTTATATTTTTAAACCTAATAATGAGCTTGAAGCACAAAACAACGTATCTAAATTATTTATATATTGACAGAATGTAATTGATTAGAATACAGTGTTTTTATCTCACGTCGATACAACGTTCGTACATTTATTTTTATTTGTTATGTAAGCACATACAGGAGAATACCGACAGATGATGATAGTGATTCTGAAGTTTCATCTGTGGATTCTATGACGCTTACCATGCTGCATATGGCTGAGCGCTGCATGTGAAGTGATGATCCGCCATCGCCATAGACTACAGCGTGACATTCACGCATCATCT
Organism: Glossosoma conforme; assembly: GCA_022606575.1. NCBI lineage: Eukaryota > Metazoa > Arthropoda > Insecta > Trichoptera > Glossosomatidae > Glossosoma > Glossosoma conforme. The sequence continues at coordinate 272,317 of JAGTXR010000249.1, forward strand.
TTATCATAAAAGGAATTTATTATAGATGGGCGTTCTTCGCAGGACGACTTTCGTCCACCACCAATTTTGATTGATAGGCTATGACTGGCATTTTACGGTTAAGAAATCAAATTCACACATCTATAAAAATATTTTTTTTAATCTCCGTCGCGGATTGAACCCACGGCCTTCGGTTTGAAAAGCAAACGCATTAACCACTGAGCTATACCCGCCGGCGATGGCGATGTATGACATTCGTATTATAATTTTACTGCGACACTCATTTTACAAATAAATAAAAAAAAAAAAAAAAATATTTTAAGTTTTGTCGGGAATCGAACCAACAAGATCTCTCATTATAGTCGATCGCTTTAATCTCTCCACTACACACTTCAGCAATATTGGCTATCTTACCGCATCGTTCCCTCGCAGCTTTAAAATACATTAAATGCAATAAACACTACATCTACACTACTCGCAAAGAGTGTCACGACATATCGTTCACAGACAATTCGTTCAGCGACTCATCGGCTACGACGTGGGCGCACTGAACGTCTGGTGCATGGGACATTTAGCGCACGGGACAACTGGTGCACTGGATGTCTCGCTAACCTAACCTAAATATTTGTCCAGTGATGGTAGATTTTTCTATAAACCACATGTGTCAATGCCACCACATGTATGGAGTTACATAATGAACGTTCGTTAAATATAATAGTTTTTTATAGTAACGTAACACCGCTGCAACTCCACCTGGCGGCACCTAAGCAAAACGGTTTGTTTGTCCCTGACAATTATTTAAGGATAAGGAGGCGCCGACTGTTTGTTCTTCTTAGAGGTAATACTAACCTGCCAGGGACTATGCCTCTTGGGAGAGTGGTCAGACTGTTCAACGATATCGCCTCGAATATTGATATATTCCACTTGAGAGAAGCCCAGTTTCGACATGAGCTCCGCGAATTTATTTATCAAAGTAATTTTGTGGAGTCTTCTGCTTAGCGGGACTTTTTAAATGATTCTATTATTATTGTGTTATTTATAAATTGTTATTTTATCCTGTTTTAGAAATGAATTAAATATTGTTATTTGTAATGTTTCTAAAAGAAAAAAAATTGAAATTGAAAACAAAAACCGTAAATATATTGTAGGTACTGATATCAGCTTGATATAGCTCTTTTAGGCTGATGCCGTAAGGCCTCGAAAAACGATCGTTTGTCTCTTATTTTTGTTCGCTCGTCTGGCATGCACATCTAATAATATTAGTTTTAATTATAAATAAAATTACACGGCGTTTGCATTCGCCATTTTATTTGTCATGAGAGTTGCTCCATTTCACGTTGGTTCAGCTGTCGTCTTTAATTTGTTTTTTTGCCGTGATTCTCGTGGCGGCGTTGCATGCAACGTATGACGTGTCGGTCAATATTAATTTTAAATTGAATTTACATAATAAAACTAGTCAAATTTTTTATATGTAACCGCTGAGTTTTAATATAAACAATAGTCGCAATATTTCCCAGCGTTGTTCAAGCGTATACACAACCATATTCGTTCAGCGGAAGGATAAAACTAATTATCTGTCAAATCAGACATGAGCTAAGTGTTACCATTCACGAAATAAGCACTAGTTGAAAAAAAAACGTTAGATGGCGGACCCTTTATCACTTTATCGGTTTCGGTGCCACCACACCTTCCTCAGAAGCTACTAACTAAAGACTGCTACATACTACATACTACAGTCTTAGTATGTAGCTAGTAAGTGATTTATTAAAATTCCGTGTTTAAAAACAATGTTTTACTTATTTTACTTGTTTCATTGCTTAAATATGACAAATCACAAAATTATTGCATTCTACGAGGATGTTAAATTCATTTATTCATTTTTTTTTTTCAAATTATTGACAAATAAATGCTGGTATTTTATGATCATATAGTACACATACGTTATTTATATATTTATGCATATGTTCTTATTGTATGTGCTCATTTTGCTTTTACCTGTCGAATGGCAAACCCATTGGAATTCTGATCGTCTCGGCGAAGACAATATCTCATTTCCATTTCGACGAAAGTGCCGTAAGCATTACAAAACATGGCTTACTCATGATCAACACATTACCATATCCCATTCATCGAAGAATGTGAGCTTAAAAAATGTATAAACATGTATTGTGAAGCACATACTGAAAAAAATCACCTCGTGGGTGCCTGACGAGAAATACGAACATGTTTCTTCTTCGTAGTATCAATCCGGTGGATTGGTTTGCAGCAACAAGATCTTGTATCTTGATATCCTATAGATCCTCTACAATCCTCTTCAACTCATCATAAGAGCTACAACTCGTGTCCTCGAACACTTGCTGCAAATACTTCCGAACTAAAATAAAAAAACTCCACAAAAATATTCTACTATGCTTCTGCTTCGTAGTATCAATCCGGTGGATTGGTTTGCAGCAACAAAATCTTGCATCTCGATCTCCAATCTTCTCAATCCTCTGCAACCCTCTTTAGCTCAGCATAAGAGCTACAACTCGTGTCTTCGAACACTTGCTGCAAATACTCCCGTCTAGGACTTTTACAGTTTCTACCCTCAACCATCCCTTCCACAATGTCGTGAAGAAGACCATCGTGGCGCATGATGTGACCGATCGCCTCTCTGAGATGGTTCTTACTAGGTGCCTATCTTTCTTGATTATGCTGAGAACCTCATTGTTCGTGACGTGAACATGTTTATCGTTATCAATTTTGATCGCAAAGATCTAAACCAATAATGAATGTTTTTTGCTCGATTGTTATTTTATGTATTCAATATTTTTATTATTTTTGCTTTTACTATAAATAATAATGATCGTAGATTGTAAAATCGTTGATTAGTCACGTTAGCGCATGGAAGGTGAGAAATGGCTTTGATGATGAATCATGCTCGAGAGCAGACAGTCTATCGCGAACTTTCACAATTCCTCGCCCACTTTAGTCGGCGGGTGTAGCTCAGTGGTTAAGGCGTTTGATTTCCAAGCCAAAAATCGTGGATTCGATCCCCAGCGGAAGTTAAAAAAATATTTATAATCGATTTCTAAGCAATATTAATACTCCCAGTTGGTTAACAACATGTTACCAAAGAAGGCAATTCGAGACTCGCTGTACTATACTAACTTTGCAGCCTTAGACTTAGAGGTCTGTTTGACATCTAACTGATGCACCTAGAATCACGGGAAGGCCTTCAGCCACTCTCTAACAAGTAGCTTTTTGCGTGCGTCCAGTAATGGGTCTCCAAAAACAGGACGGGACAAGGAGGGTTTTCACCAAGCGAGACCCCCGGTTGGTGTGAATTTGATCCCTCAGCCATAAAATGTTAGTCATAGCCTATTTATCAAAATTGGAAATAGACGTAAGTCGTCCCGTGACGACCACCCATTCATAGTAAGTTCCTGTAATAATGAGAATAATGCGTGAATGTCTGTAGGCTATAAAGTTGATAGATCAACACTCCATTTTAACATCAATACACGGTTAATGTGTGTCGACCAAGAACTGGCGGTTTCTAAAGTTCCTTCTTTAATGCCACCTGTAAGCTTTGGAATACTCTTTCAGCGTCTGTGTTTCCTCGTTCCTACAATCTGGATCTCTTTAAGAAACAGATAAATATACACTTGCAACCTTCCCAACCCACACACAAACACGAACACAAGGCACGCTTACCGCATGCAGCGTCCAGCCTCCCTGGCTGAGCGTCAACAAAGAAATGGATTTCTTTTTATTCTGAATCAAACATAACCGAACTTTGCTTGATATTCTTGGCGGTTACCCATACAAGAACGCGTCACAGTCAACGATCCACTACATTATTGTACATATATATATATACACATCCAAGAATGATCCAGAGCCATAGATCTAAGATCATTTAACGTTGCCGTGTAAGTGAACATAGGTGGAGCAGCCAAACCGCACGCTTACAGCACTATACATTCATAAACGGTCACCCATTCAAGTATGATACTTGCTCATTACAATACCTTGCTCTAAGAGTCTAAGTAAACATTATCACGGGCAGTCAATCAGCCTCCCTGAGCGCCATAGAGTGCACTGGTCTTGACCGGCTGTGCTCTCCTGCATCTTCTTCGTAGTATCAATCCGGTGGATTGGTTGGCAGCAACATAATCTTGCATCTCGATCTCTATTCCTCTCGGTCCTCCGCAACCATTTTCAGCTCAGCATAAGTGCTACAATTCATCTCCTCGAATACTTTCTGCAAATACTCCCGTCTAGGGCGCCCTCCACAGTTTCTACCCTCAACCATCCCCTTCACAATATCGTGAAGAAGACCATCGTGGCGCATGATGTGACCAATCCAACGAGCTCGCCACTCTGAGATGGTTCTTACTAGTAGCCTATCTTCCTTGATTAACCTGAGAACCTCATTGTTCGTGACGTGGTCTCTCCAGGAAATTCCGAAAATTCTTCCGCACGACCACGTTTCAAAGGCCTCTTGTCTTTTTTTATCACTTTCAGATAAGCACCACGTCTCACAGCCGTACATTAAGATGCTCCAAGCAAGTGTTTTGGCAAGTTGCTTGCGGAGCCTTAAAGTAATATTCTTTGACTCAAGAATTTTGAATTTCTCCTGCATGCGGTTACATAAAAAAAACTCCACATCGCTTAGTCATATGTAGAGAGAGAGTAGCAGATTCACTATCACCATCTGTCGGTATTCTCATGTGTGTTTTAACATAAAAAAAAATCGGCTCTTCGTTCCAGTGAATCCATGTCTCGCCATATATAATTATGGGTGTCATTAGCAACCTACTATGCAATCATCGTCAGCGATTGTCTATGCTAGATGTCAAATTCAGAAATGCAAATTTGGTTTTTGCACAGCTAAAGGGTCCGCCAAATAACTTTTTTTTTTTTGAAAATGGGGCGCAAAACATCGAGTGTGGCTTCGGCTGTGTGGCACGTAGCGCCGTCCTGTTGAAACCAAATGCTGCCGATGTCTTCCTCTTCAATTTTTGTCGAACGAAAACGGCCCGATAACGATCGCCGTTGACTGTAACGGCCACTCCTTGCTCATTTTCGAATAAAAATGGCCTGATTTTCAAAGTAATGTCGCAATATTTTTCAGCGTTGTTCAAGCGTACACACAACCATATTCGTTCAGCGGAAAGATAAAACTAATTATCTGTCAAATCAGACATCAGCTAAGTGTTACCATTCACGAAATAAGCACTAGTTGAAAAACAAAACGTTAGATGACGGACCCTTTATATCAATTTATTTCTTTCCTTTGACCGTATAGATCGACTACCTGTAGCATACCTCGCAGGTGCGTACAGCTCAATGGTCAAAGCGTTTGCTTTACAAGTTAAAGATCGTGGGTTCGATCCCCGACGGTGATTAAAAAATATATTTCAAATTAATTTCTGAGCTCTAAAATACTTTGTTGTTGGTGTAAATTTGATGCCTCGCCCGTAAAATGCTCAAAGCCTACCAATTAAAATTGCTGGCAGACGAAAGCCGTCCCGTGAAGACCACCCATTCATAGTAAATGCTGTTAAACTTCATCAGGGAAATCGTCGGGGCTACAAGAGCGGTTAACGAGGCTGACATGGAATAGGCTCCTACGTTCTTCAACTATTTCTCAGACGTATATGTGCGTAACTTGCAGGGTACAACACGCAACTATATATTTTTTTCTACATTTTTTTTTAAGTGAAAAAAAAGTAATGTCATATTATCGTAAAGCAATCTATACTTCTGCTCTTTTAGTCAGATATGAATTGATTTCGTACATTCACCGGTTGTGGCGATCCAAATATAGACTTCCGATTCATGGTAAGGTCGTTAACCGAGAGAACAGCACCGGATATACAAATGGCTCTGTCTGCGGTTAAATCGTCAAATTTTTTATATCTAACGAATGCAGGTGAATGATCTCTCTCTACCACACTCTCTATTTCTCTTTCCTCTTACATTATCGAGCAGAAAAACGATGCAACTACAAACTGCAGCTATCAGTTTTTTTTTATGTAAACCCACAGGATAATACCGACGATGGTGATAGTAATTCTGAAGTCTCATCTGCGGAATTATATGACGCTTACCATGGTGTATACGGCTAAACGCTGCATGCGGAGTGTCGATCCGTCGATATCATAGACTGCAGCCCGAGATTCACGCATCATCCTTTATTATTACAGGATTTTACTATGAATGGGTGGTGTTCGCGGGACGACTTTCGTCTGCGACCAATTTTAATTAACAGGGTTTGACTGACATTTTACGGGTGATGGATCAAATTCACACCAACCGGGGGGTATCTTAGAGCTTAGAAATTGATTAAAAATCTTTTTTTTTGTATCTTCGTCGGGGATCAAACCCACGACCTTTGGCTTGCAAAGCAAACGCTTTGACCATTGAGCTATGACCGCCGGCATTGGATTAGATTGCTTATCACTGGGATACAATGAGTTGAGAACTAGAAGAGATGTGTGCTTGAGTATACATTTCTTTCGGCTAGTGCGCGGCCTGTTCAGAAATCCTGATATTTTGTTAGAAATCGGTTTGTTTGTCCCTGACAATTATTTAAGTACAATGAGGCACAGATTGTTTGTTATTACTAAAATTAATACTAACCTGCCAGAAACTATGCCTCTTGGGAGAGTGATCAGACCGTTCAAACATATCGCCTCGAATATTGATGTATTCCATTTGAGAGAAGCCCAGTTTCGACATGAGCTCCACGATTTTTTTTATTTATCAAAGTTATTCTGTTTAGCGAGCTTCGGGACTTTTTAATAATTGTTGTTTATAATCATAAATACCTATATTTATTAATTGTTTCTCTTGTATTACATTTTATTTCAGGATCGTATTAAATAAAATTTGTAATGTTTCTGAAAGAAATAAAATAAATAAAAATTAAATTGAAATCACTAGCCAATACTAGACTAGACAATCAACTGACTATGAGATAGAGCGACAAAAAACGAAGTCCTTATCCCATTTCCTGATATCCTTATCTTGGTTTAATAAATTGGTTTGTTTGTCCCTGAATATTATTTAAGGATAAGGAGGCACGGATTGTTTGTTCTTCCTAGAGGTAATACTAACCTGCCAGGGACTATGCCTCTTAGGAGAGTGATCAGACTGTTCAACCATATCGCCTCAAATATTGATTCCACTTGAGAGAAGCCCAGTTTCGACATAAGCTCCACGAATTTATTTATCAAAGTAATTTCGTGGAGTCTTCTGTTTAGCGGGACTTTGTAAATGATTCTATTATTATTGTGTTATTTATAAATTGTTTTTTTATCCTGTTTTAGAAATGAATTAAATATTGTTATTTGTAATGTTTCTAAAAGAAAAAATAAATTGAAATTGAAATTAAAATTTCCAATGCAGTGGATGATGGTCCTCCTATCAGCTTCACATGTAAGAGAAACTCTACATAGCTTGAACGTTAATGCCTAAATTTTTTTGTGTGTCAAGTTTTCACATCTGCATCTAAAAAAGTAGGTCCATTTGGAAGCATGTGTAGTTTCCGACGGCCATCAGAGTAGAAGCCCATAACTTTAACGATTAGAAAGTTGTGAAGTCAGATGACTTTTTTTTATTGTTGTTATTTTTTTCTATTTTTTTTTAATTTACAAACATTACAACACATACAGGAGAATACCGACATATGGTGACAGTAATTCTAAAGTCTCACCTGTGGAATTATTATTTAGAGTTTGTCTAGCGTGTGATACTTATTGGATGACTATTAACACGTTGACCGCCGACACCGTTTTTCGTAAAGTGACGGAAAATGTTTTTTTTTTCGCTTTTAGGTATTAGGGCCGTGTCGGACATTTTGAATAGCAGCTTGTATGGAGAGCGCGTGGGCGACAGCGCAAAACGAAAAGTCAAATTTATATATGTCGCGTCAGCCGCCGGTGGGCGACACGGTTTAAATGTAACGTATCGGTGTCGCCCACCGGTGACCGATGCGGTTTGAGAGTAATGTCTCGGTGTCGCCCACCGGTGGATGACACGGCGATTAACGTGTTAAGCATTTATGTGCCTTTGGAAATGTTTTTGAATCCTCATTGTATGATTTACTCGTACCAAGACATTCTTGTACTGAATAAATGTAATGACTTAGTAGAAAAGAGGTAATGGTTTAATTATTTTCTTTCTATTAGAGCCGTGTCAGACATTCTGAATAGCAGCTTGAATGGAGAGCGCGCGGCTTACACCGCAAAATGAAAAGTAAAATTTATATATGTCGCGTCAGCCACCGGCGGGCGACACGGTTTGAGTGTACTGTTTTCGTGTCGCCCACCGGTGGATGACATTGCGATTAACGTGTTTATCATTTATTTGTCTTTGGAAATGTTTTTGGAGGCTAGCTAATAATTTAATTATTCTCTTCCAGATGAGCGCCACAGATGGCGGTCACACGAGCGACGAACACTCGGGCGAGGACAGCGATGACCCCTTGACAGCCCACAACGACTCCTACATCCACGACAATCGCCACGCCAAAAGTTTCAGGTAACATCGTCATTTCACTATTTTCTCATCTCATTTATTTTCACAGAACCGCAGTTCCAATGTACAAATAATAAGAAACATAAGAGTATATATAAATAATCAATACAAACAAAAGTTTTTTTTTTTTAAACATAAAAGAAGAAGAAGATGACACGTTTCAAAGATCACAGAGATTCAGGAGAACAATACCATCGACAAAAGAGGAAAAGCGTGTAAGAAAAGGATCGAGGTGTGCTGGTAGGCCGTCTAGGAGCGCCATTGCCGTTTTACTAAATTTAGTGCTCGAAGCTCCACAAGTATCGACTGAGATCAAAATCAATGGATGGCTACGAGCACGGGTGTACTTATCTGCAACGTAGAAGTTTAAACATTCAAGAATCACAGGGTTGTGAACTGCACCGCGAAGAAGAAGGAATGAATGTTTGAGAGCGGCAACTTTCCTCCGGGACTCTAGCGAATGGAATGAAAGTATCTCGAGAAGAAAAAGAGTCGGGTAATGTTCGGAATTGATTGACTTGAATGGATAGTTACCGTAAATATAAAAATAGAGACGTCGGAGAAATTTTTAGTGAATTTTTTCGAGCATGATTATTTTCAGAGTAACTAAAAAACAAAACTTACCAATTTCTCCCCTCACTTTAAAGATACACCGAATACTTAAGCAGTTAAACCAAATATATTCTATCGATGGCTGAAATAGCACGCTCCCTCGAAAGAGGTTGTCCGCAAGGGTCAATTATAGGACCTTTGTTTTTGAAAATCCTCTTCGACGATCTTCTAGAGTTGTAGCTTCCAGGTAACAGCCACATTCAAGCATATGCCAAGGATGCGATCCTTCTGATCCAGGGCAACACCCACAACAATTTAACACCCAAATATTTTTCTGGTACTACAGCCGCAGCCTATGCCAGTTCGCGAGCTCTTGCCCTGGAGGCTCCCTGGAACCATCTATGTTCCCATTTATTTATTTGTTTTAAAAGAACCGTAGTTCCAAGGTACATGTTCCCATGTGGCTGTTTATTATTATATATTCACGGGTATACAGTTGTTCTGGGATAGGGTAAAGACAATCTGAGCTTACAGAACTGTGAAAGGGGCAATTTTCGGTGTCCTTATTATTTTTTTATGTAAGCACGTAAAGGAGAATACCGTCACATGGTGATAGTGATGCTGAAGTCTCTCATCAGTGGAATCATATGACGCTTACCATGCTGCATATGGCTAAAAGCGCTGCATGTGGTGTGTTGATCCGCCAACGTCATAGACTACAAGCCCTAGATTCACGCATCATCCTTACCATTACAGGAATTTACTATGAATGGTTGGTCTTCACGGGACGGCTTTCGTCCACCACCGATTTTAATTTGTAGGCTATGACCGTGGATATTTTAGAGCTCAGAAATCGATTAATTTTTAAACGTTCATCGGGGATTGAATCCACGACGTTTGGCTTGCAAAGCAAACGCTTTGATCGTTGAGTTATACCCGCCAAGAGATGGTAAAATAATATGTACTCGTACCATAGGTAATAAATCCCCGCCCTTATAATTAATTACAAATTAATTGAACATATTTGTTTATCTACTTAATTACATTTTGATTGATTTGATATGATCGATGATAGCATTATAATCATATCATAAAATGTCACTAATTTTTACTGTTAAATTACCCTTTGTGCCCTTTCACCATTAATCATTACTTGTGAGCTTATTTATTCATGGAGTGGCGCGATGTTTCACTGCCAGTATTGACTATATTACTAACATCTTAATTTTACAACTAACCACATTATAACTGACATACTCTGTACCGCTAATTCATTGAATATAATGCCAGTTTATTTAATTTTCTGACAAAAACTTGAATTAGTCAGTGAACAAGTAAACAAAGACCATAAATTAATACTGGGAGGATGCATGGTGTTTTTTTTTTATGTAAGCACATACAGGAGAATACCGACAGATGGTGATAGTAATTCTGAAGTCTCATCTGTGGAATTCTATGACGCTTACGATGGTGTATATGGTTAATCCGCCAATGTCATAGACTACAGCCCGAGATTCACGCATCATACTTGTTTATTACAGGAATTTACTATGAATGGGTGGTCTTCATGGGACGACTTTCGTCTACCACCGATTTTAAGTGATAGGCTATGACTGGCATTTTACGGTTGATGGATCAAATTCACACCAACCGCGGGTATCTTAGAGCTCATAAATCGATTAAAAATCCTTTTTATTTTAATCTCCGTCTGGGATCGAACCCACGACCTTTGGTTTACAAAGCAAACGCTTTATCATTGAGCTATGACCGCCGACATACATAGATCTAGAAAGACAATACCATCAACAAAAGAGGAAAAGGATGCAAGAAAAGGATCGAGGTGCGCTGGTAGGCCAAAGTGCTTGTTAAAAAGTATTTGTTTTGCTGACCTGCTCCTCATGCTGCCTCACGCGACGGAGTAACACCTTTTTTCGAAAGAGAGGAGGATGTTAATTGTTACGTATTTGAAGTTTTGCAGCAGAATACGTTTTCCCGAATTTTTAAAGTTTTTTAGGTACTTTTTTTTATAAAAATTCCCATGAGAGTTCTGATCAATCTTATTTTCCAGACACTTGACGCGAGAGGCTCTCCCACGCATGGACAACTATCGAAACATCATGTCTATCCACGCAGCCTACAGACCCACCCTTGACGAGCTGCACGACGCGACGCTTAGCCACAAGGTAGGTCAAACCAACATTCTACACTATACAGGCCGATTAGATGCCAGGCCGAACATTGAAGGCGGGTCACACAACATGTGTGTGATCGCTCCACCAACGCTTAGTGGCCGACTGTATACACGGCTTGTGTTATGTTTTTTCAAACGTTAGTGGCCGATCACACAAAATACGTGCTGTTTTTATTTTCGACCATAATTCAAACATCTCGAACCTTTTCAGTGAGGGTCGTAAAGTCACTAAAATCAAACTAACATTTTTTATAAGAAAAATAATAATGTGAGATCAGACTTTATCTCGCGTGTTGTAATCATTATTTTTAAATTGGGAAAACGTTGATCGTTTTTCTCGATCAATATTTCGATTGTATGCATTTAAATTTTACATGTTTGTTAGCAAAATGAGCATTTCCCAAAATATAAACAGCTTTTTTTTAATCTTATTTTTTCTTCCAATGCAATATATTATTGGTTAGAATTAGTCTCCTTGTATACGCTGATGCTTTGTCCGATATGTCCCGATGGCGCTGACGAGATCGAAGACAGCGACGATGATGGGAGGAACTGGATAAACAAATAAATATATGCGTTTTTTTTAAAGCAATTCTTTAAAAAAACAGTCGGCCTCCATCGTAAGTTCACGCACCGTGCGGACTAGATAGTATTAGAGGAGGATTTCATCTATATATATAAAAATTAACGTTTGTCTGTCTGTCTGTCCTTTACGCATTCCTATACCATTAATCCGACCGCAATAAAACTTTGTCGAATTATTGCTTAGACTAACATAAAGAAGATAGGATACGCAAAATTTGATTTGATTACAAAAATTAATTACATATTTACGTAAAACATCTTTTCATACAAGACTATTGTAATACAGAACGGCCATTTTAAAACATTGTATCCATAGCAACGCTGGAAACAAAAATGACACAAATCTGTCCTGTAGGTATTTTAAGTAGGTATTTTAAATAGGTGCTTACGTAAGGTTTTTTTGAGTGGCATTGCAACGCATGCCGGGTACACGCTAGTAGTATATAAAACAGTCTTTGAAAATCTCGTATCTGCCCTTGGCTGGACGCGCGTGATCTGTTTTTTGTTTCGTTTTGTGCCAAGGTCCGGGACCGGTTGTGAACCAAGCCCTTGCGCACAGTAATCCAAAAACCAGTCTGCGACATCGCCTGTCAAGGCTGTGAAGCCCTTATCGACGATTGCCGAGGTGGCTCAACCTTGGACGACGCGTGCGGTTTCTTAGGCAAATAAAAATGCATTATGTGTACCAAAAAAAAAACAGCACAAAAAACACTTAAAGCAGTCCCTCTCATAACAAGCATAATTCTTTCCAGAATCTTGCTCGTTATGTGAAACACTCGTTAAGCGAAACTAATTTTCCCATATAAATCAATGTAATACACGATAATGCGTTCCATGCGAAACATTTTTTTTAACGTTTATTCTTATAAAATTACATGCTTATAAATTGTTAAAGATCGTAACAACCTGGATAAAAAACATTTAAAAAAATCAAGATTATTCTTTGTTAATTTATGACAAACAATTAATTCTTTTTTTACTAGAAAGCTGTCAGGAGACATTTGTTTTAGCCGACTCTTTAAAATTTGGTGAAAATGTGACACCTCAAAACTCTCAAAAAATAATACAAATAATGTCTGCACATAAGTTAAGTAAAGTGTGTGTTTACATGCGACACTTATGTGCTAACGGTACGAGTGCTAAACACAGACTGACGCAATGACTCAGATGTCCCGGCTCACAAGTGCGTCATACGTTATGTGACTTCCCCTTTCTGCGTTACTCGTTATGCGAAATGTCGATCGTTTTTTCAGCAATTTTTTCATTATTCTTTTTTGCTCGTTATGCGAATTACTCGTTATGAGAGTTGCTCGTTATGGCAGGTTCCACTGTATTGCAAATTAAAAAAATGTTAAAAGATACCAAGAGTGATAATTATCTTAATAGTTACCCTTGAGAACGCTCCTCTACAATACGCGTAAATTGTGCTTTACTCTTTTTTTATGTAAGCACTAACATCCTCCTCTCTGAATTAATTATCGAATAGCGTTGTGACAGGATGAGGAGCAGATTAACAACACACAGACTTTTGCCGAAGCACATTGACATATATTTTCGATAAAGGCTTGGTTTCCCCGATCGACCCGCTTAGTGAAAACCGTCCCTGTCCCGTCCTGTTTTTAAATACCCAGATGTGGACACGTTACTGGACGCACGCAAAAGCTACTTATTAGAGTGTGGCTGAAGGCCTCCCCGTGATTCTATGTGCATTAGTTAGATGTCAAATATACTTCAGTCTAAGGCTGCGAAATTAGTATACTGCAGCGAGTCTCGAATTGCCTTCTATGGTAACACGTTGCTAACCACGAAATACGTGGGAATGGATAAGGAAATGGTGAGGTTCGGAAATGGATTCTACATTCCCCGATCGACCGTAACATGGCGTTACTTTCGCCTCAATCGATCGGGACTTAACTCGCGACCGAGCGCGCTCGTGATGGGCCGTCGCCCAGCGCCGCGAAGTGGCGATCTACGTAGCTAGTCCGCCTAACGGCATTACAAAATGGCGACACATACATGTACGACAAGCGAACAGAAATAAGAGACGAAAGATTGTATATCGAAGTTTTCGGTACCAGTCAGCAAGGGCTATATCATGCTGATGTCAGCACATACAGGAGAATGCCTACAGATGGTGATAGTAATTCTGAAGTCTCATCTGTGGAATTCTATGACGCTTTACATAGTGCATATGGCTAAGCGCTGCATGTGAAGTGTTGATCCGCCAACGTCATAGACTACAGCCCGAGATTCACGAATCATTCTTATTATTACAGGAATTTAAGTCTTTTAAAATTTAATAAGGCGTTTGCCTTCCAAGCCGAATTTTTTTTTTTTATGTAAACGCATGCAGGAGAGCACAACCGGTCAAGACCAGTGCACTCTATGACGCTCAGCCAGGGAGGCTGGACGCTGCATGCGGGAAACGTGTGTTGTGTTCGTGTTTGTGTGTGGGTTGGGGAGATTGCAAGTGTATATTTATCTGTTTCTTGAAGAGATCCAGATTGTAGGAAGGAGGAAACACAGACGCTGGAAGAGCTGTGTTTCCTCTGTATGTCGTGTATGGGTTGGATCCCCATCGGGGATCTAACCCATAGGTTCCCAAACTTATTTCAGTCGTGGACCCCTTGACACGATTTTCGGTTATCCGTGGACCCCCTGATCGTCATCATCATCATCATCAGCCTGTGTCCGTCCACTGTTGAACGTAGGCCTCCCGCATGAGTAGGCCTCCCGCATGAGTTAGGCCTCCCGCATGAGTTAGGCCTCCCCCTGATGATATTGTTGCTTTTCGGTTGAGCCATGTGTGGTGAACTTTTTCAACCATAGCGGGGTCTTCTTCAGGATTAATAATTTATTTAGTTTTAAGTTGGTTTATTCAGATTATACATTTTTTATCTTTAAAAATATATATAATCTGAATAAACCAACTCAAAACTAAATAAATTTATTAATCCTGAAGAAGACCCCTGCAATGGCGGTCGAAATATTGGTTGAAGGAAGTTCACCACACACGGCTCAACCCAAAAGCCACAATATCACTTCAGGTACATATCCTTGTTCTCATTGTTATGTGACGACGTCAGTTCTGTTTGTTAATAGTTTATAGAACTTTTACCTTTTCGATCACTTTTTTATATCAGTGATCGCTTTAATTTCCCGAGGCAGACTATTGAAGTTTACTACTCCATTATATTTGTAACAATTTTGTTAATTAAAATTGTAACGAACCCAATCATAATTTACGATCTGTTACAACTAGGCGAAAAATAAATGCATTTAATGGGAGGGATGAACTTGATGATTTGATAATAGTTTTTCAACATTTGGCATCTATTTCGTGAGATTTAATCTAAAATCTCCTCGTTTGATGATATCTAGTTTGTTTCTTTTTTTGTTATGAGATTGGCAACTGCACTGAAACCCCTTTCCACTAGGTATGAAGATGGAAAAACTTTCTCGTAATATTTCACAATGCGGATTAGTGACAGGTATGTCTTTTTGAAGCCAGAATTGCTGATATCCTTTATTAAACTGTGCTTTGAGTTCTTCGTTGATATTCCGATTATTTCCTCTTGTAATATGACATTTGTTTCTTCAATGTCACCACCATATGGATTTATTATCCACTGTGGTATTACCATAGTCAAAATATTCTCAAACCTTGTTTCAAAGTCTGAATATAGGGCATTTAAATGTTGAACGTAGGTTGAAACATCGTCTTCCTGGCAGCTTATCTGTGACAGATTGGGGAACTGGGAAAATTCGCCCCGTCCAATATTTTGCTTCCCTAGCTTTATTCTGGCAAGAAACGCTGAAATGATGGACTTTGTTTGAATGAAATTAAGACTGTCACTTTGTAATTGCAAGTTAACCGCATTAAATTTAGCAAACAAATCTGTTAAATAGGCAATGTCCGTTTTCCACATCATTAAGTTTTCTTTTAAAATTCTATCTTTATCATCCAGAAACTCTAAAATAGTGTCAAAGAGAGCAAAAAATCTTGTCAAGCACAATCATTTCGACAGCCAGCGCACTTTGGTGTGAAGGAGTAAGTGATGAAAGTTCTCATCATTTTCGTCACACAACTGCGCAAATAGCCGCGTATGCAACGCATTGATTCGAATTCGGTTTACAGCATCAATGACTAATTGAAGAGATTCATGCAATCTAATATTCATATTTTTAGCAACTAAATGTTGTCGATGAATGACACAGTGTATTGCCAACACCCCGGGTACATTTTGTTTTAAATAGCTTATAAAGCCACGATAACGCCCAACCATGGCAGGAGCTCCATCTGTAGCAACTGACATAATATTTGACAAAGGAATTTCTTTATCTGTGAAGTAATCCTTCAAAACATGAAATATTGATTCGCCTTTAGTGTCGGTTGGCAAAGTTCTCGCAAATAGCAGTTCTTCGTGGATTTCTTGATCCATAATGAAACGAGTATATGCCAATAATAATGCTTCATTATCAGGTAAAGTTGACTAATCCAGCTGTAGAGAGAAATGAGTCGTTTGCAAATAATTGCACAAGAAACTTTCAATATCATAACTCATTTCATCAATACGTCTTTGAACTGTGTTGTTGCTAAAAAGAATTTTGTTAATTATATCAGATGCAGGTTGGTGTAAGACGGTTTTCCAGATTTTGCTATAAGTAACGATATATTGTACGACGCCCGCAAACCACCATCGTTTCTTTTTGACGTCGAGCCGAACATTTCGTGTAGCGAAGGTACCACCACTTTATTTTTGAGTGTTTGAAAGTGTTCCAAATCTTTATCTGTTTTATCAGGGTGACATCTTTTCAGTGAATCTCCAGCTTGGATGGTTTCATAGATTCATTGGTTAAAACTTTGTTGCATAAAAGGCACAAAGGCAATTGTTTGTTCGACTGTGATGGAATGAAGCCAAACTTCAAATAATCGACATTGTACTGTCTACATTTCTTTTTAGATTCGGCCATGTTTAGTATCAGTTATCTGTTGACAAAATAATTATAAATAAAAATTAGACATAGCAATAATAAAAACATTTTAAATATACGGAAATATTATAATATCGATTGCTTAAAAGTTAACTATTGAGGAGTGTGTGTATATTTGAATATTAAACTTACATTACGAGAGTTGATGGAAGACTGGGGGCGGGGCAGGGCAACTGCTCACGTCTTATTAGTCGATCTTATATATATTCGATCCTATAACCCAAAGTACAATGGAAAAGCTTTGTGGCTTAGTATCGCAAAATATAAGTATACTTATATTAATCAACTTGTAAAGAACAGAATAACAAGAGCGAGTTATAGGTCAATACAGTAGGTATCAAAGATAGATTCTGTGTCCCAATTGTAAACTACCCTTGTTTATATACCCATGGACCAAATAACGTCAGTCTCGCCTTTCTTGATTTTGGCGACAGGCACATTTTTATTGTTTCCTGTCCTAAATAGAATTTCAGAAAAAGGGCAACTTTTATTTATTTATTGTTTTACAATAGCCAAGCTTTCTTGTAAAAACATACGTGATAATCGTGTGAACACATAGTGCAGTGTGGTAATTAGAGATACTCATAATACTTTATTGGATTATTATGAGGGTGTTATTTAAAAAGAGACATGTACCCTATTGTATTAGTTCTCCTCTAAGGCTCCAGAAAAAATCGCACTTCAAGTTCGTGTCAGAACATTAAATCTGCGGATTATAATTTAATAGTATTTGAAAAAAAAATGCACTTTACTTATATTTAATTGCTCAATAACATTTAACTTTTCTCTGGAAGCGAAAACTATAAAGCAATAATAATTAAGTAATTTGTGTTCTTCGGTGTCGGCGAGTAACGAGATCCTGGCCAGATAACAAAATTAGACGGAACCGGCGGTGAGATGCGATTCGCTTTGTAGACCTCCATTTAAATAAGGGTTAGACTCCAACCCGTATTTTAATTATTTGTTGTCTCAGGCTAAGAAATTAATTGTATGCACTTTAAAATATTTACATCACACATATCTCATTTATATATTGCTATTTATTGTAACTTCCAAATTAATACTGATGTGTCAAAATTTCTAATAATTTTATATTGAACCCTCCGTGGACCCCCTAACGATGTTCATGGACCCCCAAATCAATTTTAATTTTCCATGGACCCCCTGGATGATCCCATGGACCCCTGGGGGTCCATGTGGACCACTTTGGGAACCACTGATCTAACCCATAAAGTAAATTAATTGATGAAGCTTTATAAATATCCTCGGTTGAAGTAAATTTGATATCCCGTATGTAAATTCCCGTCATAGCCTATTAATCAAAATTGCTGGTAGACGAAAGTCATCCCGTGAAGACCACCCGTTCATAGTGAATTTCTGTAATAATTAACGATGCATGAATGTCGGGCTGTATTCTATAACGCTGGCGGATCAACAATCTATTTACATGCAGCGCTTAGCAATATGCTGCATGGTACGCGTTATAGAATCCACAGATGAGACTTCAGAATCACTATTACCATCTGTCGGTATTCTCCTGTATGTGTTTACATAAAAATATCTATATAAAGTGTTATGCAGAACATACATCGATTAATTACATATGTTTGGTTCTCGTTAATCTTAATTACTGCGGGTCGATTGGTGAAGTTGTAAAGAATAAATTAAGCAGATATGCTTATCGGTAACTGTTTGCTTATATAGGGTCCGCCATCTAACGTTTTCATTTTCAACTAGTGCTTATTTCGTGAATGGTAACCCTTAGCTCATGTCTGATTTGACAGATAATTAGTTTTATCCTTCCGCTGAACGAATATGGTTGTGTATACGCTTGAACAACGCTGAGAAATATTGCGACATTACTTTGAAAATCATGGTAATGTTGCAGAATGTGTGCGGAAATTGCGTACGGATTTTGGAAGAAGAGAATCACCGTCAGCTCCGTAAGTTCGTTATCTTGTGAAAAAAGTGAAAGAAACTGGCATCCTCATCTAAAAACCAAAGCGTGAAAAGCCAAATACAGTGCGTACACCCGAGAATATTGCTGCTGTGGAAGAAAGTGTGCGTGAAGCGCCATCAATGGCGCTTCCATGCGGCGCGGCCATGTTGAACGAATTTTTGTTCACAAAAATTGAAGACGAGGATATTGGCAACATTTGGTTTCAACAGGACGGCGCTACGTGCCACACAGCCGAAGCTACATTCGATGTTTGGCGCCCTGTTTTAAAAAAAAAGTTATTTGGCGGACCCTTTAATATCTTCTGATGAATTCGCGAATTACAGAAGCAGCAGTTAACTGGTTAGGAATCACTGCTTTATTCATTTGCTTTAACCCTTTCGCATCGGTTGCCGGCATATGCCGTCAAAGATCCTCGGACCGGAGTATGCAATACGAGGACACAAATTAAAGCCTGGCAGTTGTACAGCGGACTGACTGAATGTCCCTATCACACCTTCTGGAATGTGCGCTGTGTCTGAGTAGCTGCACCCAGGAAGACCTGATGATAGCCGGGAGTAACGCCATCGACGTCGCCCACTTCTGGGCAGACAGGATCTGACCCTGTAGTTTCCGACACGATTATATTTATAGGACTAAATTATCCAAGCGTTGGAAGCGTCGAGCTAACGTTATAGTAAGTCTGCAATAAATATTTTTAAATGACCGGATTTGGAATGAGCATTCTTTCGTCCAAGGTAGGTTTAACCCTATCGTATCGGTTGTCGGCATATTCCATCGAAGATTCCCCAACCGTTGACATCGGTTGGCGTGATATATCGTTTTGCTACTTTCAGTACTCATTGTGACATCTACAGTAGGAAATTGAAAGTGCAGTCGTTCCCTTTATCAACCTACATGTTCTTTTATTATTTACAGGAATCTGTAAAGCATGTAAATAAACATCTTTAGTTTTCGTCACAGGAGTGATTTTTCTGTAAAGCACATGTGTCAATGCCACCACATTTATAGAGTTACATAATGAACGTTTGTTAAATTAAATAGTTTTTTACGCATCATCTGATAGCTAAAGGATAGAAGAACCAATGTGATATACGAAAATGGGTCAGATAAGTACACACAAGCAATCAGAAATAAGAGACGAAAGATTCTATATGGAGGTTTTCGGTACCAGTCAGCAAGGGCTATAACATGCTGATGTAAAAAAATTGCATCATTCTCGATCGATAAAATCATGCATATTTTTCAAACATTAACCTTTAATGGAAAACTGTAATTACTAGAAATGTTTTGTTTTACCCGACTGATAAGCAGGTACATATATTTAATATTTATTTGGTCAAGCATTTTATGGTCTATAAAATAACCACTATCACAAAACGTTAAAGTTTATTTTTCACATAGTATGCACACTTTTGCGATTACTGCTGGAATAGAAACATTCATGAAACAGAACAATTTAGAAATGGATAAAAATTCGTTCATTCCCGGTGCCGGTTTTAGGGGCGGTGAACTGGGGTGGTGCCCCAGGGCGTCGAACAAGCTAGGGGCGCCGAGGGCGACTAATCTTGCTTAGATTTTTTTTAAATGTAAACAATATGGGGCGCCAGAAAAAAAATCCCTAGGGCGCCGTAGGGACTAAAGCCGGTACTCGTACATTTCTTCATGTACTACTCTTACAATTGTATTATAATACCAATATGTAAAATATTCAGATCATTCCCTTTAATAATTTCCTTCAGTTTCATCATTTGAGTTTGTTAGAGGTATGTAGATAATAGGCGTTTAACCAATGCATCCTCCCTGTATTGACAGTTTGACAGTTTATTTTATTTTCCTTGAATGACATTACAAAATAGGTTAACATTTCAATGCGTCATTAAAGTAGATACAACCATAAGTGTGGCGATGTAAATTTATTTACACACTTAGTGTCAATGACTTCACACTCAGAACTTGCGTTAGGAGACTCAAGATAAATAGCTTGACTTGTAACAACAAAAACCCTGTCATAAGTATATCATGATTGACACACAAATAACAAGGCATTATTGTCACAAAATAAAACGTCCAATATTTTGCATCTATCAACGCCTGCACTGATTCTGAAGTAATATTGCACCAAATATGTCAATATCTTCACTTAAGCTGGTTTCAATCACTGTTCACTGCGATTCTTTCGTCTTACACGTATCCAGGGTTGAACGATGGTCTTTTCAGGCCACACTTCAGGCTCCATGAGAGACTCTAGCGAAGTCGCGATGACCCCGACTTTGAAAGAAGTTGACAGCGTCCGTCTGCTGATAATCCTCTTGATGGTCGTCCAAGAGGGATTGAATGCAGCGGTCGCTGCCAAGAAGCTCTGCAAGTCATCAGCTGTTGTATCCGGGTGAAGACCCTTGGCGTGAAGATACGCCATCTTCACTCCGGCAACCTTCTTCGAAGGAGCTGCAGAACCGCGGATCACCCGACCTGCTGAACGCCTTTCCCCATCAGAAGAGGCGCGACAAACTTTGACTTTGTGTGTCTTCATCAAATTTAACTGGCCTACTAGAACATTGTGCATCTTCAACGTCAAAATTTCTGGATCGTATTTGCCAAGAAACTGGCGTTCTGTCAATCCATCTTATCCATATATATACGTCGCATTTTTTTTTTTTTGCTTAAGCATCGTTTTTGTATTCTTATATTAAATATTAAAATATGCCAAAAATGCTGCCTTTAAAAGGACCAACCAAAAAGTTTGTCTATATCAGCTGTTACCATGTATAAAGTGATGCCCAATTATGACGTTGTATAAATTAAGTTGGGAGAAAATACGTAATTACTTTCTGTACAACGTAGTTTATTCCGTCGGGTATAGCTCAGTGGTCAAAGCGTTTGCTTTGCAAGCCAAAGCTCGTGGGTTCGATCCCCGACAGAGATTTAAAAAAAAGGATTTTTACTCGTTTTTTGAGCTCTAAAATACCCCCGGTTGGTGCGAATTTGATCCCTCACCTGTAAAATGTCAGTCATAGCCTATTGATTCAAATTGGTCGTAGACGAAAGTCGTCCCGTGAAGACCACACATTCTATATTATCATAATAAGATGATGCGTGAATTACGGGCTGTAGTCTATGAAGTTGGCGTATCATCACTCCACATGCAACGCCTAACCATATGCACATAGCAAGCGTCTTAGAATTTCACAGATGATGTTTCAGAATTAATATTACCATCTTTTGGTATTCTCCTGTATGTGTTTTTGTAAACATTCATATACGTAATCGTAGATATTATAACTATACACATATGGAACGTTCAGGTAAGTTATTTATCACCTTTTGTTCATCTGCATTCGTGATTTGTATAACATCATGTCGTTTGTTGTGGATCACGTCTCGCTTTGAATAGAGAAAAAAAAACTGTTGCGGAATGATATAAAAACCCGAGCGGTGTCACTGACCTCATTAAACTTACTAGTTGAGCGACTTCAATCTGCATAGCTTCCAAAGGACGCTATTCTATAAGCTAACATCCTCCTCTATGAGTGTGTTATCGAATTGCGTGGTGGCAGGATGAGGAGCAGATCGACAACACGCAACCTTTTACAGAAGCATGCTGACTAACAGAACTGTATGTTCCAGCTAGCAAGCGCATTTGGAATCATGATAATTATTTTTAAGTATTATTAGTTTTTTAATTTTTCATTTAGTATATTTGTCATATTACCATATCTTATTTAAATAATATTATTAGTGATTTCATTTATAAGGATTCCATTGCTGTAAATCGACCCTATTGTGATCTTATCTATTAAATTTTATAAGTACTGACAGCCTCCTCTCTTTAAGTTCGTTATTGAATTGCGTGGTGGCAGGATGAGGCGCAGATTTGCAACACACAACCTTTTACAGAAGCACATAATATATATTTTCTATAAACTTTACAAACTTCCGACCCTAGCGGAATAACATGCCGGGCCGGCCGTAATGCGACATTCTCGCGATCGGCACACACGTGAACGGACACTGGGCGCCGTGGTCACACCCAGCGCCACAAGTGGCGATCTATATAACCAGTCCTTTTAACGGCATTACAAAATAACGACACATGCGTGTCCGATGAGCGAACGAAAATAAGAGACGAACGATTGTGTATCGAGGTTTTCGGTAATAGTCATCATGCTGATGTCAGTATTTTTTTATGGTCATCTGGCGATTAATCCAACGCTTGAATCATCATCATCATCAGCCTGTGTCCGTCCACTCTTGAACGTAGGCCTCCCGCATGAGTCTCCATCCTCTTCGATCCTCCGCTTTCCGCATCTTTGCCACTCTCGCTATTCTTCTTATATCGTCAGTCCATCTTGTAGGGGGTCAGCCAATGCTTCGTTTGCCAGTTCTTGGGCGCCATTCCAATACTTCTCTTCCCCATCGACCGCCGTCTCTTCGACAGATATGTCACATTGCCACTTGTAGAGTGTGCCTATTCGTTGGGTAGCATCCACTACTTGAGTTATTCTGCGTATTTCCTCGTTTCGGATTCTATATTTTAGCGACACCTCGAGCGTGGATCTCTCCATAGCACGCTGGGTGACTTTTATTTTATGAAACGGTAATTGTTAGTGCCGTTAAAATTGCAATGCGCATTGCTTTTATACGTAATTAAATTGGAAACATTATTTCGGTTTGATGTTATTCTTTGTTATGCTGCTGATCCGCCATTCCGCAGCGAATGGAGGCCACATGTTTGTGTAAAGTTTAAACAGTGCAAAAAACATGCGCTAAAAAAACAGGACGTGTAATGCTTTTTACTGTTTTTTTTACATGATGTTTTTTTATGTTGTGTTACGGTTTTTGATCCGCGCTCCGACAGAGACGGTTCGATGAGCACATTAAAATAAATTACCTAATTTTTGTAATACGAACCCATTTTTTAATGGTTCCGCCGCATTTCGTTCCCAGACAATTCGTTCAACGACTCATCGGTAACGACGTCGAACGCACTGGACGTCCGGTGCACGGTACAGCTGGTGCACTTGATGTCTCGCTAATCTAACCTAACCTAACTTATGGCGCGTTATTTAAATCGCCACTTGTGGCGCTGGGTGTCACCGACCACGGCGCCCAGTGCCCAGTCAGTTGTGTAGATCGTATTTTGGTTGGCCTGGCCTGAATGCTGTGGCTAGGTCCTGGCCACAAGTTTTTTAAGTTCAGAAAAAGTCTGTGTGTTGTTGATCTGCTCCTCATCCTGCCACCACGCGACTGAATAACTACCTTAAATTAGAGAGGAGGATGTAAATATGATTGAACCAGAAAACACATCCAAATTGTTATATCCTTAGTGAACGTAATTACTACATTAAAGAATCGTATTGACATCAGCATGATATAGCCCTTGCTGACTGGTACCGAAAACCTCGATTTACAATCTTTCGTCTCATATTTCTGTTCGCTTGTCGTACGACAAGTCTGGGTGTTACCGACCCCGGTGCGGAATCAGTCGTGTGTCGACGGCAGCGAGATCGCATTGTATTGTGGCCCGGCCTGAATACTGTGGTCCGGGCCAGAAGTTTCTAAATTTATCGAAATAAATATGTCAATGAGCCGCAGGAAAAGTCTGAGTGTTGTTAATCTACTCCTCATCCTGCCACCACGCAATTCAATAACTAACTTAGCGTGGAGGATGTTAATATTATTCCACTACTTTAATATTATTCGGTAGAGCGTCATAGAGCCCACGGGGTAATACCTGTTTATATTTATACCGAGCGCTTATGTTTATAATAAAATGTTGTATTTTGATTACAATACGATGGAGCATTGGGGGCATCGTCATCTCAAAGCAACACAAATTTCCGGCGGGTATAGTTCAGTGATTACGACGTTTGCTTGGCAAGCCGAAGGTCGTGGGTTCGATCCCCGACGGAGATTAAAAAAAAAAGTTTTTTAATCGATTTCCGAGCTCTAAAACTCCCTCGGTTGGTGTGAATTTGATCCCTCACCCGTAAAATGACAGTCATATCCTATTAATCAAAATTGGTGGTATACGAAAGTCTTCCCGTGAAGACCACACATTCATAGTGAATTACTGTCGACACTCCACATGCAGCGCTTAGTCATATGCAGCATGGTAAGAGCCATATAATGCCACAGATGAGACTTCATAATCACTATCACCATCTGTCGGTATTCTCCTGTATGTGTTTACATAAAAAAACAAAATCAAATCAGCATTTTCGTCGAGAAACTATTATCATATGGGAAAGCCATCGAATACTCAACGTATTCGGTGGAACATCTAAAACCTATTATACAACCGCATTGGCTATCGGTGAGATGCTAAAATTCTCACAGAAGGATGGGTTTCGATCGAGTAATGCTGCGAGTCCCAGATATTGCGCATGAAATTAAAAGATGATCCAGCGTTTTCAAGGTAGAAAAGATGCTTTTTCTTTAGACTAAAATTTTTATTTTAAACGCATTAAACAAAAATTAATTAATCTGCTGATGATGATGATGATGAAACAAATAAACTAAAGTTAATTTTATGGACTGACGACATAAGAAGAATAGCGGGAGTGGTCTGGATGCGGAAGACAGAGGATCAAAGAGGATGGAGACTTATACGGGAGGCCTACGTCCAACAGTGGACTGACACAGGCTGCTGATGATGATGATGATGAAACAAATTAATTAACCTCAATTTTATGGACTGACGACATACGAAGAATAGCGGGAGTGGTCTGGATGCGGAAGGCAGAGGATCAAACAGGATGGAGACTTATACGGGAGGCCTACGTTCAACAGTGGACTGACACAGGCTGCTGCTGATGATGATGATGAAACAAAAATTAGGAATACTTCCCACCACAGCAGCCTCTAGACCAAAAACATCATGGTTTTTTAAATACATTTTTTTTTTGAAAATTGACTAGGTTACATGGCTAGTAAACTTAATTATCGCTATCGTATTAATCGAAAAAAACGTAATTAACGAACAGACATTGCGGTTAAAATTAGTAATCACACTAATGGATACGTCCAGGAACTTAAGTATATATGAGGCAGCCAACAAAAAAACATGCAAATTACTAAAAAAAACAATAATTACCACAAGGCAAAATGTGTTTTCATTACTCTTCTGTTGAATTAGAGTAATTTAAAACAAATCTCCTTGGGGAGATGAAAAGCGTTCAATCATATCAAATAAGCTTAAAAAGTATTTATTTATATATATGTTGACATCAGCATGATGTAGTCCTTGCTTACTGTAACCGAAGACCTCGATAAGCAACCTTTCGTCTTATATTTTTGTCGCTTGCCATACTATTATGTATGTGGCCACACTGAGGCACTAGTACATAGTTTCGCCACCGGCAGCGCGGACGGCCTCGAGCCGCGCTAGTGCGGCCGGCGACAGTGAGTCCCGAGAATAAGCGAGACAACGTCATTGTTGCGGCCGGCGGTATGTTTCCGCTCGGCCCAAACCTTGTAATGTTTTTAAGTCAATAAAATCAGTGCGCTTCTACAAGAAAGTCTTTGTCTGCTGCCCTGCTCCCCATCCTGCCCCTCGCGACGTAATAACGCCCTTATCTCCTTGTTTTGAGAGAGGAGGATGTTAATATGTATTGACTTCAGCATGATATAGCCCTTGCTAACTGGTACCAAAAACCTCGACATACAATATTTCGTCTCTTATTTTCGTTCACTCATCGCACACGTGGTGTCATTTTGTAATGCCGTTAAGAGGTCTAGTTATTGTCAGTTGTGTGCCGACCGCGACGAGGTCGTATTATGGCCGACCTGTCATGTTATTCCACTAGGGCCGGAAGTTTGTAAAGTTAATCATGAAAATATGCTTCTGGAAAAGTCTGCGTTTTGTTCTTCTGCTCCTTATACCGCCACTACGCAATTCAATAACGAACTTATTGAGGATGACAATATACTCGTTAAAACGTGAACCCGACAATGCTTCTGTGGCAACACTTTACGGTCACGCCACTAAGCACGAGGTTTCAGTCTCCAGAACCCGTCACGTCAGGACATAAATGAATGGTGTAGTAAGCTAAGAAGACTTAAGGCCGGGATATGAATTATAGCAAGTCCGTGAAGAACATCGTCTCCCGTCACACATGCCCGTTGCGTCATCCTTCGACGGGCGTCCACAGCGGCTTACCTTTCCCGCGTGTCCATTCTTTTTGCATACATCATTTTTGCATACTCAATTGGTCGGGCGCCCGCGATCCCGTCGCCCATTATCCAATAATTCGCCGAGAGTATTTTTAGAAGCACCCGACCTCAGCTGCAGGTCGCAATTATAAGACTACGAAAGACACCGAGGTCAGAAGACTTGTAAGAACACTATCACGGTCTTCACCTTAACTTACGTAAGATCGCTTCCCAAGAAGAGACTCAATTCAGAAAGCAATCAGAAAAGAAACAGTAAATCTGGTGAAATATGGGATCATAAAGGATTTTCGGGCTTAACTTCAGTTAACACAAGATTTAAATAAACACCTCTGGGATTAATTGACAGCGGGACGTGAAGTTACGTCGGTAGTCTGGCAGCGAATCTGGCAGAGAGGTTGGAGAATGCTGTTGACGGTGGAACGAAGAGAAAGTACTGCCAATGTGGTTCTCTTCTTTACATCGTCAGATTGTTACGACAACCGGCATCAGTAGCGCCACTGTTTGTCTGTAGTAGATGAAAACAATATCGTTTTTCGGTGGCGCCATCGGCATAGACAGCGGCAAAAGGAGGGAACTCCTCCCACTTTTATACAATCCCGAGTTTTACTAAATAAATTTTTGATTCGTTAGCAAGTCAGAGGTAAGAATGTACAAATATTCATAATAAAAACATTTCTGTAAATAACACAATGAGCCGCCCCTTAAACCTTTACGTGCGGAATAAGATTTTACAAAAAGTCACGAAATAAGTCAATTACTCAATGAAAGATGAAGTTGAATATTTAAGGACGATTTTTTTAAAGTGTTTTGATTGGTCAGTTCTGCATTTAAATTCACCTTCAGAACTAAATTAAATAAATACATTATTATTTAAAAAAAAGGCAAATTTGTAACATGTGTAGAATGACCCACAACTCAATACAAATCGTAAAAAAAATTGACGAAGGAATGTCGGAATACGAAACAAAATTATATTCAATATAGTAGTTGGATAAATCCGCATCTCGCAGTGCAGCGACGTGTTTTTTTCAGGGGCGTGGGATAAATCCGCACCTCGCACTTAAGAGCAGTGCGTAAAGGGTTAATTGTCCATTCTATCAGAACATCATGCAGAGCATCAACAGGATGGCTTTAAAGTAACAGTTATAGCATCTGAGAATGCAAAAAATCTCACCAACACAAACCAAGTCTATGAATAATACGTTTTTTGCCGTGTCGCTCGGTTTTTTTTTTAATGATAAACTCTACCAAGCCTTACAAATACGTTTTGTAATTTTAATACCATAAAAACTTTAAGAATCAAAACCACAAATGTGTATGTACCATACATTGTAAGAACATGTGTCGCTTTTGGAATCGTTTGTATGATTTCGTGAACGATAGATCTAGGCTACTCTCATTGAATTCCATTCTAAACAAACTTCGTGAGAACTGTTTTTTCATTTATTTATTTTTTGTACACACATACAGGAGAATACCGACATTTGGTGATAGTAATTCTGAAGTATCATCTGTGGAATTCTATGACGCTTACCATGTAAAGAATACAAACAATGACGCCCTTACGTCTAATCTACAATCAATGGAACACAGACGTAAGGTTGGTTCTCTTAGTCTTTTCTACCGTTATTACCACGGTCCCTGCTCTTCGGAACTTAAAGAACTAATTCCTCCTGCACCCACCCACAGCCGACAAACTCGTCTTACACTTGCCGAACATCCATACACGGTTAATATATGTCGACCAAGAACTGGCAGCTTCCAAAGTTCCTTCCTTAATGCCACCGGTAAGCTATTGAATGCTCTTCCAGCGTCTGTGTTTCCTCCTTCCTACAATCTGGATCTCTTCAAGAAACAGATAAATATACACTTGCAATCTCCCCAACCCACACACACCCAAACACGAACACAACACACGTTTCCCGCATGCAGCGTCCAGCCTCCCTGGCTGAGCGTCATAGCGTGCACTGGTCTTGACCGGTTGTGCTCTCCTGCATGCGTTTACATAAAAAAAAAATGTAGATTGATAAAAGGAATGACTGCACTTCTAATTTCAAATACCGTATATGTCACAATGAGTACTGAAAGTAGCGAAATGATATATCACGTCAACCGATGTCAACAGTCGAATATTTGACGGCATATGCCGACAACCGATGCGAAAGGGTTAAGAGCTTATCGCTTATCAATCAATCTTGCTGAATTTAAATTTTTCTTTTATTGATTTGTTCAATCGATAATGTTTGAAGGAATTCGATTATATCAAAATACAAATAAAATATTTCATAAAAATTATTCCACATTTTTCTATATATATATATATAATCGTGTCGGAAACAACAGGGTCAGATCCTGTCTGCCCAGAAGTGGGCGACGTTGATGGCGTTACTTCTGGCCATCATCAGGTCTTCCTGGGTGCAGCTATTCGGGCACAGCGCACACTCTAGGTGTGACAGGGTCTGCTCCACGCCGCAGTCAGATTCAGTCGGTCCGCTGTAAAACTGCCAGACTTTCATTTGTGTCCTCGTCTTGCATACTCCGGTCCGAAGTCTGTTAAGGGTTTTAAATTTTTCTATTATAAGACATGTTTCGGCTAACCTTTGGTAAGTCTAGCTAGTTACTTTTATATTTTTTTGAATTTTTTTTTTCAATATTTTCAGCCTTCAATTTGGCATCCATTAAAAGAAGAAATATTGTTTATAATTTTAAATAAATTTAAATTTAAAAATTAACAAAATTAAAAAATTAAAATATTTAGTTTTGATTCAAATTTATTTACAACGATTACATGTTTCGGCCTCCCTGGATCTCCCTTGCATGTGGAGTGTTGATCCGCCAACGTCATAGACTACAGCCCGAGATTCACGCACCATCCTTATTATTACAGGAATTTACTATGAATGCGTGGTCTTCACGGGACGACTTTCGTCTGCCACCGATTTTAATTAATAGGCCATGACTGGCATTTTACGGGTGATGGATCGAATTCACATCAACCGGGGGTGTTTTAGTGCTCATAAATCGATTAAAAATCATTTTTTTTAATCTCCGTCTGTGATCGAACCCACGATCTTTGGCTTGCAAAGTAAACGCTTTGACCATTGAGCTATACTCGCCGGCTGACTAAACGAAAAACAAATAATCCTCAAAATACTAGACACAATATTTTATTATGAATTTAGTTACAGTTTTATATCTTTTGATCAATGAATCATCAAAATTATTTGAGATGGTCTCCAGGGAGGCCGAAACATGTAATCAGTCAAAATAAATGTGAATCAAAACTAAATATTTTTAAGTTATAAATTTTTAATTAAAATTAATTTAAAATTATAATTATGCAGTTTCACTAAGTATTGTCAGTTGATAACCTTAATGTTATTGCAAATGATATGTTATGCCGTGTTTTTTTTTATAAATCATCGACATTAAGACTACGTTATTACCGTGAACAGTTAAGGAGCGAACTGTCACGATTCGACGTGTATTTGCCTGGTAATTGATTTAGACATTGCTTCGAGCTCTGGCTACTTGTGTGTGATAAGCTTTTGTCCTCTTATCATCAAAACGGATGTATCTCTAATCAGCGCTAAGCAAACTGCGACATAACGCTTACTCGGTTAAGATTTTTATTACCAGCGAACGACAAAAGAGCTACAAAAGATTATATAATATTCATAAACATATACATTACACAGGTATACTATTATATACAATATATACCTGATATAATGTTTAATAAGTGATTTTACTTTTTTTTTTGAACACTTCCATGAGAATACCGATAGATGGTAATAGTAATTTTGATGTCTCATCTGTAGAATTCTATGGCGCTTACCATGGTGCATATAAATAAGCGCTGCATGTTAAATGTTGATCCGCCAACGTCATTGAATACAGCCCAAGATTCACGCATCATCGATATTATTAAAGGAATTTACTATGAATGGGTGTTTTTCACGGGACGACTTTCGTCTGCCACCAATTTTAATTAATAGGCTATGACTGTCGTTTTACGGGTGATGCATCAAATTCACACCAACCGATGGTATTTTAGAGATCACAAATCGATTAATTTTTTTTTTAATCTCCGTCTGGGATCGAACCCACGACCGTTGGCTTGCTAAGCAAACGCTTTGACCATTGAGCTATACCCGCCGGCGGATATATTTACAGAGAAGTAAGAAATGCATATCGATGGTATGTCCATAAATCTCATTAGAGTAAATCTTTCAATTCACCCAGATCCATACAGCACCTGCGTCGTCCCCATTCTTCTTTGCGGCTGTGAATCTTGAGATCTCACCAAAAGCTAATGCAGCAAAATAATGATTTTCGGAAATAGTCTGCGTAGAATACTGGGAGTGCGATGGTTTGATTTCGTTAATGACTCCTAACTGATGTCTGCCATTTGCAGAAACCATTTCTCAACCTCACCATTTCCTTATCCATTCTCACGTATTTCGTGGTTAGCAACGTGTTACTAAAGAAGGCAATTTGAGACTCGCTGTAGTATACTAATTTTGCAGTCTTAGACTGAGGTCTATTTGACATCTAACTGATGCACCTAGAATCACGGGAAGGCCTTCAGCCACTCTCTAACAAGTAGCTTTTTTCGTGCGTCCAGTAACGGGTCCCCGTCTCCAAAAACAGGACGGGACAGGGAGTGTTTTCACCAAGCAGCTTGACTTCGTGAGGAATGATGATATAAGAGAGAGGACGAGGTAGCCTTCCATACTAAAGTGGGTCAAGAGACGAACCTGGTTGTGACACGACTTACGAATGCCGGAGAAGAGCATTAACTACAACGACATGGGATGAGGCGAGGACCAAAACAGGCTCACAGATTTATGTTTTTTTTTTATTCATTTATAAAATATAGAAAAAAAAATGTAGATGCGTGTTGTACCCTGCAAGTTACACACAAGGTTAGATTATACGCCTGACAAATAGTTGAAGAACGTTGGGGAGCCTATTTCATGTCAGCCTCGTTAACCGCGCGGTGTAGCCCCGACGATTTCCTTTATCAAGTTTAACAACATTCAGAACTAAGCAGCAATTCAGAAAAAACCTCCCAAGAAATGGTAGAGACTCCCAGGCGACAACACAGAATGCGTCTTCTATTCTCATGGATGATGCACTCCATGTGAGAGTGTCTCACCGTCTGTTGCATGCCTGGATCACATGGACATGCGTCGCAAGAAGAAAGGCCAAATATTTTTAGGAATTCTCTGAAAATTCTGTGTCCGGTATACGCTTGCGTGAGATGAGAGTCTTTTTCCGCGTCAATAAGTGTTCGATGGATGGAAAGAAAGACTTGGTTGTTCCTCCGGAAGTTGATTCTTGATATGCTGTGTTCCAAGCAGTTAACGAATCGTGCATCAACTTGTTCAAGTCGTAGCAGAGTGGAGAGCTTTATGGTGGCGGCTCGTGATGCCCATATGCTCCAGTTGAGGGAGCCGACATGGATAAATGATGTAGTTTTGATTCTTTACCTTTTTATGGTATTTAAATTACTAAACTCATCTTTTACGGCGTGGCCGAGTTTATTACCAACAACAAAGAACTGACCGAGATGGCAAAAAATGTATTATTCGTCGACTTTGTCTTCGTTGGTGAGATTTTTTGCGTTCTCTGCCTTTAACTGTTACTTTATAGCCATCATGTTGAAGACTGTGCGTGATATTTCGATACTTTATTTCACATTAATTATCAAACAGGCAATTATCAAATGCCGGCGGGTATAGCTCAATGTTCAAGCCAAAGGTCGTGGGTTCGATCCCCGACGGAGATTAAAAAAAAGAAAAGATTTTTAATTTATTTCTGAGCTCTGAAATAGCCCCCCCGGTTGGTGTGAATTTGATCCCTCGCCCGTAAAATTAAAATTGGTGGTAGACGAAAGTCGTCGTCCCGTGAAGACCACCCATTCATAGTAATTTCCTGTATTAATACGGATGATCCGACGAGAATACCGACAGATGATAAAAGTAATTCTAAAGTCTCATCTGTGGGATTCTATGACGCTTACCATGGTGCATATGGCTAAACGCTGCATGTGGAGTGTTGATCCGTCTACGCCATATACTGCTGCCCAACATTCACGCATCATCCTTATTATTACAGGAATTAACTATGAACGGGTGGTCTTCACGCGACGACTTTCGTCTACCACCAATTTTAATTAATAGACTATGACGGGCATTTCACGATCGAACCCACCACCTTTGGCTTGCAAAGCGAACGCCTTGACCATTGAACTCTATATCCGCCGGCAAATTTGTCGCATGAATCGTAACACTTAAAAAATACTTTGATAATCTGTCAAGAAATTTGTGAAATCCTAAGTTTGATCATTTGTACAATTTGTTATTAGTTTAATAACTTTTATTCTTATAATTATAAATTAATTCGATTTTCTTACATAGACCACACCCATGTACCCCACTCTTAAACTCCCTAACTAATCTCTAACAAAACTATTTTTATATCAATAAATATGTAATTGACTCCACCCAAATGACCTCTAGTAAACCTCTTTCTTTATAAGTAAATATTAATTTAAACGTCAGAACGTTTGTGCACACTGGAACTGATGAAGCTTTAACCTGTTCGCATCGGTACCCGATATATGCCGTGTAAGATTCCCCTACCTTTGATATCGGAAGCAGTGATATATCGTTTTGCTACTTTCTAAGAATAGCTTTTTATTCTTCATCTGATAGCTAAAGGTTACAAGAACCAATGCGATGTATAAAAAAACAGATAAGTACATTTATGCTTCAAATACTAGTTTCATAATTGACAGTTTAATTTGTATTAAGCCGTAATGAAAGGGTTTATACATCGAGAAACTGCAGTCAAACGAAACAGTTCTCAGTGTGATCCATGTTAAAACAAGATATTAAATTCTTGTGTATTTTAATATTGAAACGATTCTCAAAGTGAACGCCAAAAATATAAATAACAGCTACTAATTAGGTAATTTATTAACATGACCTAACATGCATGTTTTTTTTTTCATGCATGATCGGTCTTTGGTGCTTAAATTTCAGGAAAACAAACATTTTTTATGTAAACTCACACTGGAGAATACTGTCAGAATGTGAGTACTTCATCCATGAATTATATAGCGCTGTACACTTACGAGTACACCCATATTGTCGGAGACTACTGTTTGACATTTCTGTAATAAATATTTAACTCTTTCGTTACCGCTCGGTGGAATACCAATTATACTGTCAATACGGCGTGAATTTTTCAAACCATTTTTTTTTCTTAAAACTAGTATTTGAAGCATAAATGTACTTATTTAACCTATTTTCATATTTTACATTGGTTTTTCTATCCTTTAACCATCAGATGATAATTAAAAAACTATTATATTCAACAAACGTTCATTATGTAATTCCATACATTTGGTGGCATTGACACATGTGGCTAACAAAAAAAGCTCCTGCGACGAAACCCAACGATATTTATTTACATGCTTTACAGATTCGTGTAAATAATACATGTAGGTTGATAAAGCGTATTACTGCAGTTCAAGTTCCTACCGTAGATGTCACAATGAGTACTGAAAGTAGCAAAACGTTATATCGCGGCTACCGATGTCAACGGCAGGCGAATCTTAGACGGCATATATCGACAACCGATGCGAAAGGGCTAATCATTCCGTGTAATCAACTCGACTAACCGACAGACGATTACGTCTATTCGTCTGTGTGCAATTTCATAAAAACAAAAAAAAAAACTAAATAAGTAGTCTTTAAAATGTCTATTCGTTCGTCATAAACAAAATGGAGCGTATTTAGTATTCGAACGTAGTTTTATTGTCAAGAAATAGGTGCATTTGAAATAAAGCACCCAAATAATGCGTTTACGTTTTACGTAATTATTTAATTATTAGCCATTTAAAAAAATTAAAGGTTGTTCAATTCACGCTCGATTACGTGTGATGCTTGAATTATGCATAGACGACTGCCTTTTCTTATGTTTGCTTTTCTTTATTTGAACAATATTTTTTATCCACGAAAATACTTGAAAAATTTCACGCCATCTTAAGACGACATTTGGTTCCTAAGTATTCAACTTGCTAGCACTTGCCCGTACAATGAGTTGTTTAATGCAAGACTTTTTATTTTTAGCGATGCCGCACTAGTTTTTGTTATTGTTTATTATTAGGGTACTCGTATTGTAATGATTGAAAAGTTTTGTGATTACATCAAATAAGAGTATAATACTAAAAAGATAAAAAAAAAAACGTATAGGAACACAAATGCTTACAAAAAAAGAAGATTTAAAAAATACAGAAAATTTGCCGGGTTTTATAGGTCAATGGTCAAAGCGTTTGCTTTGCAAGCCAAAGGTCGTACGTTCGATCCCCGTCGGAAATTAAAAAATATTGTTTTTTTAATCGATTTCTGAGCTCTGAAATATCTCCGGTTGGTGTGTATTTGATCCATCACCCGTAAAATGACAGTCATAGCCTATTAATTAAAATTGGTGGTAGACGAAAGTAATAATAGGGATGATGCGTGAATCTAAGACTGTAGTGTATGGCGTTGACGGATCAACACCCCACATGCAGAACTTAGCAATATGTAGCATGGTAAGCGACATAGAATTCCACAGATGAGACATCAAAATTACTATCACCATCTGTCGGTATTATCCTGTACGTGTTTAAAAAATCAAAGATAATTTTATTTTAAAAAAACATTCGTTTTACTAGAAGATAAATTTAGTTAAATATAGAGTAATTTTTAGCGTACATTGTAACATAAAGTGGACGACGGTCGTTTGGCATCCTTCCTCTCAAGGCCGCCGGTCCACTCGGAGACTATCATTATCTGATCGCTGGACCTCCATCGTGAGCCATTGTCCCTTCATTGACTCTCATCTCTTCACGAGCGCTCCGAGAATAGAAGAACTTGACTCCATTCACGACCACTACGAAACCGAACGTGTCAGACAAACCACAGCGGACTTTTAAACAAGTAACGCACCATCCAATTATTTCATATCAATTATGTAATATATTGACGTCCCCCGTCTTTAAAAAGTGCGACATGTCGCGGGTTCGTCACGTGGCTACGTGCAGGAGTAGATTACCAACCAAAAGACTTATTTCGAAGCACAATTCGCGTTTATTTTTAATGAAGACTTGATTTTCTTATCCAGAGAGAGTTGATTCATAACTCCGGAAAGCTGTGACATGCAGCGCCGCCAATGATCGGGCAAAAAAGCAAGTTAAAGATGACAGTTGCACCAACATGAAATGAAGCAACTGTCATAACAAATAAAATGGCGTATGCAAACTCCGTGTTATATTATATAATAAACGAAGGTCTTCCGCAAGAGTCTCCATCTTCTTCGGTCCTTTGCACCTCGACCACTCCCACTATACTTGTAACAATATTCGTTTGCCAGT
The DNA here is from genome assembly GCA_022606575.1 of Glossosoma conforme. Classification (NCBI taxonomy): domain Eukaryota; kingdom Metazoa; phylum Arthropoda; class Insecta; order Trichoptera; family Glossosomatidae; genus Glossosoma; species Glossosoma conforme. The sequence goes on from JAGTXR010000249.1 coordinate 308,710, forward strand.
TCTTACCAGGGCGCCACTCTCCTTATCACTTTTCTACCCCATCTACAGTCGTCTCCTCGACAGATGTGTCATTGCCACTTGAGTAAGCCTATTCGTTAAGTAGCTTCCAGAATTTGAGTTCTTCGAATATCCTCGTTTCGGATTCTTTATTTTAGAGACACTCCGAGCAAGGATGTCTCCATGGCACGCTGGGTGATCTTTATTTTATGGGTAAGACTTGCTGTTAGATTCCACGTCTCTGCGCCAAAAGTTAATACAGGGAGGATGCATTAATTAAACACCTTAGTTTTTACACATTGCAGAATTTTCCGATTGCTGCTCATAACAGTTGAATACTCTTATCGATTTTAAGAAGTTATTTCTTTCTAGTCGAATATTCATAGCTTGTAGTATATTAATTTACAACCTCGATTTGTGTTCTTTCAATTTGCAGACAATGTAAATGGATAAGCTCTAAATAAGTTCACATACACGCATCTACTAATCTTGTTTGTATGAGATTGATTAGTAACCTGTAAAATTTCAGTCATAGTATATTAAATAAACTATCTATATAGCAGACGTAATCCATTCTTTGAGTAACCAATGAACACCGGTGTACCTTTAAACAAATCGCTGTCATCTGTGCCAGGCTGTGATGAATCAACACTCCACTTGTAGCGCTTATCTATAGCAAGAATGACTGAGTACGGGAATTCAAATATGACATCATTATCACTGGTTGTATTCTCCTGTATGTATATGCTAATATAAGAATCATCATCAGTGTCCATTCACTGTTAAACGTAGGCCTCCATCCTCTTTGATCTTCTTCCATCCGCATCCAGGCCGCTCCCGCTATTTTTCTGATGTCGTCAGACCATCTGGCAGGATGTCTTTGCGCTTTCACTGGTTCTTGGGTGTCACTCCAACAGTTTTCACCCCCTCAATTGTCGTCTCTTTGACAGAAATATCCTGCTCATTTTCACTTGAGTGTGCCCATTCGTTGGTTAGCCTCCGCTACTTGAGTTCTTCTTCGTATATCCTCGTTTCGGATTCTATCTTTTAAACACACTCCGAGCATGGCACGCTGGGTGACCTTTATTTTATTGGTAAGACTTGCCGTTAGATTTCACATCTCTGCGCCATAAGTTGAATCCTGGGAGAATACATTGGTTAAACTTTTTATCTTTTAATCTTTTATAGACACTCCGAGCATGGATCTCTCCATGGCACGTTGGGTGATCTTTATTTTATGGGTAAGACTAGCTGGTACTTGAGAATATAAGAATATAACTATAGTATTCTTTCATTTATCTGATGCGGATAGATATCTAATAGTTCGTTGACATACCGATGCTGCATTTTTGTTCGGTTATCGTTCAGTAAGTGCAGCATTCCATTGCGAACGTACCACGTCCATGTGTCAGCTGGGTCGCGATTATCATTGTTACGAGGTCAATATCAGAGCAACCGCTTATCAAACGTATGCATTCAGACCACAACGCAAGGTCTTCCCAAGTGATGAGCAAACAATCAGTTGGAGTCAACTAAAGATTACCTTGCACATACCAGAAGTGCATAAAATGTACAAGTGTATAATACAAGCACGATCTACCTGGACTGGACTTTACCAGCCGCACACCCGCATCACACCGGAGGACAGTTAAGTCTTATTGATATCGCGAAGTCAAGTGGGAGTCCCTCTGAACAATTGTGGCAAAGTGCTAAAAGAAAGAACCCGTGAAAGAGATTAGAATCGCATTCACGGGTTGTAAAGAGATGGAGATGGAAGATAGATTCTCTCACCGAAAATACGAACAAAGACTTTTTTTTCGGTGGCCACAAAGTCTGCGTGCCCGATGGGGCCGAGGCGATTCCCTCGAACTGCGTCGAAAAGGACCCCTCTTTCTAACGAGAGGAACTGACAGTCCCAGAGAATGTGCTCTGAGTTCTGGAAGTGGGCGCCACAGGGGCAACTAGGGTTTGAAACTAAATTAAATAAGTATAATCTGTCATTAAAAGCGCCGTGCCCGGTCGTTAGCTGAGTAGACCAGCACGATTTACCTATATTTTCTTCGCAGTAGTAGTATCAATCTGGTGGATTGGTTTGCAGCAACAAAATCTTGCATCTCGATCTCCACTCTTTTAGATCTTTCATTTTCGCTGATAGATGTGATGTCGTTTGGACCTTCAATGTGGTATTTTCCCCTTTATTTCCATATCCTAATGCCGTTGACTGTAAATCTTCATCCGCCTTTGGAGAGCATTTACTACCTCCAAATCAATAGAGTGCCCTAACCAGCTTGACCTGATGAGGTTAACTAGGTGTTAGCTTGTTTCGGCCAACATTCGGTCCCTGTCTATATTAGTCGACTGTTGTTGTCTTTCACCCCACCACGAGAAGGAGATAGATCATGATTTTCATCTTTCATCGAACCTGTGACCTTAAGGCATTTTGCAGAGTCCTCCAGTTCTTTTAGGGAGCTACATTCAATAGGGCGGCATACAGAGTGTTCTGTGATAAGAGCGTTTGTTTGTCATTCAGACGCCTAAGGCTTAAAACCCGACCTAGCTTGATTTTTAAAAACGAATTTTTCTAAATCTTAAGATTATGTAGACTGGTTAACTCCTCTAGTGACTTGGACTTGGTCGGGCTGGACCTTCCGGCATTTCGTAGATCCCTCTACTGATGTGCAAGATGTCGGTTTTATTTACTCATGTTTATGTTTTGTCCACGTTTATTGTCTTAGCTTTAAGTATTTATTCTGTAGTACTATTTTCTTAAATGTTTTTTCTTATTTAACCCTCGCCTTACTATGTTAAAAACTTCCGCGCGTTCCGATGGTGTGTACTCGTTCCACATTCTGATTTAAAGTGAATAAAATGAGTAGAAATTCGAAAAAATTAAAATATTCAAAGATATCGCTTAATTTTATAATAGTTGATGTCAATAAGCAGTAATAATTGACATTTAATAGCTAAAAACATGAAAAACATCAGACGAAGACCTCAAACGGCCAGACGCACCTTGGCGCGTGAACTTCCGAGAGCTACTAACACTACTTAGCCTGTCGACATATCGATGAGCCGACGCGCATCGATATCATTTCGAACTAACCGACCAACTGAGGTTTCCCGTCTCGCTCACTCATATTGGTACGTCAGCGAGAGTGAGGAGTATAGATGCCGACGCATCTGGGTATTTTTTAATTTTATTTTTGCACACGCTTCCGACAGGTCGAATGAATACATGACAGTTGACGCGTCTTAAGTGTAGTGGTGAATTTATTCCGGATTTTAGATAAATATTTCCTGCTCCCGATGAGTGCCTATTATTATAAATATATTTTTTTTTCTAATACGTAAATGTATTAAGGAAGAATACCTAAAATCTGAACCCTGTGTGTATTATATTTACAGAGATATTTAAGTTATTACAAGCAATGTGTAGTCGATAGACATCACCGGGGAGGAGAGGTTTAAGCTGTATGTGAATAAATAAATAAATTATACGTATCACTAACCACAAATGGCTTACCGACATGTTTCAGTAACGAGACATACGGCTCTCTGCACTTTACGTTCACTGGACAAATCGGTAACACACACAATGTTTGTTCCATTATTTTTTAAGTAAATACTCAGATGAATAATACATTAAAATCAGGATTATGTTTCCAGTATAATTCAATATATAGCAATGTTGCCCTTTCTCATGTTCCTACTATAAAGGACCTTGTCACCCTAAATAGTAAATTATCTTATCACGACCATATTGATTCTATTGTGAACAAGTCGGTAAACTTCTAAAACAATAGAATCACTAAGAGTTTTAAAAACCTGAGCTCCATCGAATTCCTTTACTGTTCTCCGATTCGTCCGCAGCTAGAATATGCTAGCGTTATATGGTCTTACTATCGAACTCATATCGACCGGATTGAATCAGTCCAACATCGCTTCTTGAGAGTTGCGACTGATCGACCTTAGTAGCTACTCCAATGAAGATAGGCGACTTAATGTATCTACATTTGAAATAATGAAAGTGACTGACTTGCTGTTTACTTTTAAAATTATGAACTCCATAATCGATGACTCGACATTATTGCAGGAAATACGTTCAATGTCCCTCCGGTTATAGAGGCAGTGACCTGCTACATGTAAGGACATCCAAAACCAACTATGGATTCTATTCTCCTATGTTAAGAATGTGTAGACTGGTGAACTCCTCTAGTGACTTGGACTTTTCGGGGTGGATAGCTATTTCGCAGAATCCCTCTACTAATGTACTAGATCTGTTTTTTACTCATGTTCATGTTTTGTCTAAATGTATTGTCTTAACTATTATATTGTTCTGTTTTACCATTTCATTTATTGTATTTTCTATTTTAAAACCGTATGTATAAAATAAAATAAAAAAATAAAATAATTCGAACATAAGAAGCAGTAAATAGTATTCATTAAATTATTAATATGAAATTGGATTCTATATAGAGGCAGGCGTTGTCAACTATAATTGACGTTTTTCAATTTTTAGCCATGTTGAAAAATCACGTCACCAATAGCTAATGCAGCCGTTTAATGAGTTTGGACATCAGGCGCACAACACAAAATAAACCATGATATCACAACCAGACAACAATTATTAATAAAAATCAGTGTATTAAAAAAACACAAATACATATCCAGAGTACTATTATAACCGATGTATGCGGTTAAAAGAATACCGGTAAGTATAGCTTATTGCTTAAAAGTGTTTGCTTGCCAAACTGAAGGTCGTGGGTTCGATTCCCGACGTAGATTAGAAAAAACGATTTCTAAGCTCTAAATGTTTTGGTGTAAATTCGACTCCTCGCCGTGAAATGCCAGTCATAGCCTATTAATTAATCAATATTGGTGGTAGACGAAAGTCATCCCGTGAACACCACCCATTCACAGTGAATTCCTGTAATAATTGGAAGATACGTGAATATTGGGCTGTAGTCTATGACGTTGGCGGATGCAGTGCTTATCCATATGTAGACTGGTAAGCGTCAAAGAATCCACATATGAGGCTTAGCATCACTATCACCATCCGTCGGTATTCTCCTGTATGTGCTTACATAAAAAATGCTTAGAATTAGACAACTCGTGCTTGTTACGATTAGTACAAATATGTCGTCTCGCTTGGTAAAAGCCCTCCCTGTCTAGTCCTGTTTTTGGAGACCCGTTACTGGACGCACGCAAAAAGCTACTTGTTAGAGAGCGGCTGAAAGTCTTCCCGTGATTCTAGGTGCATCAGTTAGATGTCGAATAGACCTCGTTCTGAGGGCTGCGAAATTAGTATACTACAGCGAGTCTCGAATTGCCTTCTTTGGTAACACGTTGCTAACCACGAAATACGTGGGAATGGATAAGGAAATGGTGAGGTTGGGAAATGGATGCTGCGGAATGGCAGACATCAGTTAGGAGTTATAAAATATGTCGTCTCTTGATCTGTGTTGGGTTACAGTAGGTACTGTATGACCGCAGTGCAAGGTCTATACAAGTGATGAATGCGTTAGTATCAACCCAAGCCTATCTTATATCAGAAGCACGTTATCTATTTTTTATGTAAACACATACAGGAGAATACCGACAGATGGTGAAAGTAATTCTGAAGTCTCGTCTATGGAATTCTATGACGCTTACCATGCTGCATATGCCTAAGCACTGCGTGTAGAATGTTTATGCGCCAACATCATAGAATTACAGCCCGACATTCACGCATTATCCAATTAGTAAAGGAATTCACTCTCAATTAGTGGTGTTCACGACTTTTTTTTTTTATGTAAACGCATGCAGGAGAGCACAACCGGTCAAGACCAGTGCACTCTATGACGCTTAGCCAGGGAGGCTGGACGCTGCATGCGGGAAACGTGTGTTGTGTTCGTATTTGTGTGTGGGTTGGGGAGATTGCAAGTGTATATTTATCTGTTTCTTGAAGAGATCCAGATTGTAGGAAGGAGGAAACACAGACGCTGGAAGAGCATTCCATAGTTTACCGGTGGCATTAAGGAAGGAACTTTGGAAGCTGCCAGTTCTTGGTTGACATATATTAACCGTGTATGGATGTTCGGCAAGTGTAAGACGAGTTTGTCGGCTGTGAGTGGGTGCAGGAGGAATTAGTTCTTTAAGTTCCGAAGAGCAGCGACCGTGGTAATAACGGTAGAAAAGACTAAGAGAACCAATCTTACGTCTGTGTTCCATTGATTGTAGATTAGACGTAAGGGTGTCATTTTTTATCAAACGAATTGCTCTTCTTTGAACTGAGTCAATTAAGTTTAGAAGGTATTTTGGGGCTCCAATCCAAAGGTGACTGCCGTATTCAAGGATAGGTCGGATTTGTCCTTTATATAGAAGAAGAAGTTGTTTATCGTTGAAATACCGACGTGATCTATATAATACACCTAGTTTGGCAGACTATTTTCCTGTACCACAAATTTTAATTAATAGGCTAGGACTGGCATTTTACGAGCGAGGGATCAAATTCAAACCAGCCAGGGGTATTTATTAATTATTAGAAATTGATTAAGAGTATTTTTTACTAAGCAAGGGTGTACCTATCTGGAACGTAGAAGTTAGAGCAATCAAAAATCTCAGGGTTGTACATTGCGAAGCGAAGAAGAAGGAATAAATGTTTGAGAGCAGAAATATTCTTCTACTTTTTTTTTAGTATTAATGTTAGGGGTTCATTTCGGGTGGCCTCGGAAAAGGTAAGGGAAACCGCCTAAGATGGTATGGGCATGTGACACAGAGAGGTGAGAACCACATAGTGAAGAGAGCTCTCAACATACCCACGCTGAGCAGAAGACTTTGAAGATCACAGGCAACCTGGACTGCAACTGTAAAAAATTATCTGAAAACTCTGGAATTGAACGAGAATGCAACGCAGGACAGACAGACATTGCGAATGTGAACAAAGAAAACCGACCCCAGATGATGGGAAATGGCGAGTCTGAAGAAGAATTAATGTGTTTTTACGTTATTAACTGTTAAAGGTTTACGATCGCTTATTGTTGAATCTTATTTGCGGAAGGGCTTATCCGTGCGTTAAATTAGAGCCATTGTTTGACCAACGCCATGGGTGTATTGACAAAACATTCGCACATAATATAGTATACACATACTATAAGTCTACATATAGTAAAACAATAATATGACATACATAACAGACTGCAAAGACCTAAGATAGCATCTCATTAATAAGTATAGAGAAAATAGCACCTAAGTTACACTATAATGTAGTAATCGACAGGCGTATACAACTGGGATGGGTAGAATTTGGAAAACTAAAGTACATTTGTAAATCGGAGTGACCTGTATACGGAAGGAGGAGGATCGAAGAGGATGGAGACTCATGCGGGAGGCTTACGTTAAATAGTGGACGGATACAGGCTGATGATGATGATGATGTCGCCGGGATCTACATCTGAAAGCGTGGCGAATGGATTAAGAACAGGTTACGAAGCAAAGAACTTTTCGAGAAGCACATTGTTATTTATTTTTAAGTTAAAGATTGACCAACTTCGGTATTCTGCCCGGGCCACAAACAATGGATGGTTTTATAATAATAGAATCACTGAACAGATTAAGAATTGGAGTTGATAGAACAAAAGACAACTCGATCGGTGGGGAATACGTCGTTTCGGATTATATCTTTTAGCGACACTCCTCTCATGGATCTCTCCATAGCACGCTGGGTGACCATTATTTTATTGGTAAGGCTTACTGTTAGATTCCACGTCTCTGCGCCATAAGTAAATACAGGGAGGATGCATTGGTTAAACGCATTAATTTGAAGACATTGCGGAATTATTGCTTTAAAATGTACTTTGGTTTTCCAAATGCTGCCCATCCCAGATGTATACGCCTGTCGATTTATTTTGAGAAGTTACTTCGACCCAGTTGTATTACTTGTCCCAGATAGGTATAGTCGTTTACAACCTCTATTTGTGTTCCTCCAGTGGAAATAAGGTCAAAAGTCTAGGAAATATGACCATTTATCGTGACGACCCCGACATGAAGCTTTTATTAGCGGGGATGTCAATGTAGTAAAGAATACTTTGAAGAGTTGTAAGCAACTGCACAGGTCCAATAAATAAAAGTATTTTCCACAGAAAATGCACATTACTTTTGAATGTGCAATTGTAGATTAGGAGAAAATACGTGGAGTAAACGTGTAAATGGTGATCGATCTCACACCGACACAGTGGTTATGAATATGACGCTCGACAAATGCATTCCCTGGGCATTATTCTTCCATATATTGCGGTCAGCTGGTTAATGGTTAAAGTCGCCTTGTTTGCTTAACAATGGAGCTCGGTGGAAACAACAGTCTGTCACCCGATATTGACGACTGTATTATTTCACGGTTTTTAAGCACTTAACCCATTTAAAGCCTTTAAAATTGAATTAATTACGTAAATTGTTTTATTATTTTATATATATTTTTTATATTTTTTATATATTTAAACACATACAGGAAAATACTGTCAGATAGTAATAGTAATTCTGAAGTCTTATCTGTGGATTTCTATGACGCTTAATATGGTGCATATGACTAAGCGTGTGGAGTGTTGATCGGCCAACGTCATAGACTACAGCCCGAGATTCACGCATCATCCTTTATTATTACAGGAATTTACTATGAATGGGTGGTCTTCACGGGACGACTTTCTTTAACCAACAATTTTGATTAATAGGCTATGACTGGCATTTTACGGCTGATTGATCAAATTCATACCAACCGGCGTTATTTTAGAGCTCAGAAATCGGTTAAAAATCCTTTTTATTCTCATTCCAAAAGCGATTCTTTGCCTCTCTGAGTGAAAAGGTGGGTCTTGAGTCTGCTTATGAAGGATGCCTCCGCTTTAAGCTCTCTTATGCTTTCCGGCAGCGAGTTCCAGGCCATTGGTGCCGCGCAGCTGAAAGCACGATTGCCAAACACCGTGCTAGAACTACCTCCGTCAGCTGCAGGGTGTCTCTCCACGCGCGCTTATTTCCGAAGGAAATTTATACCATGTCGGTTCAAATCCCGACAAAGCTTATTTTTTATATATATTTAATCAAATCTAAGCTCTATAAATGCCCCCTGGTAGGGTTGAGCCACACCTTAAGGACAAAACAAAAAATGTCCAGGCCTCGGGAGCGTCGGGCTGATGATCCGATATCGTTTAAAACGCTGTTTATTGGGCACCCAAATATTGTATTACTCTGCTACTACAGTCGCAGTCTATGCAAGTTCGCGGACTCCGTTTTCACGAGGTAAGTTTCGTCTACCACTTCAAATAAAATATTTTCTTCGAAACGTAACGATTTTACAATTCATAAGTATTCGATAAAGTTTTCCTTTTGTCGTTGGACATGTCAGAAATAATGAAATCGACAAATACGAGTACAAAACATGGCAATTGATTTTATTTCACCGTGAATTATCAATGGTTACTTAATTATGGGGATCACACGCTTACCACTATCATCATTTTATAGGTAAATTTTAAAAATTGTTTTCTTCTATTTTTAAGCCCATTACTTGTATATTTCCCACGGCGAAATCATAAATATATAAAAACCTTTTTTGATTGTTTTAACATCTGGTGGAATTCCGTTAGATCCATTCAAAAATTCAAATACTTATTTCGAATTCATCGCCGGCGGGTAAAGCTCAATGGTAAAAGCGTTTGCTTTGCAAGCCACAGGTCGTGGGTTCGATGTTCAATCCCCGATGAAGATTAAAAAATATATATTTTAAATCGATTTCTGAGCTCTAAAACACGGTTGGTGGGAATTTGATCCATCGAAAGTCGTACCGTGAAGATCACCCATTCATAGTGATATCAGCTTGATTTAGCTCATTTAGGCTGATGCCGTAAAGCCTCGAAAAACGATCTTTTGTCTTTTATTTTTGTTCGCTCGCCTGACATGCACATCTAATGCTAGTTTTAATTGTATAATGTTAAACGGTGCTTGTATACGTCAAAATATTTGTTATGACAGTTGCTCTATTTCATGTTGGTACCACTGTCATCGTCAATTCGCTTTTTTTATGCAGCGACGGTTGGCACCGCCGAGATGTCAGGGCGCGCCGTTAGTTGACAGTTATAGTTTGACTTGCGACTGCTATGGCGCGCGCGCCTAAGGGCGTTCGCTATAAATGAAACGTGATAATATGTGAAACGAAAACAAGTTTTTTGTATTGTGAACCTGATCCTGCATCCTGTCATCCAGTAAATCGATGTCTAAATAAGAGAGGTGGATATCAATAGTAAATTCCTGTTATAATAAGGATGATGCGTGAATCTCGGGCTGTAGTCTATGACGTTGGCGGATCAACGCTCCGCATGCAGCGCTTAGCCATGTGCATCATAGTAAGCGTCATAGAATTCCACAGATGAGACTTCAGAATCACTATCACCGTCTGACGGTATTCTCCTGTATGTGTTTACATAAAAAATAAATTGAAAACGTAAAACGAAATACGAAGGAAATAATAATTTGTAGTAAATGTGTTAAGGCACTAATTATACGGTTACATTTTCCGCTGCACACTTCATTATTTACACATTACCAACCGTGACGGCAATTTATAATTCTCTTTGCTTGTTTGCTCGACGGTAATATTAGTTCCCGATACTCGACATCTTTACTAGAGTGCCTTAGTTGTTAACCCTTTCCTTGCGGCTCGATGGAATACAAATTATACCGTCAATACGGCGCGAATTTTTCAAACCATTTCTTTGCTGAAAACTAGTATTTGAAGCATAAATGTACTTATCTGAACTATTTTCATACATCACATTGGTTCTTGTTTTGAGCGCTTCGAGTGCAGACGCAAGTAATGACTCCTAACTGATGTCTGCTATCTGCAGAATCCATTTCCCAACCTCACCATTTCCTTATCCGTTCCCACGTATTTCGTGGCTAGCAACGTGTTACCAAAGAAGGCAATTCAAGACTCGCTGTAGTATACTAATTTCGCAGCCTTAGACTGAGGTCTATTTGACATCTAACTGATGCACCTAGAATCACTGGAAGGCCTTCAGCCACTCTCTAACAAGTAGCTTTTTGCGTGCGTCCAGTAACAGGTCCCCAAAAACAGGATGGATTTTCACCAAGTGAGGTTCTTGTATCCTTTAGCTATTAGATAATGCATACAAAACTATTAGATTTAACAAACGTTCATTATGTAACTCCATATATGTGGTGGCATTGACACGTGTGGCTTACATAATAATCGCTCCTGTGACGAAACCTAACGATATTTATTTACATGTTTTACAGATCCCTGTAAAGAATACATGTAGGTTGATGAAGGGAATGACTGCAGTTCCAACTTCCTGCCGTCGATGTCACAATGAGTACTGAAAGTAGCAAAACGATATGTCACGGCTACCGACAATCGATGCGAAAGGGTTAAAAATTATGGATTGATATTTAAATATAAGCAATTCACATAAATAAACATTTTAAATCATTGTTTATTGTGATTCAAATGGGTCATTCCGAGTATGTATTTGTTTTTTTCACCTTGTCAGTTTTGATAGCCACTTAAATTTGGCTGCCAAGTTCGTTGATTTTTTTCTTCTTAAGATTTTGACAGTCAAATTAAATTGACTGATATTATCTGATAAGCTAATAATTATTTTTATCAGACATTGACACGAGTTGTAAATTCAAAAAGTTTTTAGGTAAACACATACAGGAGAATACCACCGGATAGTGATTCTGATGCTTCATCTGTGGATTCTATGACGCTTACAATGCTACTACATGTGACTAAGCGCCGCATGTGGGGTGTTGATCTGCCAACGTCATTGACCACAGCCCAATAATCACGCACGATTATTACAGGAATTCACTATGAATGGTTGTTGTTGTGTTCACGGGACGACTTTCGTTTACCACCAATTCTAAATTAATAGGCAATGACTGGCATTTAACGGGTGAGGCTTAAAATTCACACCAAACGGAGGTATTTCAGAACTCAGAAATGGATTAAAATCTTAAATAACTTCTTAGGTTTTCACGGCCAGATTTGGTATTGTGACTTTTGAGCTTGGCCGGGATTATATATTTTTTATATATCTCCTTTGGGATCGAGCCCATGACCGTCGGTTTGCCAAGCAAACACTTTAACCACTGATGTATACCCGCCGGCAAACTGTCCTGTACAATCGGATTCTTAAAGACTTGTCACTTTTATGTGGAGGTCGCACACAGGGAAAATAATGAGGCTTGAAAATATCTAACGCCCTATGCATGTGCAAAATGATATACAGTGGAACCTCTCATAACGAGCATAATTCGTTCCAGAATCTTTCTCGTTATGTGAAACACTCGTTATTCTAATAAATTACATGCTTATAAATTGTTAAAGATCGTATCTGCATAAATCATTTTTAAGGGTCGAAACAAGCTTATTATTTATCAACTTATGACAATCAATTGATTATTTCTCACTAGAAAGCTGTCTAGAGACATTTGTTTTGGCCGATTCTTTAAAATTTCGTGAAAATATGACACCTCCAAACTCTCAAAAAAAAAAAAAACTAATAATGTCTGCACATAGTTTAAAAAATTGTGTGTTCATACGCAACACTAACGCGCTAACGGTACAAGTGCTAAACACAGACTGACGCAATGACGCAGAAGTCCCTCGTTATGAGAGGTTCCACTGTACATTTAAAAAATATACGTTTCGAATAATTCGATTACTGTTATTATATGGGTCAGAACATTGATTTCGGATGTTCGTAGTTTCAGATATATCGGCGTACTGGACACTGAGAACAGTGGTCTGCGGAAAGAGTTCGTTTCCCGCCTTTGGAATTCTAGAGCAACCTCTCTATGCGAAATAAAGGGTCCGCCAAATAACTTTTTTTTTTTAAACAGGGTGCAAAACATCGAGTGTAGCTTCGGCTGTGTGGCACGTAGCGCCGTCTTGTTGAAACCAAATGTTGCCAATATCCTCTTCTTCAATTTTTAAGAACAAAAATTCGTTCAACATGGCCGCGCCGCATGGAAGCGCCATTGATGGCGCTTCACGCACACTTTCTGCCACAGCAGCAATATTCTCGGGTGTACGCACTGTTTTTGGCTTTTCACGCTTTGGTTTATCGATGAGGATGCCAGTTTCTGTCACTTTTTTCACAAGATAACGAACATACGGAGCTGACGGTGATTCTCTTCTTCCAAAATCCGTACGCAATTTTCGCACACATTCTGCAACATAACCGTGATTTTCAAAGTAATGTTGCAATATTTTCCAGCGTTGTTCAAGCGTATACACAACCATATTCGTTTAGCGGAAGGATAAAACTAATTATCTGTCAAATCAGACATGAGCTAAGTGTTACCATTCACGAAATAAGCACTAGTTGAAAAAAAAAACGTTAGATGGCGGACCCTATATATGGGACTTACGGTTTTACTCGATCAAAACTAAGTACCGGCTTTACAGTGCCTGTATCATCCCTATTCTTCTTTACGGCTGTGAATCTTGTTATTCAATACATTTGTAAGTCAAGCAGTATTCAGTCGTATTCAGTTATATTCAGTTATTTAAAAGTATCATTATGTAATAATGCGTAAAATAAAAAAGACTAAAATGAAAAATATTTATAAGTGTTAAAAAAAAGTAAATAGTCAAAAAATGTAATAATTTAATAAAATAATAAAATAATTACAGCGTAGTTAAATATCAACCGGCGGGCATAGCTTAGTGGTTAAAGTGTTTGCTCGACGGAGATTGAAAAAAAAAATCAATCGATTTCTGAGCTCTAAAATAGGTCTCTCCCCGGTTGGTGTGAATTTGATCCCTCACCCGTTAAATGCCAGTCATAGCATATTAATCAAAAATTGGTGTTAGACGAAAGTCGTCCCGTGAAGGCCACCCATTTAAAGTGAATTCCTGTAATAATAAGGACGATACGTGAATCTCGCGCTGTAGTCTATGAAGTTTGCGGATCAACACTCCACGTGCAGCGCTTAGCCATATGCCATATGCACCATGTTAAGCGTCATAGAATTCCACATATGAGACATCAGAATTGCTATCACCATCTGTCGGTATTCTCCTGTATGTGCTTACATAAAAATAAACATAAAAATAAACATAAAAATTCATACCCTCGCTACCATGCACGTTCACTTCAATGACTCTTAACATGATATCGTCATCTCTGTCGTCAGAATACTAAGTGCTGCAGAATATTGAGTCACGAGGCGACATTGAGCAAAACGCGTATATGCGACAGAGTGAAGTAATGGCGTTTAAGCAATTATAGCCCACCGTACACGCTTGGGTACACCAGTTCGAAGAGTTATCAAATGTTTTCTTTGTATGATTGTTATGAACGTATTGCATATTTTGAAAATTTATGAATGCGGTGAAATATGAAATAATAAATTTGACAATTATGCGAATCTGGTTACTTGTAGTTAATTTTAAATTTCTTAAATAAGTCAGTTAGGTCTGCGAAACTTCAAAAACATTAAGGTTATCAACCGACAATACTTAGTGAAACTGCATAATTATAATTTTAATTAAATAATTAATAAATTAAAAATATTTAGTTTTGATTCGCATTTATTTTAAATGATTACATGTTTCGGCCTTCCCGGAGACATCATTGAAGATGGTCTCCAGGGAAGCCGAAAAATGCAATCGTTCAAAATAAATGTGAATCAAAACAAAATGTTTTTAATTTAATAATTAAGAAATTAAAATTATAATTAATTGCGTGTGCAGTGTTGATCCGCCAACGTCATAGACTACAGCTTGAAATTCACGCATCATTATCACAGGAATTCATTATTGAATGGGTGGTGTTCATCGAACGACTTTATTCTACCACCAGTTTTTGATTAACAGACTATGATGCGTACTTTAAGGGATAGGGATCAAATTCACAATGCACTGGATGTCTCGCCAACCTAACCTAACCTAACCTAACCCAACCTATGTTATATAGTTAACGAGACATATGGATCTCTGTACTCTACGATCACTGCAAAATTCCTTAGGTTAGGTTAGGTTAAGCTAGCGAGACATCCAGTGCACCAGTTGCTTCGTGCGCCAATGTCTCGTGCACCAGACGTCCAGTGCGGCCTACGTAGTTACTGATGAGTCGTTCAACGAATTGTCTGTGAACGATAGGTCGACACACCGAATCAAGATTGCAATAATGACGTGTAAGCAGCGCGTGATTCGCGATTTCATAACTTCTCAAGATAGTTGGTTACTTATCAAAAGAAATGTGCAAATAATTATGAATTACTAAGAAAATAACTGAAATTGTGCATTGCGGGTTATAAGCCATGTTGAATTATCCACGCGAGTACCAGAAAGTCGCAAGCGATAAAGGTAATGCAAACAAGTTGATGCACTTTGATTTTCAGGTGTGAATGATAGTATTGCAGGTAATTAGCTATGTTACTTACTTAAGTAATTATAGGGATTATGATACGGATACGTTAATTACCTGTTGAAAAGGTAAATAAAGCAAATGTGAGTCATTTACACCAGTTTTTTTATCGTACTGATAAATAGAATGAAGATCTGCAAAAACAAAAAAAATCTCACCAAAGTACCAAATTCGACATAAAAGAGACTTGCTCCTTAACCCAATTAACGCCCTGATATTAGGTTAATCCGTCCGAAACGAGGAAATACGCAGAAGAACTCAAGTAGTGGATGCTACCCAACGAATAGGCACACTCAAGTGGCAATGGGCAGGACATATCTGTCGAAGAGAGGACGGTCGATGGGGAAGAAAAGTATTGGAATGGCGCCCAAGAACTGGCAAACGAAGCATTGGCCGACCCCTACAAGATGGACTGACGATATAAGAAGAATAGCGGGAGTGACCTGGATGCGGAAGGCGGAGGATCGAAGAGGATGGAGACTCATGCGGGAGGCCTACGTTCAACAGTGGACGGACACAGGCTGATGATGATGATGATGATGATTAGGTTAATATAGCTCTTTTAGGCTGTGCTCTCCTGCATGCGATTACACAAAACAAAAAAATAAATGACGTTGGCGGATCAACTCTCCACAACCAGTGCATTGCCATCAGTAGCATGATAAGCGTAATAGAATCCACAGATAAGATCACTTCCACCATCACTCTGTATGTGTTTACATAATGATATCAGGTTGATATGGCTCTTTTAGACTGACGCCGAAGAGCCTCGAAAAACGATATTTTGTGTCTTATTTTTGTTCGCTCGCCTGACATGCACATCTATTAATGTTAATTTTATATAAAATTACACGTAGCTTGCATTCGCTATTTTATTTGTTATGATAGTTGATCCATTTCATGTTGGTGCAACTGTCATCTTTAATTTGCTTTTTTGACACGGTGTTCCGGCTATTGTCAGTTAAGTCTCAAAATATCGTCACAAAATGATGACTTAAAGTTGTGTCTCATACTTTGTCAGCTGTGCCTTCCGTAGTTCCGCCGAGTACATTTTACGTATATATTTATATTTATGTATAGTTTCCGACGGCTTTCAGGTCAGTGAGAGTACGGAAGCTTGAAGAAAAGGCATTGTAGTTTATGATATCTGATTCACTCGAAGAACACTTCCCAGCCAGGTTCGTCATGTGAATACCACCTATTTAAAGTAAATTCCTGTGATAAGTGAATGGTGACGTTGGCGGTTCAACACTTCTCATGTAGCGCTTAACCATGTATAGAATGTTAAGCGTCATAGAATCCACAGATGAAACTTAAGAATCACTATCACCATCTGTCGATATTCTCCTGTATACGTTTACATATTTCAAAAAAAAAAACATAAAATGGCAATGCTCAGATGCGCTGAATTACTTCACAGGAAAAGCACCTCTTAGAACAAGATTTTTATATATTTTATATAATTATGTATTCGTATATTGCGTACATCGACTGGGATGGGCAGCATTTGGAAAACTAAAGTACATTTTTAAAGTGAAAATTCCGCAATGTCTTAAAACTAAGGCGCTTAACCGATGCATTCTCTTATGGCGCAGAGACGTGGAATCTAACAGCAGGTCTTACCCATAAAATAAATGTCACCCAGCGCGCTATGGAGAGATCCATGCTCGGAGTGTCGCTAAAATATACAATCCGAAACGAGGAAATACGCAACTCAAGTAGTGGATGCTACCCAACGAATAGGCACACTCAAGAGACGATGGTTGATGGTGAAGAAAAGTATTGGAATGGCGCCCAAACGAAGAATTGGCCGACAACCTGCAAGACGGACTGACGACGTAAGAAGAATAGCGGGAGTGACCTGGATGCGGAAGGCGCAGGATCGAAGAGGATGGAGACTCATGCGGGAGGCTTACGTTCAACAGTGGACGGATACAGGCTGATGATGATGTTGCGTATTATGTGATATGCACATTCCTATAAAAGCCTATTTCATAATACGTTCAGTTTGTGGCATCAATGGTCTCGTACGTAACTATATTTGTAATTTCTTACAAACGTTATTTCGCATTCAGATCAAGCCCAGTATAAATAAGATCAGTCGTGACTATGGAATATTGATCAATTGTAAGTACTGATTATGTAATAGATATGCTTACTACTGTACGTAAATGCCTATTGAATTCCATTACACATTAAACGAGGTTGACAATTCTGGTCCATGTATATTGACGACGATTCTCGTGATCTTCAAAGCTTCGAAGGAAGGTATCATCTAGCTTATTAACCCTTTCATTACGGCTCGGTTTGAATACAAATTACACTGTCAATTCTAAGACTAGTATTTGAAGCATAAATGTACTTTCTGGCCTATTTTCATGTATCACATTGGTTCTTGTATCCTTTAGCTGTCAGATGATGCATAATAAACTATTCTAAGAAAGTAGCAAAACAATATATCACGTCAACCGATGTCAAGAGTCGGGGAATCTTATGACGGCATATAACCGATGAGAAAAGGTTAACGCCCAAACGAAAACTGCAGGCGATTTTTAAATATTTTTATTACTGTCAGGCTGACGCCTAAAAGCCTCGATGTGCGATCTTTCGTCTCTTATTTTTGTTCGCTCACCTGACACGCATATAATAAATAATAGTTTCAAATCAAATCAGCTAGCGGTCATAGCTCAATGGTCAAAGCGTTTTCTTTGCAAGCCAAAGGGCGTGGGATCGATCCCCGACGGAGATTAAAAAAATGGATTTTTAATCGATTTCAATAAAAAATACTGCTGTCGGTGTGAATTTGATCCCTCACCCGTAAATTGCCAGTCATAGCCTATTAATTAAAATTGTCGGTAGACGAAAGTCATCCCGCGGAGAACACCCATTTCTGTAAATAATAAGGATGATGCGTGAATGTAGTCTATGACGGTTGCGGATCAACTCTCCACATGCAGCGCTTAGTCATATACACACCATGAGACTTCAGAATTATTTTCACCATCTGTCGGTATTCTCCTGTATGTGTTTATAAATATAAAAAATGTTATTTAGCAACTTGATACTTTAATAAATCGCACGATCAACCCGACGCGACCGAGGCCTGAACCATTTTGTCCTAAGGGGCGGCTCAAAGCGAATCGTTAAATATAATTAATTATATTCTTGTGTGATGCGCTTGTGTGGCAGTTAAAGTCCAGTTCACTCTAAAAACACAATCATTTGAATAAAGAAATGCTTCGTATGGGCAAAATCATTGTTGCAAAATTTGCGTTCAGTATCGTGCGACAATTGGATATATAAAAGGCCACTGTCTTCTTATGTTATTATCTTGTTGCCGCTTCATCGGCTTATTGTCTCAGTCGATTGGTTACAGTTAAAGAGGTGCCATTTTCTGATAAATGGGTTTCTAGTTCGGGCTCGTCACCTCGGTTTCAATCACGCACTTTTCCACGTGACGTGAAGCCGTCACGCCTCTTCCACGTGACGCGCGGAGGCGTCACGCCTTCGAGGGCGCCGTGAGACGTCGTGCGTGGCGGACCGGCGACAAAGACGTGCAGAGACACATTCTAGGACTAAACACACACAAGACAATACTCTCACAGATTCTTACATGTGGTTTATGCGATGCTTGCATAATAACTTCTATACACAACTCATCCTTATATCCAATCTTTACATTTTTTTTTATGTAAACACATACAGGAGAATACTGACAGACGGTCATCTGTGGAATTCTATTACGCTTAATACGATGTATATGGCTAAACGCTGCATGTGGAGTGTTGATCCGCCAATGTCATAGACTGCAGCCCGAGAATCACGCATCATCCTTTATTATTACAGGAATTTACTATGAATGACTTTCGTCTACCACCAATTTTAATTAATAGGCTATGACTGACATTTTACGGGTGAGGGATCAAGTTGACACCAACCGGGGGTATTTTAGAGCTCAGAAATCGATAAAAAATCCTTTTTTTTTTAATCTCCGTCGGGGATCGAACTCACGAACTTTTGCTTTTAAAGCAAACGCTTTGACCATTGAGCTATGACCGACGGCACACATGCCTCCGATAGGGTTGAGCCACCCCTTAAAGGACAAAACATAATTTTCCAGGCGTCTGGAGCGTCGGGCTTATTATTCGATCTCCTTAAAAACGCTGATTATTGAACACCCAAATATTTATCTGGTACTACAGCCGCAGTCTATGCAAGTTTGTTGGCTCTTGCCCTGAAGGCTCCCGGGAACCATTAATTTGCCCACATGGACCTCTGGGTATGCAGGTGTTCTGGTAAAAGACATAGAAAATCCGAGAAACGACAATTTGTGGTTTCCATATGCACCAAATATGGAGCGGATATTGTGAAAAAAATCCAATCCTTAGAATGCACTCGTTACGTTTATAATAGCCGTATAGCTCAATAGTCAAAGCGTTTGCTTTTCACGCCAAAGATCGTGGGTTCGATCCCCGACGGAGATTAAAAAAAATTATTTCTGAGCTCTAAGATATCCGCGGTTGGTGTGAATTTGATCATTCACCCGTAAAATGCTGTCATAGTCTATAATCAAAATTGATGGTAGACGAAAGTCGTCCCGTGAAGACCACCCGTTCATAGTAAATTCCTATAATAATAAAGGATGATGCGTGAATCTCGAGCTGTAGTTTATGACGTTGGCTGATCAACACTCCACATGCAGCGCTTAGACATATGCGTCATGGTAAGCGTCATAGAATTACACAAATGAGACATCAGAATTACTATCACCATCTCTCGGTATTCTCCTGTATGTGTTTACATAAAAATAAGTTTATTTAATATTTTCTAACGCTATTTTCTCGATCGCTGCTCTTGTAAACATGAAGATTGGTCTCTCCTACACCCACCTACAAAGTCATCCCGTTCTCGTTCATCACAGTCTTTGCAATGATATTAATGAACGTCGACCAAGAACTGTTAATAATAAGATAAGCTTTGATTTTCTCTTTCAGCTTTGTGTTTATTCCCTCGTGCGATTTTAATCTTATTAAGATACAAAGTAATAGTATGCAATTGCAAATTCTCAAGTCATCTAAATTATTTATTTATTAAACAGAACCGAAGTTCCAAGGTACAAAATAAAAAGAACAGACCATACATACATATACAATACATATAAAAGATAATAAAAGATAAAGATAACATAAAAGAACAAGAAGATGACACGTGTCAAAGATATAGATATCTAGGAGGACAATACCATCGACAAAAGAGGAAAAGGATGTAAGAAAAGGATCGCGGTGTGCTGGTAGGCCATTTAAGAGCGCCATTGCCGTTGTACTAAATTGAGTGCTGGAGGCTCCACAAGTATCAACTGGGATCAAAAACAATGGATGGCTACGAGCACGGGTGTACTTATCTGAAACATAGAAGTTAAAACAATCAAGAATCCCAGGGTTGTGAATTGCACCGCACAAGAAAAAGGAATGAATGTTTGAGAGCAGCAATTTTCCTCCGGGGCTCTAACGAATGGAAAGAAAGCATCGCTTGAAGAAAAGAGTTGGGTAATGTTCGGAATTGATTGAATTGAATGGATAGTTACCGTAAATATAAAAATATAGACGTCGGAGAATTTTTTTCGATCATCATAATGTATTTGTATGTATTGGGATTCCAAACTAAGCTCCCATATTCTAGAACAAATAGAACTAGTGTAGATCATATATCTTTACACCACATTAGGATTTGGAATATTTTCGGTGGTCTCTTGCATACTTAAAATTTACCCAACTTTTCGGAAGCTCTCCGAAATGATCCCTGATGTCAGCAAAATTTCTATTGACAAGATTTTGACGGAGCATCTCGGGTGTGCTAAGGTTTGCGCGAGGTGGGTGCCAAGAATGTTGACCAACGAGCTCGTCGCAAAATTTGGATGGGGTATTATCAAACACCCACCCTACAGCCCGGACTTAGCCCCAAGTGACTACCATCTCTTCCCTGACATGAAGAAACACCTGGGTGGAACGCATTTCGGCGATAGAGAAGAGCTGGAATCAGGTATCTGCGTGGCTTGGCGGCATTTTTTTGACTCGGGCATTCGATAGTTACATATGGTTTTAATATTTTTATTTACAAGTCTCACGAGTACTTGTACATTGTTAGATTCATCATTTTATATGAAATAAATCGGCCTAAATTTTGTATCGGAAGGTGTGTTAATTTTTTTATGCTTCATGAAGACTGCTATTTTTTTGCTCTAATTAAGCGTTCATTTAGTCAATTAAAACATCAGGGTTACCTTAAGTAATAAAGTGAGGTAATGATATCTTACTACGCCCACTAGGCCCACAAATCCACATTTGTAAATTATATATTACGTAACACATTGATATCCTCCTCTCTAAGTTTGATATCGAATTACTGGGCGGCAGGATGCCGGAGCAGATTGAAAATACAATGAACTTGTTTTCGAAGCACAGTTCGCGTTTATTTTACTAAAGACTTGATCTCTACGGCCGACCGGTATGGCATTTCGCCGGTCGGGCGCCAGTCAATTGACAACTGCCGGAAACTGTGACACGCCGCGCTGCCATTGATCGCGGCAAAAAAGCAAATTAAAGATGACAGTTGCACCAACATGAAATGGAGCAACTGAACGTGACATTCTATAATTAAAACTAACATTATTAGATGTGCATGTCAGGCGAGCAAACAAAAATAAGAGACAAAAAACGTTTTTTCGAGGATTTACGGCATCAGCCTAAAAGAGCTATATCAAGCTGATATCAATGCGTATCAGACGAGCGAGCAAAAATAAGATACGAAAGATCGCATATCGAGGTTTTTCGGCGCCAGCCTGAAAGGGCTATATAAAGTTGATATCAATGTGTTATCTCATACCTGAGTCAGTTTCAATCTACCGGGGGGCAAAGCTAACTGCATTGACCTCGAGTGGGACTCGCAAATGAAGAAAATATAGAGTAATTAGTATAGCTAATTGAACCCGCGACAGTCTTGTAATTGATGGGTCACCGGTCCTCGCGCAATGAGCAAATAACTACCGTGAGTCACATCTGATAAGAGAGCATCGCTTAACATGAGGTGGAACAAAGGTGTGACCTATCGTACCACCATGTACATCTATCAGTGATGCATACTTTAACTATTAAAACCATGAATAGTACCTTTATTTCAGGAATCAACACTCATCATCATCAGCCTGTGTCCGTCCACTGTTGCACGTAGGGCTCCCGCGTGAGTCTCCATTCTCTTCGATCCTCCGACTTCCGCATCTAGGTCACTCCCGCTATTCTTCTTATATCGTCAGTCCATCTTGCAGGGGGCCGGCCAATGCATCGTTTGGGCGCCATTCCAATACTTTTCTTCCCCATCGACCGTTGTCTTTTCGATAGATATGTCACATTGCCACTTGAGTGTGCCTATTCGTTGGGTAGCATCCACTACTTGAGTTGTTCTGCGTATTTCCTCGTTTCGGATTCTATCTTTTAGCGACACTCCGAGCATATGGATCTCTCCATAGCACGCTGGGTGACCTTTATTTTATGGGTAAGACTTGCTGTTAGATTCCACGTCTCTGCACCATAAATTAATACAGGGGGGATGCATTGGCTAAACGCCTTAGTTTTAAGACATTGCGGAATTTTCGCTTTAAAAATGTACTTTAGTTTTTTCAAATGCTGCCCATCCCAGTTGTGTGCGCCTGATGATCGACAGGCGTATTTATCATTTATGAATACTTTTGACTATTAAAACCATGAATAGTACCTCTATATCAGGAATCAACATTTATTCATTAAAATCATGTTGTTTTCTCTTACTTTGTATATCTTTTGACATCAGCATGATACAGCCCTTGCTGACTGGTACCGAAAACCTCGATACACAATCTTTCGCCTCTTATTTCTGTCCGCTTGTCGTACATGTATGTGTCACCATATTGGCATTTGGGACTAGTAACGTAGATCGACAGCCCATCACGTGTGCGCTGGGTTGTGTGCCGACGGCCAAAAAGGTCGCATTATGGCATGGCCCGGCATGTTATTTCGCTTGGGCCGGAAGTTTGTAAAGTTATCGGAATATATATGTGCTTCTGAAAAAGTTTTGTGTTGTTAATCTGCTCCCCATCCTGCCACTACACGACTGAATAACAACCTTTTAAAGAGAAGAGGATGTTACTCTCTTACCACTAGACTATGCTGTCCGGCTCTTTCACATTTAATATCTGATATATTTGTTTTCTAGGAAAACATATTAAATTACAGTCTTTATTATTTTGTGAAAAATCTATTAAAATATTTACTAAAAGGCACCGCATTCAAAAGATTGAATTTTTATTTTAAAATCAAGGTCGGTCGGGTTTTGAACCGAAAGCATTTGAATGACAAACTCTTACCACTGGACTACGCTGCCCGGCATACCATCTATTGATAGTCAATGATGAAAATTAAATTTTATACGCATTATTCCGGCATCACCATATAAGCTGCTGCTGTAATTTCGGGACCGCGACCTCGGTTCCGGAACAGTTAGTCTCCCAGAAGGAAGAAATTTTATATTATAAACATTCTTAGTTCAACGAGGTACTCAATCAGATTTTCATATATTATATACCAACAGTATATTTTGCAACATTTTTCTTACTAGACTATATATAAACATGCTCATTGCTCGTGTACTTGTAAGTTTTGAAGATTGCTTGGGTTACTCCTTCGGTCAATTAGGTTTGCCCTGACCTGATCTCTAACCTGATGAATCATTAAACATCTTCGGAATGAATATTGTCAGTTCAAGCAATTTAGCGATGTACCTTCCAAATGACTAATTCTGTCTTGATACTTATGATAAAAAGTATTTTCTTATAACGGGTCCGCCAAATAACTTTTTTTTTTTGAAAATGGGGCGCAAAACATCGAGTGTAGCTTCGGCTGTGTGGCACGTAGCGCCGTCCTGTTGAAACCAAATGTTGCCAATATCTTCCTCTTCAATTTTTGTGAACAAAAATTCGTTCAACATGGCCGCGCTGCATGGAAGCGCCATTGATGGCGCTTCACGCACACTTTCTGCCACAGCAGCAATATTCTCGGGTGTACGCACTGTTTTTGGCTTTTCACGCTTTGGTTTATCGATGAGGATGCCAGTTTCTTTCACTTTTTTCACAATATAACAAACATACAGAGCTGACGGCGATTCTCTTCTTCCAAAATCCGTACGCAATTTTCGCACACATTCTGCAACATTACCATGATTTTCAAAGTAATGTCGCAATATTTCCCAGCGTTGTTCAGCGTATACACAACCATATTCGTTTAGCGGAAGGATAAAACTAATTATCTGTCAAATCAGACATGAGCTAAGTGTTACCATTCACGAAATAAGCACTAGTTGAAAAAAAAAACGTTAGATGACGGACCCTTTACCTTATTGACAACTTTAGATGAACATTTCATTTAGCGCTGATTTACTCCCCTACTTAACCTATGCTCCTCGCAGCACTTACTACTTTACGCAGTGCCGGCTTAAGGGGGTGGAGAAGTGGGTCGGTGCCCCAAGGCGTCCAATAAGCTAGAGGCGCCAAGGAAAATTTTTGTTATATTTTTTTAAAATATATCTGATATGAGGATTAATCTTTCGATCGCCATTGCAGGGGTCTTCTTTAGGGTTGATGAATTAGTGATGGAGGTAGCGTAGCCGTCAGCCTAACGTACCTCTACGAACGTCACGTCGGACTGTGGTTGTCCTTGCTTGTCTGTACAGGTTTTTGAGTATGTGCTAGAGGTGGAAGTCATGCTGTTTCGACAATCAAACCGTCATCCCTGATGTTATGTCTTTTGATTTCAATGGCTTCCCTTAAAAGGCGTGCACGTTTTCTTTGCATTCGAGCCTAATCGTAATATGGAAAGGAGTAATTAGTCACACACGGCTAAACCCAAAAGCCACAATATCAATGAATATCAATATTCAGTCATATTAATGTTGTGTTTCGTTTGGTTTCAGCCAGGGACAAACGCGCAAATGGACAAAGGTTATGGAAACGAGGGCTCCCTGAAGTTTGGGTGGATCCAGGGCGTGCTGGTGAGGTGCCTGCTCAACATATGGGGTGTGATGCTCTTCCTGCGACTGTCGTGGGTCGTAGGGCAAGCTGGAATACGTGAGTAACATTATACAAAACTTAAATTACTAATTAGCTGGTGTCTGGAGTTAGTTTAGCCGTCAGCCTAACGTACCTCCACGAGCGTCATGTCGGAGAATCGTGTACCGTGGGTATGTTCCAAGAAGCGTACCTCCACGAGCGTCATAATTAGTGTAAGTTCTAAGGAGCATACTTCCTCGAACGTCATGTCAGACTGTGGTTGTCCTTGCTTGTCTGTACAGGTTTATGAGTATGTGCTAGAGGTGGAAGTCATGCTGTTTTGAGAATCAGACCGTCATCCCTGTTGATGTTGATGGGATGTCTTTTGATTTCAGAAGACCCCTGCAATGGCGGTCGAAATATTGAAAATAAGTAATTCGCCACAAACGACTAAACCCAAAAGTCACAATATCAAATCTGGCCATGAAAAGCTAAGAAGTTATTTAAAATTACTAAGTTTATGGTGGATACGATTTCATGTACTATCTTATTCATGGGGTCCATTCTTTGACTGAATGTGGACTTACCCGCCTCACACACACATCACACCGAAGTACAGTCTCTTTGATAATGCGCTCATTCAGATTATGATCAGTTAGTAACTGATAAGTCCAGTGTCCCGTCTGCACAATTGTGGCCACTGCACCGAAGTTCGACGTTTTCGGTACCAGTCAGCTAAGGCTATATCATGCTGATGTCAGTGTTTATTTTGTAAATGCATTATTTCTTTTGTAATTTTCAGCCCAAGCCATGCTTCTCATCATGACTACGACCTGCGTGACTTCCATAACTGCTCTCTCCATGTCCGCCATCAGCACTAACGGTGTCATAAAAGGGGGTAGGTAATGTTGACGCCAAAATATATAACATGCATCAATTATCTTAATATATGAAGCATTCATCTATGGTAATATCGAGACCGATCCGTACACACCGTTTTGAATCGATAGAAGAGATAGATACCGAGACGAAGAAGGAATTGAAGGCTATACTGAAAGAGGACTTTGTAGTCAGAACACTTAACCAGTTCCGATTTTAGGGAGTGGCGCAGTGGGTCGCTGGCCCAGGGCGTCGAACGACCTAGGGGCGCCGAGGGAAATCTATCTCATATATATCTTTTAAATACACACAATATGGGGCGTCAGAAAGAAATGTCCTAGGGCGCCGCTGGGTCTAGAGCCGGCGCTGCACTTGACATAAATAAAAAATCACAATCTTAATGTGGAATACTTCCAGGTGGGACGTACTACATGATATCGCGATCCCTTGGTCCAGAATTTGGCGGGTCCATCGGTCTGATCTTCTCCATGGCTAATGCCGTGGCCTGCGCCATGTACGTGGTGGGCTTCTGCGAGTCAATGACCGACCTGCTCAAATCTTTCGACACACAGATCATGGACGGAGGAATCCAGGTAACTTCAAACACATTCAATTCAAAGACTTTTTCTGAAGCACATTGACATTTATGTTTCGATCACATCTTTGGCCCGGACCTACTCACAGCATTCAGGCCAATGCGACCTCGCATCAAATATTTTCACCCCAACATAGGATGGCTCCACTGTATGATTTAAAAATTTATATAAAAAAGCTAAACAAGCTAATAATAGCTAAAAAAATCAATATTAAAGAAGACCTCTGCAATGGCAGTCTAATGTAATGGAAAAAAGAATGAAAGAAGCAACAGAAAGTATTTAAATCCTCCTCTCTCTCAAAAGGGGGTGTTACTCCGTCGCGTGAGGGCATGATGAGGAGCAGGTCAGCAAACAAAGACTTTCTTTTAGAAGCACATATATTTACCTTAAAAATTTACAAGCTTCCGGCCTGGCGAAATTGCATGCCTCCAGCCGTAATGCTACATTCTCGATCGTCAACACATAACTAATGCGCTCGTGATCGGGCTTTTGCGCACCTGGCGGTGTCTATAATTAATACAACCGTGAGTGGGCAAGCGAACAGAAAATAAGAGACGAAAGATTGTACATCGAGGTTTTCGGTACCAGTCGGCAAGGGATACATCGTGCTGATGTCAGTATTAATGTTCATTAAACAGACGACTCCAAGAAATTACTCTTCCAAACAGGTTCCTTTGAAGCTTGTTTCAGAACTAGACTTAATGCGAAATATTATAAGCTTAAGAATTTATTATCTTTTAAACGCCCAGTGGTCCCATACGGGACCGCAAATTTGCGTCGTTCAATGCCCTAGCAGGCCAATGCTTGCAATTTCTTGTCGCACAATAGATTCTTCCATTGAACTTACTTTAATACTATTATTACAAATTAATGTAATCCAATTGTGAAATGAACCATAAGCACTCCTGTATGTCGTAGTGCATTGAACGACGCAAATCTGCGGTCCAGTAAGGAAACCACTGGGCGTTTAAAGGTTATACATGTTTTTATAATATTTATTACCTACCTAGGATGTTCGCATTATCGGTTCCGTGACTATCGTGATCTTGACTATTATCGTCGTGGTCGGTATGGAGTGGGAGGCAAAAGCACAGCAAGGGTTGCTGGTCATCCTGCTCGTCGCCATTGCAGACTTCATGCTGGGAACCATCATCGGCCCCAAGAGTGACTCCGAGAAGGTCAAGGGTTTCATTGGATACAACAGTAAGTCAAACAACACCTACCCCATTATTTGTTACTTCATTCTAGTCGATGTGCAGGCCAATGCAAGAACTGCTTATTGTGCTTCTATGCCGAGATAAGGCTAAACTCTTCATGTTTAGCCTTTTCGGGGGTCTACACCGAGAGAGTCAAGGGTTTTATTTATGTCAGCTCCATCATCAGTGTATATTCTGTGAATAGTTCCCGATGGATTATCAGAATGGCGAGAGACCGGAGGCTTCAAGAAAAGGCAGCCATAGTTAATGCTCTCCTGTGGTATTCGTAGGACATGTCCCAGCCAGATCCACCATTTTAAATTAAATAATTCTTCCTGCACCCACCCACAACCGACAAACTCGTCTTAAACTTGCCGAACATCCATACACGGTTAATGTGTGTCGTCCAAGAACTGGCAGTTTCCAAAGTTCCTTCTATAATGCCACCGGTAAGCTATAGAACGCTCTTTCAGTGTCTGTGTTTCCTCCTTCCTACAATCTGGATCTCTTCAAGAAACAGATTAATATACACTTGCACAAAAATATTATATAAAATAAATATTAATTAATATACACTTCCCCAAGTCACACACAAACACGAACACAACACACGTTTCCTGCATGCTGCGTCCAGTCTCCCTGGCTGAGCGTCATAGAGTGAGAGTACATAGAGTATTGATCTTGACCGGATGTGCTCTCCTGCATGCGATTACGTTTTATAAAAACTTTCATCTCTCGACGTACTGTAGTATGCAAGGCTGCCTTGTCTATTCCTCATGAAGTCAAACCATCGCACTCTTAGTATTCTGCGCAGACACCTGCTTTTAAACTCCATTATTCGGCCGCATTAGCTTTTGGTGAGTTGCAAAGATTCGCTGTGTTAAAGAAGAATGAGGACGATGACGGGCGATGTTCACACTTTTTTTTCTTTTAGTGACACTTCTACAAGCCAACATGCAGTCTGACTATCGAGAGCACAACCACGTGTCTCACAATTTCTTCTCCGTCTTCGCCATTTTCTTCCCTGCAGCCACGGGTATCCTCGCTGGTGCAAACATATCAGGAGATTTAAAGGTAAACGTATCCTTTACTCAATTATATTTACATCCTCCTCTCTCTCAAAAAGGTGCTACTCCGTCGCGTGAAGGCATGATGTGGAGCAGGTCAGCAAACAAAGACTTTCTTTTAGAAGCACATTGATTTTATTTTCGTTAAAACTTTACAAGCTTCCGGCCAAGCGGGATGACATACCGCTGGCCGTAATGCGATCTTCTCGATCGTCAACACATAACTGACGCGCTCGTGATTGCGCCTCTAGAGGTGTCTATAATTAACACACCCGTGAGCGGGCAAGGGAACAGAAAATAATAGACGAAAGATTGTACATCGAGGTTTTCGGTACCAGTCGGCAAGGGATACATCGTGCTGATCAATATAAACTAGTCATATTTGAGTTTTTCTTGTGCATTTTTTTCTTTAGCAGCAGAGTTTCGAGTATTTGGGAGATTTTTGAAAAACTATACTCTCATGGACAGTGCTGTCGTCGGCATAACAGTGAATGTTTGCGCATAATGGCAAATCATTCACATGCTGAAGGAAAATAATTGGCTACAGCACAGAGCCCTGTGGAACTCCTAAATTGATCTTATGACAGAAAGAAGAAAAGCCATCTACCACAGTGATAATGCTTCGATCACTCAGAAAGTTTTCAATCCAGGAGCACAAGGAAGGAGTTAGTCCGCAAGAGTGTAATTTCTTCACCAGACCGCGATGTCAGACTCTCTCGAACGCCTTGGAGATACAAGATATTGCGTCTCTACAAAGCATTCAACAGATTTCTCCAAACGTGTTTGACATTTGCTAAGATATCACGGCATGACCGGCGGAAGCCATATTGCTGATCGCACAGAAGATCATTGTTCTCTAAGTAGTTTAGAAGTTGGCTGTTAATTAAACGTTCCATCACTTTGGAAAGTAGTGATGTGATGGCTATTGGACGATAGTTTGTGGGGTCACTTCGGTCTCCTCTTTTGGGAACTGGGTGAACAAGGGCTTTTTTTCCATCCCTGGGGAACAATACCACATCTAAAGGACAATCTGAAAAGTTTGGTGAGCACAGGACTAAGTTCAGGAGCGCAAGTGTTTAATACCACCGCTGGTATGCCATCAGGGCCACTAGCTTTGTTGGTCGCTAATTGGAGAAGTTCTCGACGTACGGCTTTGAGGCAAAATTTTACAGCCCCCATCTGCTTGCCACAGTGAGGAATGGATATGGGGGTTGGCCCCACCATCGTCGAGTGTAGAATTGAAGGAAAATAGCGAACCAAGAAGTTCGGCCTTCTCTTTCGGAGGCTAGAGCCATTGTTAACCTCTCCAATGACAGATTGCTCAACTTTAACATGTATTATTTTATTCCAGGATCCTCAAAGTTCCATCCCCAAAGGAACTCTTCTAGCCATATTCTTGACCACGTTATCGTACTTGCTGATGGCGCTCATGGCTGGCTGGACCGTCGCCCGTGAAGCCACAGGAGATTTGGCAGACCTAGTCAATGACACCTTTCTCGACTGCTCGAACAGAGAGTGTCACTATGGACTGCACCACAGTAACCAGGTAAGTCGCGATTTTGATCGAATTATCCATCTATCTTTTTAGTTCATTACTGCGATTATTTTCATTTATTTTTCGGGTTCATTCATTTTAAGCTTCTCCGTGCAGAAGCTTAAAATTCCAAAGTCTGAATATTTGTATTTTAATAAAGTACAAAAATGCTAGAAAGTACCCAATGATGCGATTAAACTATTCGCATCGGTTGTCGGCATATGCCGTCAAAGATTTTCCGACCATTGACATCGGTTGACATGATATATCGTTTTGCTACTTCAGTACTCATTGTGACATCTACGGTAGTAAATTGGAAGTCCAGTCATTACCTTTATCAACCTACATGTATTATTTACATGAATCTGTAATGCATGTAAATAAATATCGTTAAGTTTCGTCACAGGAGCGATTTTTCTGTAAACCACATGTGTCAATGCCACCACATGTATGGAGTTACATAATGAACGCTTGTTAAGTATAATAGTTTTTTATGCATCATCTGATAGCTGAAAGATAGAAGAACCAATGTGATATATGAAAAATAGACAAGTACATTTATGCTTCAAATACTAGTTTTAAGCAACAAAAAAATGGTTTGAAAAATTCACGCCGTATTGACAGTATAATTTGTATTCCACCGAGCCGTAACGAAAGGGTTAATTGTCGACTGACAATAATCAGAATTAGCGCATTGTAGAAAAGACTTCATTTTTATTGCAGTGTAATAACCCTTTCATTACGGCTCGGTGGAATACAAATTAAACTGTCAGTTATAAAACTAGTATTTGAATCATAAATGTACTTATCTGGTCTATTTTCATATATCACATTGGTTCTTGTATCCTTTAGCTATCAGATGACGCATAAAAAACTATTCTAAGAAAGCAGCTATTTCAGGTACCGATGCGAAAGGTTTAAGAATCTAATATTGTATGCAAAAGAAAATGGATAGACGATGATAAAAATATCTCATCTATGAGTTCTATGACACTTCTCATTTTTAGTATGAGTAACTTTACGACAACAATAAAATGTTTAAGGGTTATGGAAAGCGAAAAATAAGTGTTTCATTGAGAACTACTTAAGCTTGTGAAGACATTAAGGACTGTAAAATGGGTAGAATGAGATGGATTCAATCTTTTATTTTGATTCCAGGTTATTGAGTTGGTATCAGGATTTGGCCCTTTGATATATGCTGGATGCTTTGCTGCAACTTTATCATCAGCACTTGCATCACTTGTGTCTGCACCGAAAGTATTCCAGGTATAACATATGTTTAATTCATTGATTATTTATCGTATATGTATTGATATCTTCCTCTCTTATTTAGATATCTATTTACTGAACGACAGGATGCAGGATCAGGTTCACAATACAAAAAAAAACTTGTTTTGTTTCACATATTATAACGGTATATTTGTCAAAAACGTCGCCCGTTATAGCGAACGCCCTTAGGCGCGCTCCCTAACGGTCGCGAGCTCCAACTGTCAACTGACGGCGCGCTCTG
The DNA here is from genome assembly GCA_022606575.1 of Glossosoma conforme. Lineage (NCBI taxonomy): Eukaryota > Metazoa > Arthropoda > Insecta > Trichoptera > Glossosomatidae > Glossosoma > Glossosoma conforme. Next base: position 340,989 of record JAGTXR010000249.1, read on the forward strand.
ATATCTCGGCGCTGCCAACCGTTGCTGAAAAAAAAAAACGAATTCAAGATGACAGTGGTACCAACAGGAAATGGGCCTGTTGTAACAAATAAATTGCCGTATGCAAACACAGTGTAACATTATACAATTAAAACTAGAATAAGTTGTGCATGTCAGGCGAGCGAACAAAAATAAGAAACAAAGAATCGTTTTTCGAGGCTCTACGACATCAGCCTAAAAGGAGCTATATCAAACTGATATAAGTATCATTATCCTTGTATCTATAGTTTATATTGATGTATGATTATTATTAACCCAGCTAATTCAGGGAGTTCTCCCAAAAAGGTGACTCAAGCTATCATTTTAAAGAATTTGAAACTTTAACCTTATTTGGAGGAAATCTTCTTGACAGCTATTTACCATGATCATATGAAAAAGTTTTTTTTTTAAATCTCCGTAAATGTTCGAATTTTCAATTAATTTACTAGCCAATATATGTCATGAAATCGATAGGAATATGCTATCCATATAATGTAAACTTAAGCAGCAAGAAACCGCAGACTAAAAGAGTCTGCAAGCTCTAGAATTTCGTTATCATATGAAACTAATGATTACAGCATGATATGTTTGATGTTATTTCAGTTTAAATATCTGAGTATGGACAATAATAGGGTCAGTACCGACTTTAGACCCTACGGAGCCCCAGGGCATTTTTTTTCTGGCGCCTCATATTGTTTATATATTTTTAAAAATCTAAGCAAGATTGGTTGCCCTCGGCGCCCTTAGCTTATTCTACGCCCTCGGGCACTGACCCACTTCGTCACACCCTAAAACCGGCACTGAATAGGGTGTAGATAGAGGGTCCTAAAAGCAGCTTATTGTGGATATACATAATGTTCTCCTAGTTGGGAGGGATGGTTTATTGTCATTTGCTTTGAAATAATCATTTGCCTTGTGCAGAAATTACTATATTTAACTTAATTTGACTAGTAATATTCTGATCATTTGTTATTGTTATGAAGATATTCCAATTTCTATTTTGTAAATTACATTTTAGGCTCTTTGCAAGGATAAGCTTTACCCCGGAATCGTCTGGTTCGCCAAGGGCTTTGGAAAGAACAACGAACCTGTTCGAGGTTACGTTTTAACCTTCTTCATTGCCATCTGCTTCATCCTGATTGGTGAGTATCCCTTTACTAAAAAATCTATTGTAATCTTACTAACTATGTTCCTTTAAATATCAATATTCGTAATATTAAACAGTGAAGTCGTTATTATGTTGGTTTAGGAAGAACAGTTTCACAAATTATTTATTATTACTGGTACATTTTGGAATGCTCTCCAAACACATGTATTCTGTTTCCTATACAATATTTATTTATTTAACAGAACCGTAGTTCTAAGATGTGCATAAGATAAACCTACGATAACACAATATTAAAAATAATTATTAAAGAAACAAAGCATATAGATATGAAAAAAGAAGAAGATGACACATGTCAAAGATCACAGAGATCTAGGAAAACAGTACCAACGACAAAAGAGGAAAAGGATGTTAGAAAAGGATCGAGAAGCGCCATCGCAGTCGTACTAAATATAATAGTGTTGTAATTTTTTTTGTTTTAAAAGTCCTAGTACACTCCAGGTATACGTAGTCAGAGAAACAACACAGAAAACGTTATAAAAGTTTCACTGCCGAAGCACAACTGACCACTCAAAAGCGATGACAAAAAAAACGACATTCTTTTCCGGTACACCTTAATTAATTCTCGAAGCTCCACAAGTACCATCTGGGATGGAAAACTATGTGTACTTTAATCTGACTAAACTAGACTGAACGTTATGATTCGTTTATTCAGATTGTTGTCAGTTTTTCACTTGAGATGTTTATGGTTCCATAGTCTGAATATTTGTATTTTAATAAAGTAAAAAATGCTAGAAAGTACCCAATGATGCGATTAAACCATTCGCATCGGTTGTCGGCATATGCCGTCAAAGATTCCCCGACCGTTGACATCGGTTAACGTAATATTTCGTTTTGCTACTTTCAATACTCATTGTGACATCTACGGTAGGAAATTGGAAGTGCAGTCATTCCCTTTATCAATCTACATGTATGCTTTACATGAATCTGTAAAGCATGTAAATAAATATCGTAATGTTTTATCACAGGAGTGATTTTTCTGTAAACCACATGTGTCAATGCCACCACATAATGAGAGTATGGAGTTACATAATGAACGTTTGTTAAATATAGTAGTTTTTATGCATTATCTGATAGCTAAATCATACATGAACCAATGTGATATATGAAAATAGGTCAGATAAATACATTTATGCTTCAAATACTAGTTTTAAGCAAAAAAAAATGGTTTGAAAAACTCACGCCGTATTGACAGTATAATTTGTATTCCACCGAGCCGTAACGAAAGGGTTAAATAAATATACATCATTGGCTACAAGGATTTGGTGATAGATGACAGATTATCACTGAAAATATGACTAAAACTAATAAAGGCAAGGAAATAATTTTTAAGACACTAACTTTTTGCTTGAGAAAGCCAAAGCAATTTTATCAAATTGTATTAAAAATACCTCTTTACTCTAACAAGAGCATCTTATATCTGGAAATGAACCATCCGACTGGAGTATGGATTTTGTTATATTTATGTCATATATATAATCGTGTCAGAAACAACAGGGTCAAATCCTGTCTGCTCAGAAGTGGGCGACGTCGATGGCGTTACTCCCGGCCATCATCAGGTCTTCGTGGGTGCAGCTATTCGGGCACAGCGCACACTCCAGAAGGTGTGACAGGGTCTGCTCCACGCCGCAGTCACATTCAGTCGGTCCGCTGTAAAACTGCCAGGCTTTCATTTGTGTCCTCGTCTTGCATACTCCGGTCCGAAGTCTGTTAAGGGACCTCCATATATTCCACCCTTAGTCATGTCCAGGGGCTAGATCCTCTTTCGGGGCAATCCAAGTATTCCCCTCATTTGCGCTTCACCACATTTTCAGCCGCAGGGTGGCCTCAGGTATCACCAGTTCCGTTGTCGACTGTAGGAAACTTCTTCTATGTTATATATTTATGTCATTAATGATGAATATTACAGGTGAGCTGGATACAATTGCTCCATTGATTTCGAACTTCTTCTTGGCTGCCTACACCCTGATCAACTTCAGTACCTTCCATGCTAGCTTGGCCAAGCCTGTTGGGTGGCGACCGACGTTCAGGGTATGCTCATTCCTTTACTAAAGATAGCCATTGACTAAGAAGTCATTGATAAATGCATTTTCTTATTATCTGAAGATTTATATATTCATTAATAATTTGAAAACACTATTAAATGGACAAAAATTTCATACCTTGTTTAAATATGGATCACATTGAGTACTGTTTCACTTGATGGAGGACTCCAGTTCCGTAATCGATGAAAGCTCTATCAGTTCCAACACGCACAAACATACGTTGGAACTGATGAAGCTTTCATAGATAGCGAAACTGCCGTCTTCCATCAAGTGAAACAGTGCTCAATATGATCCATATTAAAACAAGGTACGAAATTCTTATCTATTTAATATTAAAATGGATCTCAAAGTGAATGCTAATAATAAAAATATCATGAAAATATAGCAATCGTTAGTTAGCTTTATCCATATAAATACAAGATAAAAATGTTTCATATATTTTTTTTAAATCGATCACAATTTCAATGAATGTTATCAATATATCTAATATTTGAATTGATATATTGGCTTTTCGGCTTAGCCGTGTGTGGCGAATTACTAATTTCCAATATTTCGACCGCCATTGCAGGGATCTTTTTCAGCGATGATGACTTAGTGTCAGGGTTGATGATTCACTAAGTCATCAACCCTGAAGAAGACCCCTGCAATGGTGGTTGAAATATTGGAAATTAGTAATTCGACACACACGGATTATCCAAATAGCCACAATATTAAATCAGGCCGTGAAAACCTAAAAGGTTATTTAATATTTGAATTAGTCAATAAATGTTCTAAAGATTTTCTTTTATTTTACAGTTCTATAACATGTGGCTTTCTCTCTTTGGAGCAATTCTCTGCGTAGCTGTGATGTTCCTGATATCCTGGTGGACTGCTCTGCTCACACTGTCAACAGTATTGGCCTTGTACCTCATAGTGTCTTACAGGAAACCAGGTCAGTTCAATCACACATCATCATCAGCCTGTATCCGTCCACTGTTGAACGTAGGCCTCCCGCAGGTTGTCTCCATCCTCTTCGATCCTCTGCCTTCCGCATCCAGGTCACTCCCGCTATCCTTCTTATATCGTCAGTCCATCTTGTAGGTTGTCGGCCAATGCTTCGTTTGGGCGCCATTCCAATACTTTTCTTCCCCATCAACCATCGTCTCTTGTACAGATATGTCACATTGCCACTTGAGTGTGCCTATTCGTTGGGTAGCATCCACTACTTGAGTTCTTCTGCGTATTTCCTCGTTTCGGATTCTACCTTTTAGCGACACTCCGAGCATGGATCTCTTCATAGCACAATGGGTGACCTTAATTTTATGGGTAAGACTTGCTGTCAGATTCCACGTCTCCATGCCATAAGTAAATACAATCACACATATACACTATAAATATACTTATTTTGCAAAAATTCTTCATTAAGTTAATAGAGTATTAAATCAAATTGAACGGTTCATGTTCGAAAATTGAACAAACACAATTGTTTGAATAATAGCATATATTTCATGATAATAATATTTTTGTTGAATCTGTGTGGGAAGAAATAAGATCAAGGTTGGTTTGTGTTTGCCAATCATTTAATGCACAATGGCAGAATAAAAGATTAATGAAGGTTTTTGAAATTTGTAATCAGTAAGTAAATAATGTATACGCAACTGGTAGCCATCGCAGTAATCCTACACCTTCTAAGAATAGGAATAGTTCTATTAATATTTTGCTTTTCGCTTAAAGATTAGGTATAAATAATGTTGCCTTACGTCTCAAGAGAGGAGACATATTTATTGTTGTGTGATGCAATGAGCTTTGGAATTGTATGAACATGTTAAATAATTAAACAAATATAGTAAAATATTATGCAAGGTTAATTTATTTGTAATTCAATGAATAAATACAATTTTGATAATACTGTTAAAACTATATTAATTTGACCTATTAAAAGTGAAAGTCACTATTTTATTTACTATAATTTCATACGTTAACCCTTTCATTGCGGCTCGGTGGAATACATATTATACTATCAATTATAGTACTAGTATTTCAAGCATAAATGTACTTATCTGGTCTATTTTCATATATCACATTGGTTCTTGTATCCTTTAGCTATCAGATGATGCATAAAAATCTATTCTTAGAATGTAGCAAAACGATATATAGCAGCTACCGATGTGAAAGGTAGGGGAATCTTACACGGCATATATCGGGTACCGATGCGAACAGGTTGAAATTGAAAGTCACTATTTTATTTACTATTATTCTTCAAGTTAAAAACCTTGAAATTCCGTCTAAGTTTACATCAATGACAATATTACTTATTTGATTCAATAGAAACAAACAGAACAGGGCACTTTCAGTACCGTCTTTATCGGTTGCCCTCGGTGCTCCTAGCTTATTCAACGCCCTGGGGCACCGACCCACTTCGCCACCCCCTAAAACCGGCACTGGGTACAGTATATTGTTGGAATCCTATATCTGTGCATTGTTTCGTTGCATCCGATTAAATTATAAATAAATATTCAATTTAGTGGTATTTTTTTGTTTAATTTTTTCTTTTAATGAAAACTCATACAGGAGAATACCGACAGATGGTGATAGTAATTCTGTAATCTCACCTGTAGAATTCTGTGACGCTTACCATGGTGCATATTGCTAAGCGCTGCGTGTGGATTGTTGAACCGCCAACATCATAGACTGCAGCCCGAGATTCACGCATCATCCTCATTATTACATGAATTTACTATGAATGGGTGGTCTTCACGGGACGACTTTCGTCTACCACCAATTTTCATTAATAGGCTATGACTGCATTTTGCGGGTGAGGGATCAAATTCACACCAACCCACCCAATTTTACTCTCTCATGCTCTCTATTTAAACACACTATAATTTGAGCTTTCATAATATGTATTTTTTTGATCATTTCAGAGGTGAATTGGGGTTCTACCACCCAGGCGCAGACCTACAAACAAGCTCTCATGTCGGTGCAGCAGCTCAACACTGTCACAGAGCATGTGAAGAATTACCGACCACAAGTCCTTGTGATGACTGGTCTACCTGGAGCCCGGCCACCTCTAGTGCACTTCACATACCTGCTCACCAAGAACTTGTCTCTCATGCTGTGTGGACATGTAGTCAAGGTTTGTCTTCATGTATATGTTTCAAGTAGCGCAATTTATCATAGAAGAAGTAAAACTCCATCATCATCATTATACCATTGCCGGCAGGTATAGCTCAATGGTCAAAGCGTTTGTTTTGAAAGCCAAAGGTCATGAGGGAGATTGATTTCTGAGCTCTTAAATTACCCCCGGTTGATGTGAATTTGATCCTTCACCCGTAAAATGCCAGTGATAGCCTATTAATTGAAATTGGTGGTAGACTAAAGTCTTCCCGTAGAGACCATCCATTCGTAGTAAATTCTTGTAATAATAAAAGGTGATGCGTGAATGTCAGGCTTTAGTCTTTGTGGTTGGGGGATCAACACTCCACATGCAGAGCTTAGCAGTATGCATCATGTTAGGCGTCATAGAATTCCACAGATGAGACTTCAGAATTACTATCACCATCTGTCAGTATGTTCCTGTATTTGTTTACATAAAAAAATGTCCGCTCCATTAACTGGAGCATATGGCATTCACAAACTCTCACTACAATGCTGCTATTATCTTCGCCTCATCCGAAGATAGCTCCGCATCCCGCAGCTCCGGCGAATACATACTATGTACTTGGCAGAGCTGAGCGGTATGTTTAAAAATGTTTACTACCCCTGGTTTAGATATTCAATTTATGAACTAGAAATAGTTGCTTACATTTTATATAAGAACTGATATTTTATTAATTTTTATTGCGTGTATGCAACGCCATTTAATATAGGAATAATTTATTACACATTACTTAGGTAAACCATAGTTGACTAGTAAGTTTTTTTTATGTAAGCACATTCAGGAGAATATTAATAGATGGTGATAATAATACTGAAGTCTCATCTGTGGAATTTTATGACGCTTACCATGCTGCATATGGTTAAGCGCTGCATGTGGAGTGTTATCCGCCAACGTCATAGACTGCACTCGAGATTCACGCGTCATCCTAATTATTACAGGAATTTACTATGTATGGGTGGTCTTCGCGGGACGACTTTTGTCAACCACCAATTTTGATTAATAGGCTATGACTAGCATTTTACGGGTGAGGGATCAAATTCACACCAACCGGGTGTATTATAGAGTTCAGAAATCGATTAAAAATATATATATATTTTTTATCTCCATCGGGGAACGAACCCACGACCTTTGGCTTGCAAAGCAAACGATTTGACCAATGAGCTATACCCGCCGGCATAATTAGATTACAGTTGGTATTCATGATATGGAATTCAAAATAATTGGATGCATTACATTTTTACAGTACTTAAAATACTTACATATTGAATGAATGTATAATTGAATAATTGTAATAAATCAATTCCTTTTTTTTAAGGTCAAATGCATTTTTTTCTCTTGTTCAATAATTACTTGGACAGGTCATGTACATTGGCTACATATTCATTGTTTTAATTCATATTTCCAGGGCCAGATCAACAATAAAATGCGCAGCGCCCTGATAGGGCGCGCCTATCAGTGGTTCACCAAACACAAGGTGAAGGCTTTCTACTCGGTTGTAGATGATGTCTCATTCAAGTCGGGAGCAAATGCACTAGTCCAGGTAAATGCAAATCTTTCTATTTAATGCTATACTAAACATCCTCATGAATATCCTCAATCAGAAGGCTATGAATAAATTTGTAAGTGCAGACTAAAATTCCATCTGCACATTGAAGCTGTGCGTGGTAAGACACTTAACCCTTTCATTGTGGCTTGGTTTGAATACAAATTATACTGTCAATTATAAAACTAGTATTTGAAGCATAAATGTACTTATCTGGTCTATTTTCATATATCACATTGGTTCTTGTATCCTTTAGCTATCATATGATGCATAAAAAAACTATTCTAAGAAAGTAGCAAAACGATATATCATGTTAAACGATGTCAACTGTCGGGGAATCTTATGACGGCATATGCCGACAACCGATGCGAAAGGGTTAAGGTGCTTCGTTATTTTTGCGAAGTTGCAACTCATTGGTCCATACCATACTCTACAGTGAGTCTATCATTTGGGCACCCCATGAGTTGAAATATGGCCTCATATTGGAGAAGGTATAGAAGAAATTTTAGAGGACTCTACATAAGGGTGTATGGATACTATCTGTCGCTTTATTAATTTAAATTCATACAGAGTATGTTGGGGTACATTGATTTTAAGACAAGAAGGGATTTGTGCTTGAGTAAGCATTTATTCCGGCTGTTGCGTTGTGAATTAAGGAATCCTGACATTTGCTTGGAAATCAATGAGAATCTAAGAATAAGGAGGCACAGATTGTTCATGCCTCTTAGGAGAAGGATCAGATTGTTCAACCACAATGCCTCGAATGTTGATATATTCCACGCAAAGAAGTCTCAGTTCAGACACGATCTCCACGACTTTGTTTAGATGTTTCATTTCTTGAAGTTGTCTGTTTGATAAAAAATTGGAACTTTCTGTTGCTTGTCTTCTTTGTTTTGTTTTTCTTTAGTACTAAATCAAAAATATATATATTTGTTTATTGTTTATTTTTGTATTATCTTATTTTAGAATCGTAATAAATAAAATTTGTAGTGATTCTGAAAGAAATAAATAAAATCGAATTGAATCTTATTGGCTCCCTATTGTTAGCATACCTCAAACCTGCGACAAAGTCAGTTACTAAATTCATTGCCTTGTGTTTCAGTCATTCCATAAAGAACACTAATGAAGTGAGTGGATGAGTCCATTTACTTTAAATTGTATTAAATTAAATTAATTCTATTTCAGGCTTGTGGGGTTGGAAAGCTGAAGCCAAACATACTTCTTATGGGTTACAAATCTGACTGGAACAGATGCATAAAGGAAGAACTCGTTGAATATGTTGACGTACTACAGTAAGTATGATTTCTGATGCATTATTCTCATGCATATTTTGACGTACTATAATGAATAAAATTTTAATTATACTGTTACAAATTATCAAGCATATTCCAGTTTGTTAAAATATGAATATTATATATTTGTCAACAAATTGCATCAGAAGATTTCATTACCCCAAAGAAATCCTCCCAACTGATGAATAGTCAAATAAAATACACATTTGCAAATATACTCATATGTAGACACACATGTAACTAAACTTTGAAAGGAAATTATCCTTACATTTGGGTATGAATAATACACAACACAATCAGTACTGTGTGAGCAATTGCTTATTAAAAAAATACTTGTCCAAAAATCATTCCGCAATATCAAGAATTCATCCAGAATATTGGCTACTAAGTAATAATAGTAAGAACCATCTCAGAGAGGCGTACATCGATGGATGCAAAATGACTATGCGCTATGATGGTCTTCTTCACGACATTGTGGAAGGGATGGTTGAGGATAAAACTGTAGAGGGCGCCCTAGACGTGATTATTTGCAGCAAGTGTTCGAGGACATGAGTTGTAGGTCTTATGCTGAGCTGAAGAGGATTGCAGAGTGTCGAGAGGAGTGGAGATCGAGATGCAAGATTTTGTAGCTGCAAACCAATCCATCGGATTGATACTACGAAGAAGAAGATCAGCTACATTAAGGGAAGCAGAAAATAACTTTCGTGTCTATGTATTTTCTACTTCTTTTAGTGCAATGTATATTTGTTCAGATGAATGTGTATTAGATTGTGAAGCCATACTCTATATCTTTTATTATTTACAGTAAAGCCTTGGATGTTCATATGGCCTTGGTGATCCTGCGCCTGCAGGACGGCCTCGTCTACAGTGACATCTTGGAGGACGGAGACAAGACCAGTGATGTGATGAATGCCAACAAGGACCTGTCATCTCTCAGCAAATCCATGGCAGCTCACCGGGAGTCCAACGAGAGCCTTCAGGGACAGAATTATACACAGATGTCTCAAGGTAATCATCATCATCAGCTTGTTACCATCCACTGTTGAACGTAGACCTCCAGCATAAGTCTTCGATCTTCTGCCTTCCTATTCTTCTGATGTTCTCACTCCATCTTGCAGGAAGTTTCGTTTTCCAGTGCTAAGGCGTCACTTTGACACTTTTATTCCCTATCGACCGTCATCTAGAAGGTGTGCCCCGTCACACTAGTGTGTCGAGAGCCGATACAGGTGTGCCGCGGTCAAATTAGACAATATATAACTAAATAACTTTATAATGGTCTTTCTGCGCTTATCACCTTTTAATGTAGACCGGCGACTGCATAGTATGCTATGTCCACGATCCATATGAAATAAAAATGTACGAATTTATATAATTTGTCAAATTATTATCTATCATATTGGCTTTCGGTGTGCCGCCTTAATTTTATACAGAACTTTGTTGTGCCACGGAATTTAAGGAAGAACTTTGGTGTGCCGTAGTTGAGAAAAGGTTGCAGAGCACTGGTCTAGAAGACTACAGCTATGTCACATTCCTACTTGAGTGTGCCTATTCGTTGGATAGCCTTCACTACTTGTTTACTATGTTTCGGACTCTATCTTAAGATATAGACACTCCGAGCATGGATCTCTCCATGGCACATTAGGTGACGTTTATTTTATGTGTAAGACATGCTGTTAGATTTCACGTCTCTGTGCCATAAGTTGAATACTGAATTTTTAATTGAATCATAGTTGAATTTTCGCATTAAAGTCTCAAATTAGGCTATTAATTTACAATATCTACTGGTGTTCCTCCAATAGAAATCAGCTGGGAAAAGGTCTGGGAAATATGACTGCTTATTATGGCTTTAGTTTTATTGGTGATTTATTTTTATCCATGCTTAACGAGTATTTAATATAATACAAACAATCGGTTCTATTAATTATCTTTTTGTGCATTTTTTTGTTGTTTGTCGGTTAACAAAAAACTTTGACCATTATTCTTTTATGTTTCTAGCCAGCAGTGTGTCCGACATGTCGACTCCTGCCTCCCCGTCCATGGTGAGGGCCACTATTGTATCCGGAGATCCCAATGCTGAGAATAATTCACCCAACACCACCGTTGATAAAACACTGGACACTAGGTAAGCTATAAACTAAAATAAATTAAATATGGAAAAAGTATTCTGCATAATGTAATGACATGATATTGTGGCTTTTGGGTTTAGCCGTGTGTGGCGAACTTCCTTCAACCAATATTTCGACCGCCATTACAGGGGTCTTCTTCAGGATTTATGGTTTATTTAGTTTTGAGTTGGTTTATTCAGATTATATATTTTTTATGAGCGTTATTGATTTATATCTCCATGGCAACTAAAGTTTCATTCCGGAGAATCGTAGGTATGTTCTAAGATTACGGTAGGTGTGTTCAAAGAAATATTGGTTGAAGGAAGTTCGCCACACACGGCTAAACCCAAAAGTCACAATATCAAATCTGGCCGTGAAAACCTAAGAAGTTATTTATGTGATGACATCTCCGTTAATCAATAGCGACTCCATGTCAAAGGGATCATCTTTGGGACGCATGGTGGAGAGATGAGAAGCATGTCTCCAAATCAAAGAAATTGTCTAAAGGTACATTGTAATATAATTAAGACAAAAGGTTGACAAACTTAGGTTATCTGCCTGGGACGAAACATTCTGCGTTCCTTACAGGTTCCGGAAAGATCTTGTATCAGAGAATAAAACAAGTAGATCATTGACTATATTACAATATTATTAGTAATTAAATATACACATATTATAATACATTATATATATATATACATAAGTTGTTTCTCATCCATTCAATGTGTAGTTCGGTTCGAAACCCGAGTGGTACTTACTAAAACAAATAGACTGTCGGAAAGTAATAATATTAAGCTTGTGAATAAATGTTGACTGATTGAATAATAAAAAATAATAATATACAAACTCTGAATACTATACAGACATCTATCGTTATATGATGGTAACGATGGTATAAATACAATTTATTCCGCGCAACAGTTCGGGCAAGAGATGGTCGAGTGGTCTAGGGTAATGAACGTGAGCAACGGTTGGTTCCAAGGCTCGCTGGTTCGCATCCCGCTTCTGCCGTTATTTTTTCTGAACGAATTGATGCGTATAAGAAATTTGATGTATAGTATGTGTATATTTAATTACTTTTTATTTTTTGTTCGCAGCAAGAACCCGTCCAAGATGGCTGACGTTATGAGCGCAGTGGTCGGGGCGATGAGTGGAGGGGGCAACAATAGTGGTAGTACAGAACGCGAGAGGCGCTGGTCGCAGTACCGAGCCGCTGGAGGAGGAGACCTGCCCCGCACAACATTGAACAGCCTCACATACTTCCAGAGGAACCACGGAGCCGATGGGACCATCGATGTGTGGTGGCTGTACGATGATGGAGGTGATCATCCATTATTTTTGTCTTAAATCATACAACACAATACCGCAAAAATAATGAAAGCTCTTTTTATACATGAATACTGTACTATGCCAGTCAAAGAAGCTAAATAATTGATTAATAAAACAAGTAAAATGTGTTCAAAACCACTGATTTTTTAATAATAATAATTACTATTTAGCTTCTGATAAAGGTGCTGTGGCACCGAAACTAGTACAGTGATTATTATTAACCCTTTCGCATCGGTTGTCGGCATATGCCGTCATAAGATTCACGACCGTTGACATTGGTTGACGTGATATATCGTTTTGCTACTTTCTTAGAATATTTTTTTATACATCATCTGATAGCTAAAGGATTCAATAACCAATGTGATGTATGAAAATAGACCAGATAAGTACATTCATACTTCAAATACTAGTTTTATAATTGACAATATAATTTGTATTCAATCCGAGCCGTAATGAAAGGGTTAAAAATCAGTGGTTACATGCAAAGCTTAACTTGTTTTATTCTTTAAATATGGCAAACCACAAAGTTACTGCATTCTACTATGTTTATAAATAATTAATGTTTGATACACTGCTAAATATTCACATATGGTTAAAAGAACATGGTGAACTATTTGACATAACTAACTGGCTGACTAACACGAAGATGGTAATAAAAGCTTATTTCAAAACATTTAAATAAACGAGTATGTATATTCTTAAAATTATACAGTCAATTATCACAATATATTGTGAATGATAGCGAAACTATCATAATATTGCTAAAGCTTTTAATTATTTTAACAGTAGTTAACTTTTGGAGATCTAATTTTCCCAGAAGATATTTTTTGGTATATTTTATTTAGATAAATTTAATATATTATATCACAAATTGAATTTCTTTTCTTACACATTCGTAGAATTCTGTAACTTTGTGGTCTTATTTCTAGATTTTTTTTTAAATTTTACTTTTATTAGTTGGCAACAATTGCCATATTAGACCTGTCAGATGGTCAAATAAATATCATTACCATTTATGATTGATTTACTTACATAGTGGCCTGAAGTGAAGCCATTTTTACATCTATATTTTAATGTGTCTTTTCAGGATTGACCCTTCTCTTGCCTTACATCATCTCAACAAGGAGAAAATGGAAAAATTGCAAACTGCGGGTGTTCACACTTGCTAATAAGGAAGCTGAATTAGAATATGAACAACGAAGGTAAATATATTACAGCTAAAAAAATATTTTCCCTTTTATGTATTTTATTATTTATTTATATTAGCTGTGTGGAGAAAGACCCAAAAGCCACAATACCATACGAGTAGATGTTTTAAAAAACAAATAGTTTAATTATATCATTGTAAACCTAAGTATCATTTTGTGTCATTATTCTAGCATGGCTTCCCTTTTGGGCAAGTTCCGGATAGACTATGTCGACTTGACACTCATCTCGGACGTTTGATGTTCAAACATCCACACGTAAATCATTGATATCATTGTAAAACTAACATTGTTAATGGTTTGTTACATTATTTTAGCATGGCTTCCCTTTTGGCCAAGTTCCGGATAGACTATGCCGATCTGACACTTATCCCGGACATCACCAAGAAACCCCTGGACAGTTCCATCAGCTACTTTGACCGCCTCATCTCAGACTATCTGGTGGCTGAGAATCCAGACGATCCCGACAGTGGTAAATATTCTTTACGTGATTTTGACATCTTCCAATAGATTTCTTCTGGCAAATGTGGTGCTGTTTGCAAAGCAATTCACACACATTGGAGTAACGCATACATGTATGTCAGAAAGTGGACAACAGCTTTCTTGGCTTAAGCATTAGTTTTTGGGTATATACTATATCTCTTAAAGATTTTTCTTTGCCATGAGATAATTTTGGAATGATTTTAAATATATATTGACACTTTTTCTTAAATTCGTACATTTTTTCTTGTATTCTAGCTCCTTTGAATGATGCAGAGCTTCTTTCGGTCCGCGACAAGACCTATCGCCATCTACGTCTCCGCGAGCTTCTTCAGGAACATTCCATGAAGTCCAGCCTCGTGGTGATGACCTTGCCCATGCCACGTCGCTCACTTGTCTCGCCACCGCTGTACATGGCCTGGCTGGAGATCCTCACCAAGGACATGCCCCCATTCTTACTTGTGAGAGGCAACCATACGTCTGTCCTCACTTTCTACTCTTAGTCAACGTCAAACCTTCAAAAACTGTCATCTTATATACTATAATCAACAGTGTATCATCAACGAGTCATCAAATTATCTATAATTGGAGTCTGACAAGTAGAAAACACACCAGTATAACTTATGTTTAGCGTAGAAAGATGCACAACAGATAAAAACATAAGTGTGAGCATATACCTGCCAAGAGCTTCTATGAGGCATTTCTGAAACTCCTCAATAAACCGGTGGACATAGGTTGATGGTAAAAGTATTTTCTTATCAAACCGAAGATCATGGATTCGATCCACAATAGAGATTAAAAGAAAAATATTTGTAATCGATTTCTGAGCTGTTTATTTTGTATGAATTTGATTCCTCATCCATAAAATGCCAAACGTAGTCTATTATCCGAGAAAACCACCCATTCATAGTGAATTCTTGTAATAATAAGGATGAAGTGTGAATGTGGGGCTATAATTTATGACATTGGCAGATCAACACTTCACATGCAGCGCTTAGCCGTATGTAGAATGGTAGCGTCATAGAATACACAGATGAAACTTCAAAATCGCTATCACCATCTGTCAGTATTATTCTGTATGTGTTTACATAAAAAAAGCAGATTGATAAACAGTATTAATGTACTAATATAATAAATTCATAAATTTTGTCATGGCCTTTCATTTGCCAGGCATTTTATGAAACTTCTTCCAAAATCAGCCATTTTATTATTTTGAACAGATAGCCACTATTTCTTATGTTAATACTTTCTAATAAAAGTAGCTTTTAAAGCGTAATTATACTACTTTATCCATTCACATATCTTTGAAAGAAACAATACTCTTCGTTATCTATAAAAATGAGCCAACGGCTATAAATTATATATTTTTATAGCTATTTTAAGTAAATGTGCGTGGCGGCCCTTAAATGGTATTAATCTTAATTTAATTTATTTTGAGGTTATGATTAGTGGAATAATTTTAAAATGGTATGAAAAATACTCTCAATTAACGAAGAATCTAATCTTCAACATATCATTGTTATGTTATCAATTATTTTTATTACTTTGCACATGTATTTACAAACTCCCTAGGACGAAAAATGACTGTGAAACTTTTGAAAAATGCTCTACATATTCATAGCATAATCAACATATATCAAAAAATTGTCTCACTATAATAGTACACAGTGAAATTAATAAGTAACTAGCTTCATCTACATTTAACCCTTTCGCATCGGTTGTCGGCATATACCGTCCAAGATTCCCCGACCGTTGACATCGGTTGACGTGATATACACTTTCAGTACTCATTGTGACATCTATGGAAGGAATTTGGAAGTGCAGTCAGTACCTTTATCAACCTTCATGTATTCTTTACAGGAATCTGTAAAGCATGTAAATAAATATCATTAGGTTTCGTCACTGGCGATTTTTCTGTAAACTTAATTTTTCTGTATGGAGTTACATAATGAACGTTTGTTAAATATAATAGTTTTTTATGCATCATCTGATAGCTCAATGATAGGAGAACCAATGTGATATATGAAAAATAGTCAGATAAGTACATTTATGCTTCTAATACTAGTTTTAAGCAAAAAAATGGTTTGAAAAATTCACGCCATATTGACAGTATATTTTGTATTCCACCGAGCCGTAACGAAAGGGTTAAAATGTAACATGCAAAGATTTTGTATAGCCCTCTGCTTTATTTATTTTTCTTTTATGAGGAATTTGTCTATTATATATATAGTAATATTTATTATAGAAGTGTGAATTGATAGAATTATTATTTTTATCTTTAGGTATAATATTGCACACAAATAGGTATTTTTTTAATTTATGATCATTACCTAAAAACGAATATTTTGTTAAACATACCTAAATATAACATTTTTTTGATTTAAAAATATTTTCTTTATTTTGTCATATCCGCTTCCCAGTTGGAGCATATTTTCACCGTAAAATACCTTATCAGAAAGCGGTCAATAAATTAGGAGGCTTTATTAAATGCAGCTTCGTTTTATATAATATGGGAGCTTGAACCTTCTTGTACTCTTTTTCTACCTTTTTCCAGTTCCCTTTCAGATTCTATTTAGTAGATTTTCCAGGATACTGAGATGGCAAATGGAAAAAAATATTTAAAATTTATTTAAAAATTATTCACCCTAGAATTGTATTAGGGATTTTTTCAATAAAATATGTTAACATCATATTAGGTAAATATTATATATACATGAGTGTATACCAGTATTTTTTTTCACATGTATGGGCTATTTAATTGGAGTAATTCACCTCAGCGGGAGTAAAATGAATTGCTTCACTAGGAAAATAAAAAAAATGTTATAACTGTACTTTAGTAACATGTGTTACGCACTTTTTTATTAGTTTTTTTAAGTTTTTTTTTATTAGATCAATGCAATTCATCATCATCAGCCTGTGTCCGTCCACTGTTGAACGTAGGCCTCCCGCGTGAGTCTCCATCCTCTTTGATCCTCCGCCTTCCGCATCCAGGTCACTCCGCTATTCTTCTTATATCGTCAGTCCATCTTGTAGGGGGTCGGCCAATGCTTCGTTTGCCAGTTCTTGGGCGCCATTCCAGTACTTTTCTTCCCCATCGACCGTCGTCTCTTCGACAGATATGTCCTGCCCATTGCCATTTGAGTGTGCCTATTCGTTGGGTAGCATCCACTACTTGAGTTCTTCTGCGTATTTCCTCGTTTTGGATTCTATATTTTAGGGACACTCCGAGCATGGATCTCTCCATAGCACGCTGGGTGACTTTTATTTTTGCAACAATGCAATTACTTAGTTGATAAACAAATTATATTTTAGAATTTAATTAATTAAAATTAACTAACATTTAATATTATTTTGTTCTTCAGGTGCTTTTTGACACTTTATCTTGATATAAGTTGTTTATGTAATATTTATAAAATACTGTATAGTCAACCATCGTTTATCACATTTTTTAAATTTATCTGTTCATCATGTCACGTAACCCTTTACTATAACTCTTAAACGCCCAAAGGTTTCCTTACGGGACCGCAGATTTGCGTCGTTGAATGCACTACGACATACAGGAGTGCTTATGGTTCATTTCACAATCGGATTACATTAATTTGTAATAATAGTATTGAAGTAAGTTCATGGAAGAATCTATTGTGCGACGAAACATTACAGACATTGGCCTGCTAGGGCATTGAACGACGCAAATTTGCGGTCCCATACGGGACCACTGGGCGTTTAAAGGTTAACCATTACTGCACACCCGGATTACCTTGATTTCACTGTACATATTTCTTTACTATTAATTAATTTGACCAAGATATAATTTTTAGGTTAAATCTTGAAAATGTTTATGGGCGATATTATACTACGCATAATAATAATGTTTTACGTGAAAATCAGAGTTATTCCCATATTAAAAAAATATACGAATATCTAAAGCTGTATTTAATTTTTTTTTAAAATACTATTTTTCTTCGTAGTAGTAGTATCAATCCGGTGGATTGGTTTGCAGCAACAGAATCTTGCATCTCGATCTCCATTCCTCTCGGTCCTCCGCAACCCTTTTCAGCTCTTTTTCTTACATACTCGTAAAACGTATCAACTTTTTGGTTTGTGATATTTAAAGAATAAAACAAATAAAAACAATGTATGAAACCACTAAATTTGTAAATGAACCACTATCTTTGTATGAAACAATTAACTCAGTAGTTTCATACAAATGTTTACTTGTTTAATTCATTAATAAATCTTAACCCATTCGCATCGGTTGTCGGCATATGCCGTCATAAGATTCCCCGACCGTTTCATATTTCGTTTTGCTACTTTGAGTACTCATTGTGACATCTATGGTAGAAGATTGAAAGTGGAGTCATTCCCTTTATCAACCTACATGTATTCTTTACATGAATCTGTAAAGCATGTAAATAAATATTGTTTGGTTTCGTCACAGGAGCGATTTTTCTGTAAGCCACATGTGTCAATGCCACCACATGTATGGAGTTACATAATGAACGTTTGTTAAAAATATTTTTTTTATGCATCATCTGATAGCTAAATGATACAAGTACCAATGGGATATATTAAAATAGACCAGATAAGTACATTTATGCTTCAAATACTAGTTTTATAATTGAAAGTATAATTTGTATTTAAACCTAATCGTAATGAAAGGGTTAAATGAAGCATTGTTAAATCACCTGGAAAATACTGATATAATTTGAGAATCAAAGTAATAACAACATCTTATATTATTATACACATTCTTGGGAAACGCTTTTCAAATAGTGGCATCCAATTGATTAACTATGGAATGGTTGCCACAGTTGAACATAAACTATATCCACTTTTTCTTTACTCTTCATATCATCAATTATGATAATTATTTACAATGCATTTAATGTAAATATTTGATGCACGAAAACGACTAGAGTGGACAAAGCATATTCGGGGTTCATTTCGGGTGGCCCCCATACCTGAAAAGATAAGAGAAAACCGCCTAAGATGGTATGGGCATGTGACACGGAGAGATGAGGACCACGTGGTGAAGAGAGCCCTCAACATAACCACGCTGAGAAGAAGACCTGGAAGACCGCAGCCAACCTGGACTGCAACTGTAGACAAGGATCTGAAAACTGTGGGCTTGACCGAGAATGCAACGCAGGACAGACAGACACGGCGAATGTAGAGCCGATCCCAGATGATGAAAAATGGTATGGCTAAAGATTTGATGCTAGGAAACGATTGATCAATATTCTTGGTGATTTTTTGTGGTACCGTTTTTTTTTTCTTATTCGTATTTATGTTTTGAGTATAACATTAACTGTTAAAAAATACTTTAGTGTGTGGCGAAAAATTCATAAATGAATGTTATGATGTTAAGTATTGGTTAATGTTATTTTTGTTTGTATTTTATCATTTTTGACCTGAATATTATGTAAAACACAAAGCAAGAAAACCCATTAAGCAAAAAGCAATTTCATAATTGAACTACATCAGTTAAACTCCCTCATTGTGCAATAGTAAACAGTTTATATTTGACTTGTTTCACGATAAATGAATTATATCACCATATTGTATTGTTTATTGAGTTTATATAAGAATTGCCAATATTCCATCTATTCAAATATTATTCGATTTTCCATTGGTTTTTTATATTGTAACTAAAAATGGTAATTTTATGACTTTTTGAGCAATGAAAAAAAGGGTTTTAAGGACTGAATATGATGATATTTAAATGGAAATGTCAAATCTTTAAAATGGGATGTTACAGTAAATTTCCAATTACTGGCTGCAACCAAAAGGTTCTTTATCGACATCATTAAGGTTATATTTAATATTCCAAAAGAAAACAATACTTTCACCAGTGCTTTCATTATTATCAACCTGCATCCGTCCACTGTTGAACGTAAGCCTCCCGCATGAGTCTCCATCCTGTTCGACCCTCCGCCTTCCGCATCCAGGTGTCACTCCCGCTATTCTTCTCGTGCCGTCAAGTCATCTTGCAGGGGGTCGGCCAATGCTTCGTTTGGGCGCCATTCCAATACTTTTCTTTCCCATCAACCATCGTCTCTTGTACAACAGATATGTCAAATTGCCACTTGAGTGTGCGTATTCGTTGGGTAGCATCCACTACTTGAGTTCTTCTGCGTATTTCCTCGTTTCGGATTCTATCTTTTAGCGACACTCCGAGCATGGATCTCTCCATAGGACGCTGGGTGACCTTTATTTTATGGGTAAGACTTGCTGTCAGATTCCACGTCTCTGCGCCATAAGTTAATACAGGAAGGATGCATTAGTTTTAAGACATTGCGGAATTTTCGCTTTAACACCAGTGTTTTATAAAAAGAAAAGTATCTTGTAATTTACTTCAAAATTGTTATTATTATAGAATAAAAAGAACGTTTGACCATTAATGTATTTGATTTGAAAACATTCCAATTACCCGATAGGTATTTTTAAGGCATCTTCTAAATGTGTACCGAGTACAAAAAATGTGATTACACTCATAATGTATGAAAATTATCGTTTTTTTTTGCCAACATGTGATTGTTACAATTGTAGAAAAATAAATGTTTTATGTTTCACAACTTTAGTTGCTGTTTTATTTATATATTACTAGCGTGTACCCGGCATGCGTTGCAATGCCACTCAAAAAAAAGAAACCGCGAGCTTATGGAAGCGCCTCGTCAGAAGCCTCTCGCCTTTCGATTGGATAAGTCGGACTTTTTTTTTTGTAGACGCATGCAGGAGAGCACACCCGGTCAAGACCAGTGCACTCTATGACGCTCAGCCAGGGAGGCTGGACGCTGCATGCGGGAAACGTGTGTTGTGTTCGTATTTGTGTGTGGGTTGGGGAGATTGCAAGTGTATATTTATCTGTTTCTTAAAGAGATCCAGATTGTAGGAAGGAGGAAACACAGACGCTGGAAGAGCATTCCATAGCTTACCGGTGGCATTAAGGAAGGAACTTTGGAAGCTGCCAGTTCTTGGTCGACATATATTAACTGACGACTTGAGGCAAGGTCGAAGCCAATTAGAAGATTAGGTTATATTACAAACTTAGGTTATGTTTTTCTTACCTAAATTTGACCAAAATGGCAGTCCTGTATTGCAAAAGTCTTGTATGAAAACATGTTTTACGTAAATATTCAATTAATTTTTGTGATCAAATCAAATTTTGAGTATCTTATCTTCTTCTTGCTAGTCTAAGAAATAATTCGACAAAGTTTTATCGCAATCTGACTAATGGTGTAGAAATGCATAAAGGACAGACAGACATTAATTTTTATATATATATATAGATATTGTACCTTTTCAGTTTTAGGAAAAAATCTCTGAATCTTTTAAGCCTTTAGCCGAGGCTTAGATGGACCGAATTTCGGCCGGAATAGGCTAACACCCAGCTAACCTCATCAGGTCAAGCTGGTCAGGATACTCTATTATTCTGGAAGTAGTAAATGCTCTCCTAAGATGGATAAACCTTTAAGGTCAACGGCCTTAGGATGTGGAAATAAAGGGAAAAATACCACATTAAAGGTCCAAATGACACCTCATGTATCAGGAAATATGATGGCATGCAGATCGAGAAGAGTGGAGATCTAGATGCAAGATTTTGTTGCTGCAAACCATTCCACCGGATTGATACTACAAAGAAATACGATGGTTATTATTCTTGGTTTCAGACGTCATCAACCAAATAAATTGTAAGAATAAAATACGTTAAATTTTGTTTGAAGCCACTGAGTTTTCTGAGAGAGAGGAAACGTGGCAGGATGCAGGAGCAGATTAACAATACAAAGAAGAACTTGTTTTCGAAGCACAATTCGCGTTTATTTTAAAAACTTGATATCTACGCCCGACCGGTACGGCCGGGCGCCAGTTGATTGACGACTCCAGAACACTGACATCTAGCGCCCCAAGACAGTCGCCGCAAAAAAGTAAATTAAAGATGACAGTTGCACCAACATGAAACGGAGCAACTGTCATAACAAATTAAATGGCGTATGCAAACGCCTGCGTAATATTCTATAATTAAAACTAACATTATTTGATGTGCATATCAGGCGAGCGAACAAAAATAAGAGAGAAAAGATCGTTTTTCGAGGTTCTACGGCATCAGCCTAAAAGAGCTATATCAAGCTGATATCAATATATATATTTAATCTTCGGTTAATTTAAATTTTATTTAATTAGGCGGGTACATTTATGACTTTGTATATATTTGAACCTAATTGCTTGTGACTTACTATATTTACATTTCTTTTGTCCTATTACATTCTTATAAAAGTATAACATGGGTAAAAAGTACTAAATTCAAACATCACACTAATTCTTCAAAAAAATTATATATTTAGTTATAATTATAATATTAATAATGATATATAATTTCAAAACAGGAAATAAAATGCATAAAATGGAATATAAATTTAAAGAGTATAATATAAATATACAAAATATAATCTGAATATAAAGACCTTACCTGAATGATTTATTTTTATGCAATATTTATACTATTTGTGGCAACACCACGCTGACGGAGCTCGCCAGCGCAGCACCAATAACGGACGAGGAATCACGACCCTGCCCTCGAGGCGCAAAGTTCTCAACAAACTGCTCACAAACTACGACACTGGACTAGACTTTACCCGCCTCACACCCGCATCACACCGGAGGACAGTTAAGTCTCCTTGATGACGCGCTCATTCAGAATATGATCAGTTAGCAGACTTGGGAGTCTCCTCTGAACAATTGTGGACACTGCACAGAAGTGCTACAAGAAAGAACCCGTGAAGAAGTTTAGAGTCGCATTCACGGGTTGTAAAGAGATAAGGGAAGATAGATTCTTTCACCGAAAATACGCGCAAAAATTTTAAATGCGTGGGTAAGAAATTTATCGGCCACAAAGTCTGCATGCCCGATAGGGCCGAGGCGATTCCCTCGAACTGCATCGAAAAGGACTCCTCTTTCTAACAAGAGGAACTGACAGTCCTAGAGAATGTGGTCTGAGGTCTGAAAGGGGGCGCCACGGGGGCAACTAGGGTTTGAAATTAAATTAAATTGACTAAGCAGAACTAACATATTGATTTATTTTGGAAATGTTGTTTTTATCTAGCAAAATGACGCCCACTTTAAATGGAAACATGATACTTGTGACACATGCCAGGGCCTATGTCTGAATATAATCAATAAACGCTTATCACCATATAAATGAACAATTATACATGATTACTCAAATTTAATATTACTGCTCTACAACCAGTCAATATTCAATCAAACAATGTAAACAGGGAATCGCTATTCTGTAAAGGCAAATTCTGATATAAATGTATTTATAACAGGTCCGCCAAATAACTTTTTTTTTTTTGAAAATGGGGCGCAAAACATCGAGTGTAGCTTCGGCTGTGTGGCACGTAGCGCCGTCCTGTTGAAACCAAATGTTGCCAATATTTTCCTCTTCAATTTATGTGAACAAAAATGGCCCGATAATGATCACCATTGACTGTAACGGCCACTCCTTGCTCATTTTCGAAGAAAAATGGTCGTATTTTCAAAGTAATGTTGCAATATTTCCCAGCGTTGTTCAAGCGTATACAGAACCATATTCGTTAAGCGGAAGGATAAAACTAATTATCTGTTAAATTAAACATTAGCTAAGTGTTACCATTCACGAAATAAGCACTAGTTAAAAAAAACGTTAGATTGCGGACCCTATACTTCTATTTACTATCAATAACTTAAATATATCGGCTACGTGAAATCCTTAGACGCACAAAACTGAATCCGACGTGGAGCATAGAATAAACACAGGATGTCTGAAATGGAGGTCTCTCTCTGTGGTTTTGTGTGACAGCAATATTCCAGTTAGGATCAAAGGTAAAATCTACATAACTGCTGTAAGACCAGCTATGCTCTACGGATCGGAGTGTTGGACCCCGCTGAAACGTGACTTGGATAGGATTCATGTGGCAGAGATGAAGATGTTGAGGTGGGCGGGCGGTGTGAGTAGAGTGGACAGAGTTCGAAATGAGAATATTCGGGGTTCATTTCGGGTGGCTCTCATACCTGAAAAGATAAGGGAAAACTGCCTAAGATGGTATGGGCATGTGACACAGAGAGATAGGACCACATGCTGAAGAGAGCCTTCAACATACCCACGCTAAAAAGAAGACTTGGAAGACCACAGGCAACCTGGAACGCAACTGTTAACAAGGATCTGAAAACTCTGGGCTTGACCGAGAATGCAACGTAGGACAGACAGACTGAAGGCGAATGTTATGTTAGGCGAGAGCCGACCCCAGATGATGGGAAACGGTGAGGCTAAAGAAGATTTATTATGAATAACTAATTCAATTAATTCTAAGTAATTATTTAAGAAATGGTCAGTAAAAAGACACAAATAAGTTAGTAAAAATATAAATTGGCAATAAATAATAAATAAATCGTAATTCTCAATATGTCAGGTTAGGTTTCCATTTTAATGCATGCTAATTATTCATTAATTTTACATTTATTACTGGCATTATTGGAATATATTACTGTAATTTTAATTTTATAACTGAACACATTCATGCTGACACAGTAAGTAGTGCCAATTTATTGAATGTATTTTTTTATGTTGTTGCACATACAGGAGAATACCGTCAGATGGTGATAGTAATTCTGAAGTCTCATCTGTAGAATTCTATGACGCTTACCATGGTGCATATGGTTAGTTGCTGCATGTGCAGTGTTGATCTACCAACGTCATAGACTGCAGCCCGAGATTCACGCATCATCCTTATTATTATAGGAATTTACTATGAATGGATGTTCTTCACGGGATGACTTTCGTTTACCAACAATTTTAATTAATATGCTACGACTGCCATTTTACGGGTGAGGGATCACATTAAAAAAAACCGGGGGTATTTTAGAGGTCAGAAATCGATTAAAAATCTTTTTTTTTTAATCTCCGTCGGGGGTGGAACCCACGACATTTGGCTTACAAAGCAAATACTTTGACCATTGAGCTATGTCTAATGCCGATTGTTTTTATAATTTACTTTTTTTTATGTAAGCGCATGCAGGAGAGCACACCCGGTCAAGACCAGTGCACTCTATGACGCTCAGCCAGGGAGGCTAGACGCTGCATGCGGGAAACGTGTGTTGTGTTCGTATTTGTGTGTGGGTTGGGGAGATTGCAAGTGTATGTTTATCTGTTTCTTGAAGAGATCCAGATTGTAGGAAGGAGGACACACAGACGCTGGAAGAGCATTCCATAGCTTACCGGTGGCATTAAAAAAGGAACTTTGGAAGCTGCCAGTTCTTGGTCGATATATATTAACCGTGTATGGATGTTCAGCAAGTGTAAGACGAGTTTGTCGCCTGTGGGTGGGTGCAGGAGGAATTAGTTCTTCAAGTTCCGAAGAGCAGCGACCGTGGTAAAAATGGTAGAAAAGACTAAGAGAACCAATCTTACGTCTGTGTTCCATTGATTGTAGATTAGACGTAAGGGGTCATTGTTTATCAAACGAATTGCTCTTCTTTGAACTGAGTCAATTAAGTTTAGAAGATATAAAATAAAAGATTCTTTGGAATTTATTCCACATATATTTCTTTTTTTTTTTGACTACATGTTTCAGCCAGGTCGGATGGCCATTTTCAAGTCAATTAGTTAAATTTTTGTTGGCTCTATATAAAGCAAAAGAGTGAGCGAAAAGGTGTAAATAAATTATGTGATGGGTATATGTGGTTTTAGGAAATCATTAATGTATAAGGGAATTCATTTAGTTTAGAAGGTATTTTGGGGCTCCAATCCAAGGTGTTACTGCTTAAACCTTGAATTAACTACTCAACAAATAAATACAGGTGTTTATTATCTACCCTTACATAAAAGAAAAATGCCAAACAATAATAAAAAATTGTTATGTTTATAAATTTAAGGAAAAAAAAATTAAGAAATCAATTTTGAATATTTCAATTTTATATATAGGTAACTTACACGAAACATCATTAGAGTATTGTGATGGTGATTGAAATGCTTTTCGTAGAAATCTTTGGCAAAAAAAGTTGATCAAATACCTATTGCCCATTAGGTATAGATGTTTAAACGTTGTTTATGGTTTCGGAAATATAAATTCGCTGTTTTTGATTGGATTGGAGATGGAATTTTTCAATTAATAACTCTACTCATCCAATTAGGTTTTTAACCCAGCAAAATTATTGTCTTCTTCGCGCCAATTTAAATTCCGGTTGCTGCAATGCATATTTTTTTTTATCTTTCAAATCAGAGCCGGTATCGGGAATTACGAAAATCACGATCGTGCGTTAAAAATTATAAAAAATCAACATCCTCCTCTCTTTTAAAAAGGTGTTATTCAGTCGCGTAAGAGCATGATGAGGAGCAGGTCAGCAAAACAAATACATTTTCAGAAGCAAATTGACATATTTTTTTGATAAACTTTACAAGCTTGTGGCCCGGACCTAGTCACAGCAGTAGGCCGAGCCACAATACAATATGCTATCGCTAAAGGTTACAAATTATAAAAAATATATTTAAAATCGAGATTTTAATGTATTATTATGAAAAAGTTCTCACAGTTAAACGTATCAACGATTTGACGAAAAAAAATATAGCAAATTTAGATGCCTTTACGTGTCGCGAAAAAATATGAAGAATTTTATTTTTTTAATGTTTTTTTATGTATAGGACGGTAAAGTCACAAATAACACCTTATTAAAATGCAAAATATGTGGAATTAATTTCTGGGCTGCTATTGTGTGACAGGGAACGGGATGCTTCTCTGCTCCATCGCACAAAAACTACTTCATCACTAGAACTTTGGTAGTCGTCATCCTTAATCGTGTCGGAAACAACAGGTCAGATCCTGTCTGCCTAGAACTGAGCGACGTCGATGGCGTTACTCCCGGCCGTCATCAGGTCTTCCTGGGTGCAGCTACTCGGACTCAGCGCACACTCCAGAAGTTGTGACAGGATCTGCTCCGCGGCGCAGTCACATTCAGTCGGTCCGCTGTAAGACTGCCAGGCTTTCATTTTTTGTGCTCGTCTTGCTTACTCCGGTCCGAAGTCTGTTAAGGGACCTCCATATATTCCACTCCTGGTCGTGTCTAGGTTGCTAGGTCTTCTTTCGGGGCAATCCAAGAATTCCCCTCGGTTGCGCTCCTCCACATGTTCAGCCTTAGGGTGGCCTCAGGTATCACCAGTTCCGTTGTCGACTGTAGGAAACTTCTGATTGATTTGAGCCGTGTGGTTATCTTTTGATACCTAAACATAGGGTGGAGTGTGTTGTGGTTTGCTTTGGAGAGCTTCTTCTCGGTAATAACTTCTCGCCGTATGTTTGGTGGAACGATGCCCGAGAGTTGATATAGCTTTGATATTGGAGCAGGTTTTAGGCACCCCGTAACCATTCAGTAAAATAATATACAGAGAAGGAAATTTAAGTCTTTTAGTTGAATGAATCGATTGATTAAATTAAATAGATGAGAATTTCACATGGATCACATTGAGCACTGTTTCACTCGATGGAAGACTACAGTTTCGCGATCCATGAAAGCTTTTTGAGTTCTAATGTGCACAAACGTACTGACGTGTAAATGAACCTTTACTGATAAAGAAAACGTTTCACTAGTGTGTAGAAGTGGGATAAACAGGTAGGATGTATGTAACTAAACAATATAAATATAAAGGAAGAGTTTCACTAGATATAAGGTAGAAATAAGTGGGGGAAAGGGGAGTGGTCAAAATATGTACATCAATATTGTAATATACAAAAATATTAATGTATATTTTTATTTTTTATAGATTAAATGCCCCCGCGCGGTTCTGAAGTGTAAGTGATGATTTTCAATGGCACTCGTGCATCCCAAATTGAAGACACCATTTCGCAAGGCCGGTCTCAGATGTCTGTTTGCCAACTGATTATTATTTTAAGTTATATAAAACGTATTGAATAATAGGCGTGAAAATTGAATGGACTAAATCAAAGAAGGTGTGTTTTGTAACGCCCCGCAGATATTTGGCTGCAAAAAGCAGATCGCTAGAGAGCAATGTGACATAGATACAGCCACGGTGATGATAATGCATAGCTTCAAGCTGATCATTTAGCAATGAAGGACGAGATATCAAAATTATCAACTATTACAGTAGTAACTATAATGCCTGAATGATACTTAGCTCCCATATTCCAGAACAGATAGAACAAGTGAAGAATAAGAGTACGAAAAATTAGAGGGTTACGAAATTGACTAGCCTGGTGGGTGATGAACCCGAGAAGTTTATTGGCTCGGGAAGTGAAATTAATTATGTGAGTATGATAAGTGAAGATAAGTATGACATGTTGCTTATCTGAAAGTGATAAAAAAAACTAGAGGCCTTTGAGATGTGGTTGTACAGAAAAATTCTCGGAATTTCCTGGAGAGACCACGTCACGAACAATGAGGTTCTCAGGATAATCAAGGAAGATAGGCACCTAATAAGAACCATCTCAGAGGGGCGAGCCCGATGGATTGGGCACGTCATGCGCCACGATGGTCTTCTTCACGATGTTGTGAAATGCAAGATTCTGTTGCTGCAAACCAATCCACCGGATTGATACTACGAAGAAGATAAGTGAAGAATGAATCGTAGGTTATACCTAGATCCTTGACAGCTGCTACTCTATCGAGCAATGTTCCGGATTAGTTGTATTTGAAGATAATTGTTGTTTTATTCGAAACGATTAATTTTGCAACACTGTATGCTGATAACAATATTCATAACAGACAGTAACAAAAAAATACATTGTTTACAAATTCAAAAAATTCGATCTTATTAGATACGTCTAAATTGATAACTTTACCCTTTCGCATCGGTTGTCGATATATGCTGTATAAGATTCCCCTACCGTTGACATCGGCAGCCGTGATATATAGTTTAGCTACTTTCAGTACTCATTGTGACATCTACGCTAGGAACTTGAAATTGCAGTCATTCCCTTTATCAACCTACATGTATTCTTTACAGGAATCTGTAAAGCATGTAAATAAATATCGTTAGGTTTCGTCACAGGAGCGATTTTTGTGTAAGCCACATGTGTCAATGCCACTACATGTATGAAGTTATATAATCTTCTTCTTCTTCGTGTCAGCGACGTCAAATTATTTTTTCCCAGTATCTGGCAACATCGATAGCTCGTGTGTTGCCCAGCATTAGGTCCTGAGATGTGCAGCTTGTTGGGCACATGGAGCAGAATTTTAGGTGTGAGGCGGTCTGCAGGTCTCCACAGTCGCACAGTAGTGTCTCTCCCTGCTGAAGCATTTCCCACCGCTCGAGGTTGTCCTTTGTTCTACCAACTCCGGTTTTTAATCTGTTCAGGGATTTCCAGGTCCGCCAGTCAAGGTTCTTGCCAATTGGGAGGCCTGCCTTTGGGGTAATGAAATCCTTTGGTGCGATTTGTTGCCAGAGCTGGAGTCTCTCATTTTCAGGGCCGGATGTGAGAGGTTGTGTGGATTTCAGAAAGCTGCTTCGCGACTTCAATCTTGGTGTTGGGGGTATATAATGAACGTTTGTTAAATGTAATAGTTTTTAATGCATCATCTGATAGCTAAATGATACAAGAACCAATGCGATATATGAAAATAGGTCAGATAAGTACATTTATGCTTCAAATGCTAATTTAAAGCAAAAAAAATGGTTTGAAATTTTCACGCCGTATTGACAGTATAATTTGTATTCCACCGAGCTGTAACGAAAGAGTTTAACGAGAATTGCGACTAGAAACATTTATCCAAAACCCTGGAAGACCGCAGACCACGTACACTCCATTATCAATAATGATCTGAAGTCATTGGACAAGTGAAAAAGCGTTGCGCAGCACACACCAATAAGATTTTGGCACCCCATGAATTTAAATATAAAGCCTCATGATGGAGAGGGTACAGAAGAAATTTCTGAGTCTCTCTACATGAGGGTGCATGGATACTATTCGTGGCTGTATCCAATTAACTTCATACAGGGTATGTTGGAGTACATTGTGTTGAAGACAAGAAGGGATGTGTGCTTAGGTATCCATTTCTTCCGGCCGTTGCGTGACGTGTTCGGGAATACTGAAATTTTGTTGAAGATCGGTTTGTGTGTCCCCGATAAATATCTGAGAAAAAGGAGACACAGATTGTTCGCTCTCCCAAAGAGTAACACTAACCTACCAGAGACTATGCCTCTTGGGAGAGAGATCAGACTGTTCAAATCGCCTTGGATGTTGATATATTTCACGTAAGGGAGGCCCAAGTCAGACATGAACTCCGCGAGTTTCTTTGGAGGAATAGTTTGCTGTCGTCGTCTGTTTGATGAGCATTGGGACCTTAGGTTGCTTGTCTTTATTTCTTTGTTCTTAGTACTTAATCATAAGTAACTATATTTGTATATATTGTACTTTTTTATTTTAGGATTAATTCTTATCGTTATATATACTTATACTTCTAACCTGAACACATTAGTAAATTGGGCTAACATATGCTACTTCAGGCCATTAAAAAATAAACGAATTATTAAATCGAGACTTGAGTATAATAATTGCCTGTTAGTGTTGCAAGTAATGTAAACTTTCTTTCGCTTAAAAGCCGCGGATGAAAATATCACGAAATATGGTCGCCGTCCACACTGAATGACTCCATACATAATTTCTCCACATTCTTTCTCATCTCATTTGAATTTTCTGCCCCGCCCGTTTGTGGTGGTAATGACCGGCTCGTGAAGTCACTTTGCGATTTTCGAACACGCGAAAAGAAAACAAAATTCAAAATAAACTTAATCCCTACTAGAAGTTCAAAGAATGATAATAAGATGTGTTTTTACTGGGGTGTTTGCTCTCCAATTTTACTTCCCAACCCCACAATAAAACGATATTTGTCAGTTAATGCATGATTCGCTAACTGCTTGGAACACCGCATATCAAGAATCACCTTCCGGAGGAATTACCAAGTATTTCTTTCTATCCATCGAACACTTATTGACGTGGAAAAAGACGAACTCCATGGACTTTTATCTCACACAAGCGTTTACCGGACATTACCGAGAATTTCTAAAAATATTTGGCCTTTCTTCTTGCGACGCATGTCTATGTGATCCAGGCATACGACAGACAGCGAGACACTCTCTCATGGAGTGGATCATCCATGAGAATAGGAGATGCGTTCTGTGTTGTCAACTGGGAGTCTCTATCATTTCTTGGGAGGGTTTTCCTCAACTGCTGCTTAGTTCTGACGGTCCCTTGCTGTTAAACTTCATCAAGGAAATCGTCGGTGGACATGGAATAGGCTCCTACGTTCTTCAACTATTTGTCAGACGTATAATTAACATTTTTTAATGTTTATTTTCACTGCATCAACTTAATTATATATTATACCAGAATTGAGAGTGAAGGTTTTAGTAAAGTGGTATCCAAACCTTAGCTGCCGGCGGCCACATATGGTCTAATAGTAGGATTACATGGATTTTTATGATTCTTTCGGTTATTTTTTTTGCACATCAACATTTTTTGAGGCGAAATATTTGAAACGAAGACCGTTTTTTTTGTCTATTTATAAATTTGTATGTTTGAAATATTAATAACGTCACTTTATGATTCGGAGCTGACTCGATGGAAGATCTCTGCGGCAATAACTGCTTGGAAAAATGATTTATAAAGCGCACTTTTTTATGTAAGCACATACAGGAGAATACCTACAGATGGTGATAGTGATGCTGAAGTCTCATCAGTGGATTCAACTACGTTTTACCATGTTA
Organism: Glossosoma conforme; assembly: GCA_022606575.1. NCBI lineage: Eukaryota > Metazoa > Arthropoda > Insecta > Trichoptera > Glossosomatidae > Glossosoma > Glossosoma conforme. The sequence goes on from JAGTXR010000249.1 coordinate 373,059, forward strand.
CAAAATATGGCTACACACTGCATGCGGAGTGTCGATCCGCCGACATCAAAGACTACAGTCCCACATTGACGAATCATCCAATTATTACAGGAATCAACTATGAATGGATGGTGCTCACGGGACGACTTTCGTCTACCACCAATTTTTATTAATAGGCTATGACTGGCATTTTACGGATGAAGGATCAAATTTCACACCATCCGAGGGTAATTTAGAGCTTAAAAATCGATTAAAAATATTTCTATTTTTTTTTTGTCTCCGTCGATATTTTTGTGAGTCAATACTATGTATATATATAGGGCTACGCAAGCAACTTACCAAAACAATTGTTTGGAGTATCTTGGAGTAGGGCTGTGAGACATGGTGCTTATCTGAAAGTGATAAAAAAAGACTAGAGGCCTTTGAGATGTGGTCGTACAGAAGAATTCTCGGAATTTCCTGGAAAGACCACGTCACGAACAATGAGGTTCTCAGGATAATCAAGGAAGATAGGCAACTAGTAAGAACCATCTCAGAGAGGCGAGCCCGATGGATTGGTCACATCATGCGCCACGATGGTCTTCTTCACGACATTGTGGAGGGGATGGTTGAGGGTTGAAACTGTAGAGAGCGCCCTAGACGGGAGTATTTGCAGCAAGTATTCGAGGACATGAATTGTAGCGCTTATGCTGAGCTGAAGAGGGTTGCGGAGGACCGAGAGGAATGGAGATCGAAATGCAAGATTCTGTTGCTGCAAACCAATCCACCGGATTGATACTACGAAGAAGAAGACTATGTATATATGCCCTAGATGGGACTATTTGCAGCAAGTGTTCTAGGACATGACTTGTAGCTCTTATGCTTAGCTGAAAAGGGTTGCGGAGGACCGAGAGGAATGGAGATCGAGATGCAAGATTCTGTTGCTGCAAACCAATCCACCGGATTGATACTACGAAGAAGAAGACTATGTATATATGCCCTAGACGGGACTATTTGCAGCAAGTGTTCTAGGACATGACTTGTAGCTCTTATGCTGAGCTGAAGAGGGTTGCGGAGGACCGAGAGGAATGGAGATCGAGATGCAAGATTCTGTTGCTGCAAACCAATCTACCGGATTGATACTACTACGAAGAAAGACTATGTATATAATACAGTGCATAGTGATTCTCATAATGACTAAAATACTCCATAGAATACTCGTTTAAAATAGAATGTATGTTTGTATTATTCTGGAAGGTTTTTTTTTTTGAAATTGGAATATATTTCGACATTCGGTTTGGCAAGCAACCGCTATAACTACTTTGCTATACCCGCCAACTTAATTTAGATTTAAACTTACGATCAGGTTGGTTTATAACATGTTTTAGTTTACGATTAGATTTTTTTATGTAAACGCATACAGGAGAAAACCGGCAGGCGGTGATAGTAATTCTGGTCTCATCTGTGGAATTCTATGACGCTAACCATGGTGCACATGGCTAAGCTCTGTATGTGGAGTATTGATCCGCCAACGTCAAAGACTGCAGCCCGAAATTCTCGCATCATCCTTATTATTACAGGAATTCACTACGAATGGGTGGTATTCACGCGACGACTTTCGTCCACCACCAATTTTAATTAATAGGCTATGACTGCAATTTTACGGGCGAGGGATCAAATTCACACCAACCTGATTATTTTAGAACTCAGAAATCGATTAAAAACCCTTTTTTTTTTTAATCTCCGTCGGGGATCGAGCCCACGACCTTTTAAGGCTTGCAATACAAACGCTTTGACCATTGAGCTATACCCGCCGGATCAGTTTATATTTTTACACTAGTACTTTAATGAGTAAGCTATACCCGACGACTTCATTTATATTAATCTTATTAATCAAATTCAATCAGTCATCATTTATTCACAAGCTTAATATTATTACTTTCCGGCAGTCTATTTATTTTAGTAAGTACCACTCGGGTCTCGAACCGAACTATAGACTGAATGGATGAGAAACGACTACTTATAGTTCCGACTTGGACTTTATAACCAATCATTTACCTGTGTTACTGTGATGAATAATTTTACCTTCTTGATATTGTCACAAGGAGACATTATTATATGGTTTTTTTTTTTTAATTATTAGACTTCATTTATATTTAAACTTACGGTCAGGTATGTTTATAACACGTTGTAGTTTACAGTTAGATTTGTTTATATTTGTACACTGGTACTTTACTTCTTCACAATAGGTTATGTGGATTAGGTCAAACATGAACTTATGGTGCATGACAAGAACTATCCAAACTTGGTTTCACAAGAAATGAATTTAGTTGTGTTTTCCATATTTTTGGTCCCGATTTCAAATACTTCTCGCTTGCCATCTGTTGCGGCCTTATTTGGACTTCCAACCTGCTTGGAATAAAAATGATGAGGTCCGAAAGAAACTATGGAATTTTTTAAACATATTGGTAATGAGAAAATAATCATTATTGCATTTGTCGGCGAATCTTGCAAGTCATTTAAAAAATAGTACAAAAATCAGTTATCTACATTCTCTTACATTTACCATCGAATTGAATTTACAAATATGATAGCACGCCTGTTTTCTTCAAAATAATATTGCTTAGAATATAAGTAACTATCCATTCAATTCAATCAATTCCGAACATTACCCTACTCTTTTTCTTCTACGGATGCTTTCTTTCCATTCGTTAAGAGTCCCAAAGGAAAATCGCTGCTCTCAAACATTCATTCCTTTTCCTTCGCGGTGCAATTCACAACCCTGGGATTCTTGAATGTTTTAACTTCTATGTACCAGATAAGTAAACCCGTGCTCGTAGCCATTCATTGTTTTTGATCCCAGTTGTACTTGTGGAGCTTCGAGCACTCAATTCAGTACAACAGCAATGGCGCTCCTAAATGGCATACCAGCACACCTCGATCATTTTCTTACATTATTTTCCTCTTTTGTCGATGGTATTGTTCTCCTAGATCTATGTAATCTTTGACACGTGTCATCTTCATATTTTTTATGTTATTTTAATTTTTCATTGTCTTTTGTTTGTATTGTATATTTGTGTATACTCTGTTTCTTATTATTTTGTACCTTTGTACTAGTAAGTTCTCTATTTTTTTGAACATCAGTTTCGTTTGAAGAAAGTTTTTCTGCAAGAAATAAGAGAATAAACCAAATCTTTCTTATTTTCAATTCCTAGGAATATGATTTTGTAAAACCTTTAAATTAATCATTTATTAGTAATCATTTATTCTCCTTCGTGTTCGGAATGTCCGTATATTCCTTTCCTGATCACTCCAATAACACGCACACCGTCTCCCTATCACGACCGCGATTTCACACACCCCACATATTCCGACAGATCTCCAAATAATAAGACACTTGACCCACTATCTTGACCACTTATTCCACCTTCATAGTCTGCTTCATCATTAAAGCTGGGCATAATTTATCATTGTCCACTCGTAACGTTGCTAATTGATAGAAATGCTTTCCACCGGAGACGCCCCGCGAATTTCATTATCATAATAATATTTAGCAATTACGTTTAATAACACACAGCATTACTGAATTATATGAAACTTAATATGTAGGCTAATGGGCACACTAATAAACCCCCCCATTACAAACAGTCAATGGCTTTTTTTCGTACATGCTTGTATAAAGAAGCGTTCCCCCTTTTGTGCGTATCAAAAATTGAACATGTGTGAATAGAAAATTTTCAAATTTGAATTTTGGAACAAAGATATTCGATAGTATCGGGTATATAATTTTTGTTAGTAAAAATATTGACACACAACAATCTCCTTAGCCTCACCATTTCCCATCATCTAGGGTCGGTTCACTTTGTGCACATTCGACATGTCTGTCTGTCATGCGTTGCATTCCCTGTCAAGCGTTTTCAGATCCTTGTCTACAGTTGCTGTCCAGGTTGCCTGCGGTCTTCCTGGTCTTCTTCTCGGCGTGGTTAAATTGAGGGATCTCTTCACCATGTGGTCCTCATCTCTCCGTGTCACATACGCATTCATGGTAAATTCTCTTTAGCCTCGCCGTTTCCCATCATCTGGAGTCGGCTCTTTTTGTGCACATTAACCATGTCTGTCTGTCCTGCATTTCATTCTCGGTCAAGCTACGAGTTTTCAGATCCGTCATTAAGTCGGTAAGTCGTCCCGTGAAGACCTCCTATTGTTAGTAAATTCCTGTAATAATAAGAGGATGATGCGTGAATTTCGGGGTGTAGTATATGACGTTGGCGAAACAACACTCCACGTGCAGCGCTTAACCATATGCGACATGGTAAGCGTCATAGAATCTACAGATGAGACTTCAGCATCACCATCGCCATCTGTTGGTATTCTCCTGTACGTGCTTACATAAAAATAAAAAAGGTGTCACTGTACAACCTTGTAACTACTTCATAACCTAGATTTACGATTACCGTGTTATAATTAATACATTGATAGTAATTAATACACCTGTATAATTAAGCGAAAAGTTTGTACTTTAATTACTCAATGGTTATTTTCTAAGTACACAGCATTAAGTAAAAATTGATAATACAAGTTGACAAATATTTTAAAGGTATGCGTAAATAAAGATAAAGGTAAGCATATTTTTACTAACCCTTTCATTACGGCTCGATTTGAATACAAATTATACTGTCAATTCTTCTTCGTAGTATCAATCCGGTGGATTGGTTTGCAGCAACAGAATCTTGCATCTCGATCTCCACTCCTCCGCAACCCTCTTCAGCTCAGCCCAAGAGCTACAATTCATGTCCTCGAAAACTTGCTGCAAATACTCCTGTCTAGGGCACCCTCTACAGTTTCTACCGTCAACCATCCCCTCCACAATATCGTGAAGAAGACCATCGTGGCGCATGATGTGACTGTCAATTATAAAACTAGTATTTTTTTTATATAAACACATACAGGAGATTACCGACAGATGGTGATAGTAATTCTGAAGTCTCATCTTTGGTATTCTATGACGCTTGCATGTGGAGTGTTGATCCGCCAACGTCATAGACTACAGCCCGAGAATCACGCATCATCCTTTGTTATTACAGTAATTTACTATGAATGGGTGGTCTTCACAGGACGAGTTTCGTCTACCAACAATTTTAATTAATAGGCTATGACTGACATTTTACGGGTGATGGATCAAATTGACACCAACTGGGAGTATTTTAGAGCTCAGAAATCGATTAAAAATCCTTTTTTTTTTTTAATCTCCGTCGGGGATCGAACCCACGACCTTTGGCTTACAAAGCAAACGCTTCGACCATTGAGCTATGACCGCCGGCGAAGCATAAATGTACTTATCTGGTCTATTTTCATACATCACATTGGTTCTTGTATCCTTTAGCTATCATATGATGCATAAAAAACTATTCTAAGAAAGTAGCAAAACGATATATCATGTAAACCGATGTCAACGGTCGGGGAATCTTATGACGGCATATGCCGACAACCGATTTGAGGATTAAAGATTTATTAAAGAGGTCAAATGTTTTTACATACTGGTTTATTCCAAAAGGCAATCAAGCAACCGGGTGCATGCAATATTTCCCATATTTTTATTGCTATTTTATTGTTTTTTATATAGTGGAAAGCATTTTTATGTTTTTAGGTTAGTAAACCTTTAAAAAACACATATTGTATTGTATTATTTCTTACACGTGCAGATTATATAAACCTTTAAACGCCCAGTGGTTACCTTACGGCACCGTAGATTTGCTATGTTCAATGCCCTACGGTCCCATACAGGAGTGCTTATGGTTCATTTCACAATCGGATTACATTAATTTGTAATAATAGTATTAAAGTAAGTTCATGGAAGAATCTATTGTGCGACGAAACAATACAAATATTGGCCTGCTAGGGCATTGAACGACGCAACTTTGCGGTCCCGTATGCGTATGGGACCACTGGGCAACACTTAACTAAAGAGTTTTCGCTACAATTACTCACTATTAGAAGCATATGCGAAGGCTGTTCAAAAAATAAGGTATCTTTTGTATTTTCGCAGTCTAAGTATATTCATTAACATTTTTTATGTCAATTCGTTTATTTTAAATGATTCGTTCATTATCAGTCTGTGTCCGTCCTCTGTTGAAAGTATCCCTCCCGCATGAGTCTCCAGCCTCTTCGATCCCCCGCCTTCCGCATCTAAGCCACTCCCGCTATTCTTGTCATGTCGTCAGTCCATCTTGCAGGGGGTTGGCCAATGCTTCTTATGCCAGTTCTTGGGCGACATTACAACACTTTTCTTCCCCATCAACCATCATCTCTTGTACAGATATGTCACATTGCCACTTGAGTGTGCCTATTCGATGGGTATCATCCAATACTCGAGTCCTTCTGCGTATTTCCTCGTTTCGGATTCTATCTTTAAGCGACACTCCTCTCATAGATCTCTCCATAGCACGCTGGGTGACCTTTATTTTATGGGTAAGACTTGCTGTTAGATTCCACGTCTCTGCGCCATAAGTTAATACAGGGAGGATGCGTTGGTTAAACGCCTTAGTTTTAAGACATTGCGGAATTTTCGCTTTAAAAATGTACTTTAGTTTTCCAAATGCTGCCCATCCCAGTTGTATGCGCCTGTCGATTTCTTTTGAGATGTTACTTCGTCCTAGTTGTATTACTTATCCCAGATAGGTATAGTCGTTTACAACCTCTATTTGTGTTCCTCCAATGGAAATAGGATCAAAGGTCTGTGAAATATGACTATTTATCATAGCTTTTGTTTTATCCATGTTCATTTTCAGACCGATTTCGTTCGACGCTTCATTGATGTCGTAGAGCATGTCTTGAAGCTTGTCAGGTGATTCGGCTATTAGCACTATCTCATATGCAAATCGGAGGTGAGAAATGTACTCTCCGTTAATATTTATTCCACACTTTTGTCCAGGATAGCAGCTTAAAAATATCTTCTAGGGCGTTAATAGCAGCTTAAAAATATCTTCAGGCTGTTAGATTCAACAACTCTGCGCCATAAGTTAATACAGATTCCTGCAATATTCATATCCAACTGCCATTTTCGCTAGTTGTTAGCTTAATTTCCAGGTATTTTTGATAATATTTTTTTTTTCAAATTTCTTAGGTATCCAAATAGAGTTAACTTATTTCGTTGCAGGCTAGTTACTTATTGTTTCGAGACTGTTATTTCTCTATCAAGTAACATGTAAAAAATAAAACTTTCGGACTTCGAAATTTGAGTTTCTTCGATGAATTGCAAATTTTGTGTAATTGTTATTACTGAATGTGTTACGAATAAAATCATAAAGCGTGCTTTTTAGGTATTTCGACAATCGGAGATACGTTGGAATCAAATAATAACTACAGGGCCGAACTGTGTTGAAAATTTATATTGTTGTTCTATTTTATAATTTTAATAAAATTAAGGTTATCAACTGACAATACTTGGTAAAATTGCATAATCATAATTTTAAATCAATTATAATTTTAAAAAATATTTATATTTATTAGTTTTGATTCACATTTATTTTCAATGATTACATGTTTCGGCCTCCCTGGAATCTGAAATAAATCTTCAATAAAAAGAAATTCGAAGATGGACACCAGGAAGTCTGAAACGTATAATCTTAATATAAAATTGTAATTACGCAATTTCACTAAGTATTGTCAGTTGATAACCTAAATATTGTTCTATTAAGATATTATTTTTGTGCCTCATTTGGTCTATTTTCATATGTGACATTGGTTCTTGTATCCTTTAGCTATCAGATGATGCATAAATAACTATTCTAAGAAAGTAGCAAAACGATATATCATGTCAATCGATATCAACGGTCGGGGAATCTTATGACGGCATATGCCGACAACCGATGCGAAATGGTTAAGAATTTGATTTAGGTTATGAGTTTCGTTTTCTTAGTTCGGTACTGCGCAATAGTCACTGAATCACTCTGTAACGCCTACCTCTAATTCGAAAGAAAGCATTCCCGGTTCGCTAAATTGGCTCCGGTCGGCTGCCAGGCACCACTGGCTCTCAAAACTCACAACTAGAGGGTCCCATAAAAACAATTAAAATCTTTACCATCAATAAGTGTCAACATCCTCCTCTCTTTCAAAAAGTTGTTATTCCGTCGCAAGAGGACATGATGAGGAGCAGGTCAGCAAACAAACACTTTATTTTAGAAGCACATTGATTATATTTACCTAAAACTTTACAAGCTTCCGGCCAAGCGGAAACAGCCGCTGGCCGTAGCGCGACCTTGTCACGCTAAAGGGTGGAGACCGACTGGCGATCTCCGCGCTCTATCTCGGCTTTCTGGTGTTTTTAACTAACACCCGTTATCAGAACCGTCCAAAATGACAACACGGCGCACCTAAATGCACGACAAGCGACCAGAAATAAGAGACGAAAAATTGTATATCGAGGCTTTCGGTAACAGACAGCAAGGACTACATCATGCTGATGCCAATATTAACATCCTCCTCTCTTTCAAAAGGTTGTTATTCCGTCGCGTGAGGGCATGATGAGGGGCAGGTTACCAAAACAAAGACATTTTCTGAAGCACATTGACACATATTTACGATAAGACTTGGTTTCCCCTATCGATCGTAATATGGCATTACTTTCGCCGCGATCGATTGGAACAATGCGATCTCGCCGACGGACGGCACTCGCACCGCGCCCCAAGTGGCGATCTACAAAACTAGTCCCAAAATGCCAATTTGGCGACACATGCATGTCGACAAGCGAATAGAAATAAGAGACGAAGGATTGTAAATCGAGGTTTTCGGTACCAGTCAGCAAGGGCTATATCATGCTGATGTCAATATTTTTAAGAGGATATCCCAAGAAGAACTCAAGTAGTGGAGGATACCTTACTATTAGACATACTAAAGTGGCAATGGACAGGCCATATCTGTCGAAGAGACGACGGTCGATAGGGAAAAAAGTGTTGAAGCCCAAGAACTGGCAAACGAAGCATTAGCCGACACCTTGGAAGATGAACTGATAACATCAGAAAAAAAGCGGTAGTGGCTAGATGCGGAAGGTGGAGGATCAAAGAGGATGGAGACTCATGCCGGAGGCTTACGTTCAACAGTGGACGAATACAGGCTGATGATAATGATGATAATAATGAAGTATTTTAAAACTATGTATTATAATTTACTTATTACCGTCTAACTCTTACAAATTTTTTTTTTTGATATATTCGACCGTTGAAATCGGTCGACGTGATATATCATTTTGCTACTTTCAGTACTCATTGTGACATCTACGGTAGGAAATTGGAAGTGCAGTCATTCCCTTTATCAACCTACATGTATAATTCACAGGAATCTGTATAAAGCATCTAAATAAATATCGATAGGTTTCGTCAGATGAGCGATTTTTCTGTAAACCACACGTGTCAATGCCACCACATGTATGGAGTAACACAATGAACGTTTGTCAAATAATAAGGTCGTATTTTTTTGTGAAATATTATCCATAGCGCACGAAATTTCACAGTTGAAGAATCATAGTCGACGACTTAGCGCCGATTCCACTTATTGTTCTAAAATCAAGTCACTAGTAACGGCCTATAGAACTGAGTCGGTTCTTTTCGGCGCACCGTGTAGTCGAACTGATCACATCAAGCGACCGCTCAGTCACCACCGCCAGTACGGCTCGAAACGTCGCGAGTGCACGACGTACGCGTGACACCTTCAAAACGTGAACGTAACCCAACTATCGAACTAACAAACTAAAACGAAGAAACTATTTTGAAAAGTTTCTAAATTATGTTTTACAAAAGTTGTCATCGCTGACTTTAAAGTGTATATTCAAGTAATTAACGGTGATTGTAGTATATTTAATGTGAAGTTTTATAATTCGACTGAAATTGTTGTTATTTTCACAGCACATTGTTAACAAAGTAACATTTTATTTGTGTTTTTTTTTTCGTTCTAATAATTTAATATTTTCGTATTTATTTATTTTATACTGTGAAGTGTTCTTTTATATAATTTTGTGAAAGTAAGGAACTTTAAAAAGAAGAATATTTCAAAAGGTAAGTAAGATATAAGATCCCATATAAATATGTACATTTTATATAATTTATCATGGCTTATCCGTGTTCATTGTTAAACCAATTTTGTTGTATGCTTCATTGAGGTAGTAAAGCATGTCTTGAAGCTTGTCAGGTGATTCGGCTATTAGCACTATGTCATCTGCAAATCGGAGGTGAGAAATGTACTCTTCGTTTATATTTATTCCACATTTCGTACAGGATAGCAGTTTAAATATGTCCTCTAGGGCGTTTGTGAAGATTTTGAGAGATATAACATATCCTTGTCTAATACCTTTGTTTATAGTTATATTGTTAGTGCTATCATGGACCATCATTGTTGCAGAGTTGTATAGACAGTCCCGGTTTTAGGGGGTGGCGAAGTCGGTCAGTGCCTTAGGGCTTCGTATAAGCTAAGGGCGCCGAGAGCAACAAATCTTTATTAATTTTTTTTTTAAACTTAAGCAATATGGGATGCTAGAAAAAAAGGCCCTAGTGTGCCACAGGGTCTTAAGTCGGTACTGTGTATAGAGATTTCATAACCTCTATACTATTCTATATCGATAGTCTATTTTGCAACATTGTAGTGTCTCTAGAACTGCCCATGTCTCCATTCATTCAAATGTTTATTTTATTTGTTTTTTTTTCAATCTGTATACCATTAAGCTGTGTCACGACCTATCGTTCCCAGACAATTCGTTAAACGACTCATCGGTAACGATGTAAGTAGCACTGGACGTCTGATGCACGAGACATTTGACGCACGGAACAACTAGTGGACTGACTGTCTCGCTAACCTAACCTAACCTAAGGATTTTTCCATTGATCATAGAGACCAGAGATCCTTAGATTTCGTTAACAAACATCACCAGTTGTCCAGTGCATCCCACGTCGTTACCGATGAGTCGTCGAACGAATTGTCTGGGATCGAAATGCGGCTTAACCCATTGAAATAACAAATTCGCATATAATATGTAAATATTTTTTAAAGAGAAATCTTTTTTATTATTAACCTGTTATTTGCGAATTCTTGTTGTTTATTTTGTATTTGTTATCAAAATAACAACAATTCTCTACGAAATTTACAATTGTTTTTATCACGTTTTATGCGTCCCACGCAATGCAATAAAAAAACGAGTACTCAAAAGAATAATGGTCGACAATTCAGGGTCTTAAAACGTTATAAATTACTTTCTATTGCATCTTATTTAATTTTTAATAAATAACTCAGCAAAATTGCAAGTACTGTAAGTAATATTTGCTGGCGGGTATAGCTCAACGGTCAAAGCGTTTACTTTGCAAGCCATGGGTTCGATCACCGACGGTGATTTAAAACAAAAATATTTCCGAGCTCTGAAATTGGTTGTTGTGAATTTGATCCCTCACCCGTAAAATGCCAGTCATATCCTATTATTAATTAAAATTGGTGGTACACGAAAGTTGTCCTGTGAAGACCACCCAATCATACTAAATTTCTGTAATAATAAAGGACGATGCGTAAAATCTCGGACTGAAGTCAGATCAACACTCCACATGCAGCGCTTAGCCATATGCAGCATGGTAAGCGTCTTATAATTCCACAGTTTGAGACTTCAGAATTACTATCACCAACTGTCAGTATTCTCCTGTATGTGTTTACATAAAAAAAAGTACTTTTTTTTATTTAGATATGATGGAATTCCAACAAGAATTATCTATTTAAAAAATAATAACGGCAATTGGGTAATAGACAATGGATTTCCCTTTTACGCATTTTGATATTGTCAATTTCGTCACTCATTAGATACTATTCCGGGCATTTTTAATTCAATTTGAAAATTATCGGTTTAACTAAATACTAGAGATTTGTAATGTATATATTGTATGGATTTATACACGGCTTTTTTGAGCCTCTATAGATGATCAAAAATCTATGAGATAACATCCTAAATGGCCTACCAGCACACCTCGAGCCTTTTCTTACATCCTTTTCCTCTTTTGTCTCCTGTATTGTTCTACTTGATATCTGTGATCTTTGACACGTGTCATCTTCTTATTATTTTGTGTTATTTTTATTTTTTATTATCTTCTCTATTTATTGTACATTTATGTATACTCTGTGTTTCTAAATATTTGTAAAAAAAATGGAATTTCGATAGATAGTGGCAGTCCTCTCTGAACAATTGTGACAACTTCACATAAGTGCTATAGAATGGAAGCACATACAGGAGAATACTGACAGATGGTGATAGTAATTATGAAGACTCATCTGTGGAATCCTATGACGCTTACCGTGGTGCATATGGCTGCTAAGCGCCGCATGTGGAGTGTTGATCCTTCAACATCATAGACTACAGCCCGAGATTCACGCATCATCAAAATTATTACAGGAACTTGCTATGAATGGGTGGTCTTCACGGGACGACTTTCGTCTACCGCCAATTTTAATTAATAGGCTATGACTGGCATTTTACAATTAAAATTCATAAAAACCGGGGGTTTTAGAGCTCAGTAATCGATTAAAAATCCTTTTTTTTTAAATCTCCGTCGGGGATCGAACCCACGACCTTTGACTTTCACAATGCCTTGGCCATTGAGCTATACCTGTTGGTTTGTCATATTCAAAAAATAAAACAACTAAAACTTTGTATTAAACCACTGAAGTATCACTCAGAGGTTTCATACAGTGTTTTACTTGTTTTTTATTCTTGAAATTAACATAATTGTGATTTAAAACACTATGATTTCGTCTCAAAATACCATACATTTTGCCAAAAATAGGGATACACAAATTATTACATTTCTAAACTTTTAGTTACGTGTATTGTGAACTAGTTTTAATGTCTTTATAACAATATGCAATAAACAATAAATATAAAGCAAACAAACTAGAACATTAAGAATAACAGTTCTTTGTGCGATTGTTAATTACCCATGTCCCAAAAACTGAATTCACACTTTAATTATTCTATTGCTAGGTCACAATCGCCTTACACAAATTATCAATGTATCACATCCCTCCCAGTACCGGCTTTAGACCCTGCGGCGCCCTATGGCAATTTTTTTCTACCACCCCTATTGCTTGTATTTTATAAAATCTAAGATAGATTGGTTGCTCTCGGCGCCCCTAGCTTATTCGACGCCCTGGGGCACCGACCCACTTCGCCACCCCCTAAAACTGGCACTGATCCCTCCAATTTAGAGTTTATAGTCACCACAAATATGGATACAAATTGATTGTGTGTGTGAGTTGCTTATAGATTAATTTATGATTCAATGGCTTTATTCAATCCTGCTAGGAACCATTGTTAGATAGTTCATTTATTCTTGCACTAGTTTCGCTACCTTAATCGGTTATCGTCCCCAGACAATTTGTTCCTAGACTCATCGCTAATGACGTGGGGCGCACTGGACGTCTGGTGCACTGGCTGTCTCGCTAAACTAAACTAACCTAAGGCGGCACATATTGTTTGTTCTTCCAAATAGTAACACTAACCTGCCAGAGACTATGCCTCATGTGAAAGGGTTCAGACTGTTCAACTACATCGCCTCGGATGTTGATATATTGCAAGCAAGGGAGGCCCAGTTCAAGCACGAACTCCACGAACTCGTATGGAAGAGTAATTTGTTGGGTAATACATAAATAAAATTGAATTTGAAAGTTATTTAAAGGAAACTAGGAGGTTACCAGACTGTACTATTCTGATTTAACACACATATTGTTATACGGTGGGGGTCAAGACGTATGTATTCATACATTATTACTTATGTGCCAAATTATAAATTCATTATTTTATGTCACAATACCAAACACGGAATATGACATTCTTCTTCTTAACAGTCCTACAAGTAGACTGAAATTGCCCACTTTCTAAGTTCTGTCTCTTGCAAACCACGATCAATTTTGGTAGTGTTGTCTGTACTGTACCGCCATGGGAACCTTATTTACGGATAACCCTCGTAATAGAAAAGAAGAAAGGCTTCCAATGCTCATCAAACAGACGACTCCAACAAATTATTCTTGCAAACAAATTCGTGGAGTTCGTGCCTGAACTGGGCCTCCCTTTCGTGAAATATATCACCGTTCAAGTGGTTGAATAATAAGGTATAATACTCGCATTTTACCTTAGTTATTTGTACCTTATATTACGAATAACCCTAGTATATAAAATGAATCTAATAACTTATGACGATACATATTTCAAGTGTTTCGTGCGTGCATTGTTATACCTGAAAATGTCCAAACGGGTGATTATAATGCGAAAGTAAGATCTCTTAATCACGGTCTAGGAACATTTTCTTGTATGAAAACTTTTTGTAGTGTTTTTTAAGCGAAGCAAGAAGATATAAGAAGACCCTGGTTTGTAGCCATTGGACAGCAGCAACAATTACGCAAGACTCTTCCACGTCTTCGAGGTCTTCAACGGAAGCCATCAAGGCTTTTTTCGTTCCAAAGGCGCGTAATTCCGTCCCGGGCTCATTGCCGTTTTTGTTTACTTATTCATTGCCAAATGGCGTCTAAAATTACCGAGAACCGAAAGAAGAATTCATACTGACATCCCCGTTGATCAAAAGCGACTCCATGTCGCCGGGATCGTCATCGAAACGCGTGGTGAATGGATGAGGAGCAGATCACGACACGAAATAACTTTTCGAGAAACCCATTGAAAGTTTGGCATTAGCATGATATACACAGCCCATGCTGACTGGTACCGAAAACCTCGATATCCAATATTTCCTCTGTTATTTCTGTTCGCTTGTCGTACATGTATGTGTCGCCATATTGGCGTTTTGAACTAGTTACGTAGATCGCTACTTGACAGCCCTTCACGAGCGCGCTCAGTTGTGTGCCGACCGTCAGAAGGTCGCATTATGGCCGGCCCGGCATGTTATTCCGTCTGAGCCGGGAGTTTGTATAGTTGATCGTGAATTTATATGTTCTTCTGAAAAAGTATGTGTGTTGTTAATCTGCTCCTCGTCCTGCCACCACGCGACTGAATAACCACCTTTTAAAAAGAGGAGGGTGTTAATTTAAGATTGACAAACGTCAGTATTCTGCCAGGGCCACAAACAATGAATCATCTATCTCAGTCAAAACCCGGGCAGAAATATGACAGCGCCGTAATACTCGCGGCGCCGTCAGACTACATGTCGGCCATTTGACGAACTATCTGCTGTCTAATAACATTTACCTGCAACGTGAAACATCAAAAGAAACATTGTAGCTCCTGCAAGCGCCATCTCCTATGACGTCTTAAATCTAAAACATAGACTAACATTTTTATATTTATTTAATTAACAGAAGCGCAGTTCCAAGATACATATAATAATACAAGTTACATAGTATACATAAACATACAATACATACAAAAGAGAAATAAACATAAAAGAAGAAGAAGATGACATGTGTCAAAGATCACAGAGATCTAGGAAAACAATACCATCGACAAAAGAGGAAAAGGATGTAAGAAAAGGATCGAGGTGTGCTGGTAGGCCATTTAGGAGCGCCATTGCCGTTGTACTAAATTGAGTGCTCGGAGCTCCACAAGTACAACTGGGATCAAAAACAATGGATAGCTACGAGCACGGGTGCACTTATCTGGAACGTAGAAGTTAAAACATTCAAGAATCCCAATGTTGTGAATTGCACCGCAAAGAAGAAGGAGTGAATGTTTGAGAGCAGCAGTTTTCCTCCGGGACTCGATTTTTATATGTGCGTGTCAGACGAGCGAACAAAAACACGAGACAAAAGATCGTATGTCGAGGCTTTTCGGCATCGGCCTGCAGGGGCTTTATCGAGCTGATATCACAATCTTGTTTAATTAAATAAATTTAGTTGGAGGCATCCCATTACTAGCTGTAACATCGTCTTTGAGATCAGCGACCGTACGGTACATACCACACTCTGATTCACTAGAGTGCCTCCCGTGGACTGTTCTTGAATGCCAAGTACTTGGATGAATAAAACAACTCCAATGCACTGACTCGGTAACGCACTGGAGATAGTTAAACAATTAAATAAATTAAATCTCCCGTTATTCTCAAATGGTTCATGCACCATGTTCAGGTATGTTTTGCCGTCTCGGTCGGGACTTGTACGCTCCGAATAAGAGGGAAATTGGAAGGGAAGAAAACGATGATCTATCGTCTGTAATCCACTTCTACAAAGTATGGAGCTTGCATTATTGTTTATCATGCATTTAAATTGTTTATTATTGTAATGCTGCAGCAGAATGATGAGATGCTCACCTTGGAACGAAGGAACTCGCTTGGCGAAAACCCTCCCTGTCCCGTCCTGTTTTTGGAGACCCAGATGGGGACCCTTTAGGGCGCCGCAGGATCTAGAGTCGGCACTGTATGATGAAATAAAAAAAGTACACAAAGAGCTTAAAAATGATACCAACCACTACGTGCTAACTCGCAACGGCAACCATTTACAAACTGATTTTAAAGTGACGCACCAGAAAACGTGTCATTTCTTTCCAGTTTACCTAATATTAAACTTTTTTATCTACGGCTATGAAAGTTTCCGCATCACACATCTTTAATAACTAAGTAGTGACCGCGTGGAGTAAGGATCACAAAGCAAAAGAACTGGTTTTTGAAGCACAAAATTCGTATTTATTTTGAATAAACACTTGATTTCCTCGTCCGACCGGTACATGAGATTTCGCCGGCTGGACGAGAGGTTAACTGACGACTGACTGAACACTGTGACATCCAGCGCCGCCAAGGTAATCACGGCAAAAAACCAAATTAAAGATGAAAGTTGCACCAACTAGAAACGGAGCAACTGTCATAACGAATAAAATAACGTACGCAAACGCGGTGCAATTTTATATAATTAAAAATAGCATTATTAGATGTGCATGTCAGGCGAGCGAACAAAAATAAGAGACAATAAATCGTTTTTAGAGGCTTTTCAGCATCGGCCTAAAAAGAGCTATATGAAGCTGATATACTGAATAGAATACATATAAAGTGTTCCGCACATAATAATTCAAAATATGTATATCAAATGTGGATCAGAGAAATCAATTTGATTGGCGTGCACAATTATCGACACCACGCTCTTACTTTTTAGACGAAAGGTCTCATTTTCTTTACGATTTAGTACGATTTGCATATCGGAAGATGGTAATTGACATGTACGGACACCATTTCAGCCATTAATCTCACAGAAAGTTAACGCTTTCTACCCCTTGGAGCAAATTGATCTCAACGCTGCTTAACCGCAAAAACGAATCAAGAAAATTAGCTATTAGCCATTAAGTATATTACTCTCGAGTCTGTAGACTAACCAGGTGTGCTTAAGCAATGAGGGACATTATTTGTAAATATGTATATCTCAGGTATTACTGAAACATACATCACTAATTTCCTAGCAGGTGCCGCATTGTCTCTATTTTTATATTTACGGTAACTATCCACTTAATTCAATCAATTCCGAACATTACCCAACTCTTTTTCTTCTAGGGATGCTTTCTTTCCTTTCATTCCATTCGCTTGTGGAGTGTTGACGTCATAGACTACAGCCCGAGATTCACGCATCAGCCTTTCTTAATACAGGAATTTACTATGAATGGGTGATCTTCATGGGACGTCTTTCGTCTATCACCAATTTTAATGAATAGGCTGTGACTGTCATTTTACGGGTGAGGGATCAAATTCACGCCAACCGGAGTGTCTTAGAGCTCATAAATCGATTATTTTTTTATTTTATTATTTTAATCTCCGTCGGCGATCGAACCCACCTTTGGCCTGCAAAGCAAACGCTTTGACCATTGAGCTATATAATTATAATAATGTCACCAATTTTAATGAATAGGCTATGACTGTCATTTTACGGGTGAGGGATCAAATTCACGCCAACCGGGGGTATTTTAAAGTTCAAAAATCGATTACAATTTATTTTTATCTCCATTGGGGATCGAACCTACAACCTTTGGCTTGCAAAGCAAATGATTTCAAAAAGACAACCGATGCGAAAGGGTTAAAAAAAAGTGCGTTAAGACAAGGTACGAAATATTTATGGTGAGCCCCTGATTTTGGATCGCTCTTAATATAGCATTTTGCGAATATTCTAGAAAAGCAATTTTTCTTTAGCACGTTCATCAACATTTGCAGAAGTGCATCCGACTGCAGCGCATTCCGCTTTTTGCAATTCACAATTAGCGTCCCGCAAGCAAATATAATAAATATCTAGAAAGTGCATCGGTGCAGTTTTCCTAAGAAACACGCCACCTGCATATCGGCAGAGTTATCGACTTATTGAATATAATAAGAATTCTTATCTTCGGAAACTAATAGTATAAAAAGCTTGTGAATAAATGTTGACTGAATAACAGAGCAAAATGATTGAACTCTGTATTAAGTTATGGCGCAGAGACGTGGAATCTGACAGCAAGTCTTACCCGCTTGGTGAAAACCCTCCCTGTCCCGTCCTGTTTTTGGAGACCCAGATAACGGGGACCCGTTACTGGACGCACGCAAAAAACTACTTGTTAAAGAGTGGCCAAAGGCCTTCCCGTGATTGCATCAGTTAGATGTCAAATAGACCTTAGTCTAAGGCTGCGAAGTTAGTATACTACAGCGAGTCTCAAATTGTCTTCTTTGGTAACACGTTGCTAACCACGAAATACGTGGGAATGGATAAGGAAATGGTAAGGTTCGGAAATGGATTCTTAGCAAGTCTTACCCATAAAATAAAAGTCACCTAGCGTGCTATGTAGAGATCCATGCTCGGAGTGTCGCTCAAAGATAGAATCCGAAACGAAGAAATACGCAGAAGAACTCAAGCAGTGGATGCTATCCAACGAATAGGCACACTCAAGTGGCAATGTGACATATATGTACAAGAGACGACGGTCGATGGGGAAGAAAAGTATTGTAATGGCGCCTAAGAACTGGCAAACGAAGCATTGGCTGACCCCCTACAAGATGGACTGACGATATAAGAAGAATTGCGGGAGTGACCTGGATGCGGAAGGCGGAGGATCGAAGAGGATAGAGACGCATGCTGATGATGATGATGATTGAATAATAAAAAATAATAATGTACATACTCTGAATATATGCTACAGAGACATCTATCGTAATACGATGGTAACAATGGTATAAATACGTCAACTTTCGCGTATCTACTCAGGCAGAGAGATATTCGTGTGGGCTGCGCGGTGTAAAATAATAGAGCAAAGGTTGCAATGCTCGTGGTTCGAATCCCGCGTCTGCCGATATTTTTTCTGAATGAATTGACGCGTATACAATTTGATGTATAATTGTATGTGTGTATTTAATTACTTATAAGAATTCTCACTAATTTTGTATAATATAAGGGGAAGAACTATCTCGTAAAGGCGAGCCCGACGGTTTATTTTTATTTTTATGTAAACTCATACAGGAAAAATACCTACAGATGGTGATAGTAATGCTGAAGTGTCATCTGTGGATTCTATGACGCTTACCATGTTGCATATGGTTAAGCGCTGCATGTGGAATGTTGATCTGCCAACGTCATAGACTACAGCCCGAGATTCCCGCATCATCTTTATTATTACAGCAATTTACTATGAATGGGTGGTCTTCACGGGACGACTTTCGTCTACCGCCAATTTTAATTAATAGGCTATGATTGTCATTTTACGTGTGAGAGATCAAATTCACACGAACCGGCGTATTTTAAAGCTCAGAAATCGATTACAAATCTAACACGCCTTTGACTGATGAAATGATTGGTGATATTTGGTGCCCGTGGCAACTGATGCACTGGATGTCTCGCTAACCTAAGTTATTTCGCTAACGAGACCTATGGATCTCTGGACTCTACGATCACTGGACAAATCCTTAAGTGAGGTTAGGTTAGCGAGACAGCCAGTGCACCAGTTGTCCGATTGTACCAGACGTCCAGTTCGCCCTTCGTCGTTACCGATGAGTCTGGGAAAGAATTGTCTGGGGACGATAGGTCGTGTCACAAACTACAGCCATTCTATAAAACCTCTGTTTTAACAGTAAAAAATGCATTATTGGCATCTATAGTAATATCGACCCCTTAAAAGTACTGGAGAACTCTGGGAAATGCCTTAAGGTCACAGGTTCGATGAAAGGAAAATCGTGATCTATCTCCTTCTCGTGGTGGGAGGTGAGCGACATCAGTCGGCCAATATAGACAGGGACCGAATGTTGGCCGGAATAAGCTAACACCCAGCTAACCTCATCAGGTCAAGCTGGTTAGGGCACTCTATTGTCCTGGAGGGAGTAAATGCTCTCCTAAGGCGGATGAACCTTTATGGTCAACGGCATTAGGATGTGGAAATAAAGGGGAAAATACCACATTAAAGGTCTTAAAAGACATCCCATGTATCAGCAAAAAAATGATTGCTTGGAGATCGAGATGCAAGATTCTGTTGCTGCAAACCAATCCACCGGATTGATACTACGAAGAAGAAGTAATATCGTAGTATGTTGTAGCATTGAAGTATTTAAGGAGAGCACAATTACTACTGCAACACCCTTGCGAGTTTTACTCATATACAGCTATAGTATATTACAGGTAGGCAAGGTGAACGACCGAATGGGCTCGATAGTAGTTATCACGCAGAAGGTCCCCTTAACCAGGGTCGGTAGGTCTCCGTTGCCTGGGAAACCACTCGGCAATACACCTGGATTTCCCATACTAAATACTCAATTTGTGATAATTGTGAAATTGCATTTTAAATTCACAAATAATCATGTATTAATTAAACTATCTTGATAGATAGATGTAACGTATTTGTGTTAACATTTTTCAATACTTTACGGCTTGGAGTAATACATATTATACTCTCAATTATAAAACAAGTATATGAAGCATAAATGTACTTATCTGGTCTATTTTCATATATCATGTTGGTTTTTGTATCCTTTAGCTATCAGATGATGCATAAAAAACTATTCTTAAAAGTAGCAAAACGATATATCACGTAAACCGATGTCAACGCTAGGGGAATCTTACACGGCATATATCGGTTACCGATGCGAAAGGGTTAAACACGTACAAATCTAAATCAAATCTCATATTTAATGAAATTTCTTTCGTCAATTTCGGTGAAAAAGAAACGGCAGACGCTGGGATTCTCTTATTTCTGTTCTGTGCACGGCACAATCATCCATAACTAATTACTCTGCCTTAATGACTCGAGAAATTTAACGTATTTATTGATATCAGCTTGATATAGGTCTTTTAGGCTGATGTTGTAAAGCCTCGAAAAACGATCGTTTGTCCCTTATTCTTGTTCGTTCGCCTGACATGCACATCTAATAATGTTAGTTTTAGTTATATAATATAACACGGCGTTTGAATATGCCATTTTATTATGACAGTTAGTGTCATCTTTGTTTTCTTTTTTGCCGCGATTGTCTTGGCGGCGCTGGATGTCACAGTGTTCCGGCAGTTGTCAGTTAACTTTCGTCCGGCCGGAATCAAAATAAATGCGAATTGTGTTTCAAAATCAAGTTCTTTTTGTTGTCAATCTGCTCCTGCATTCTTCCTCCACGCGGCCACGTGACGAACCCGCGACTTGTCGTCTTTTTAAAAGACGGAGGATGCCATTATATTATTGATTATTGATACTTTCGTATTGTAACAGATGTCAGTTTACTGTAAATTGAATGTGTAAGAGAGTTAAGTGTGTATTTTTACATTTTTGACATTCAATCCATCTTTATTTATTCGTTAAAAAAATCAGCTGCTTTTGATGGCAAAAAAAAAACGTTTGGGAATAAATGAATCAGTCAACGAACCGCCAAAACCTTGTGAATAATTATCAGAACATTGACATGTACTTCAGCTTTAACTACCAGGTTATCAGGTACATAATACTTCAATGAAGCTCTCTTCCGCACAGGTAGTTGTTACCTGACATATTGATCCGATTGTGTTTATGGTCGCATGCAAGGTAAAGGTCGGCCGACGCACTCGGGTATCATTATTTAAGTATTATACGAATCGCATATACTGTAGAACTCGTTTTTAATTTAATGCTCGGGTTTAAATTTATGTAAATTACCCATTATATGACATATTGTACAGTACAATGTTGCTTATATTTACTCACATGTTACACTTTAATCAAGTTGAATTGCCAATCGTTAAATTACTTTATTTCTTTATTAAAGGAGAAATGATATTGCAGCATTTGAGAACTAGAGAAATGACTCCTTACCTGCCAATTTCTTCACTACTATTCAGTTATACTCCATACGTAATAGAATTTTTTACCTTTTACCATACAACGTGATAGATACGTATTAGTGTACTTTACCATAAAATGTCATTTAATTTATCAGTGATTGCTTGATGTATGCGACTGTTGACTTCTCTTTTTGTTCTGCCATCCCAGGTGATCGTAATTCCAAAGTATACAAACTCTTTTGCATCATTTAGGGGCACTCTAGCATTGATATATTAATTTCCTTCTGCTCATTGCGGCTTACTCTCATGACTTTGGTTGTTGTGCTGCTTATCTTCATATTGTACTTAGAATTAAATATGTTTTCCATGGATGTCAGCGCTTCAGTGAGTTCATCTTCAGTTTCAGCAATCAGAGCAATGTCGTCAGCAAACCTATCATATCAATCTTTTGGCCGTGTATTTTAACCCCCTCTCTATGGCCCATTCTCGAGTCAAAGAATATTACTTTAAGACTTCGCAAGCAACTTGCCAAAACATTTGTTTGGAGCATCTTGATGTACGACTGTGAGACATGGTGCTTATCTGAAAGTGATAAAAAAAGACTAGAGGCTTTTGAGATGTGGTCGTACGTTCCTGGAGAGACCACGTCACGAACAATGAGGTTCTCAGGATAATCAAGGAAGATAGGCACCTAATAAGAACCATCTCGGAGAGGCGAGCCCGATGGATTGGTCACATCATGCGCCACGATGGTCTTCTTCACGACATTGTGGAGGGGATGGTTGAGTTTAGAAACTGTAGAGGGCGCCCTAGATGTGAGTATTAGCAGCATGTGTTCGAGGACATGAATTGTAGCTCTTCCGCTGAGCTGAAGAGGCCTGCAGAGGATCGAGAGGAATGAAGATCGAGATGCAAGATTTTGTTGCTGCAAACCAATCCACCGGATTGATACTACTAAGAATGTTTATGCCGTCCCTCTTTAGGTATTAAAATGATTGATCTTATGTGTATCATCAGCATCATTATCAGCCTGTATCCGTCCACTGTTGAACGTAGGCCTTCCGAATGAGTCTCCATCTTCTTTGATACTCTGCCTTCCGCATCCAGGTCACTCCCGCTATTCTTATTATCTTCTTCTATTCTTCTTCTTGTCGACGTCAAATTATTTTTAGTTCAGTATCTGGCAACATCGATAGCCCGCGTGTTGCGCAGAACTAGGTCTTGAGATGTGCAGCTTGTTGGGCACATGGAGCAGGATCTTCTTATGTCGTCAGTCCATCTTTCAGGGGGTCGGCCAATGCTTCGTGTATATAATGTATTTATTGTACACTCCGAATATTAAAAATGTATCTCTATTAACCTGTTCGCATCGGTACCCGATATATGCCTTGTAAAATTCCCCTACCGTTGACATCGGTTTAGGTGATATATCGTTTTTCTACTTTCTTAGAATAGTTTTTTATGCATCATCTGATAGCTAAAGGATGCAAGAACCAATGTGATATATGAAAATAGACCAGATAAGTACATTTCTGCTTCAAATACTAGTTTTATAATTTACAGTATAATTTGTTATCAAACCGAGCCGTAATGAAAGGGATAAAACGGTATGCAGCGTAATACATTAGTTGAAAGTGAACCGAATTACTAAATGCATGAGTCTATTCTGTGGAACATAAAATAATAACAATAATCAAACAAAAAAATGGTTAGTATTCTCGGGATATGTTCAGTTTGCGGTGGGACTTCTAGGAAAAGTGTGGTGAATATTTAAGGTAGATAACTGGTACAATGGCACTGTCTTAACCCTTTCGTTACGGCTCGGTGGAATACAAATTATACTGTCAATACGGTGTGAATTTTTCAAACCATTTTTTTTGTTTAAAACTAGTATTTGAAGCATAAATGTACTTATCTGACCTATTTTCATATATCACATTGGTTATTGTATACTTTAGCTATCTGATGATGCATAAAAACTATTATATTTATTGTGTAATGCAATAAATGTGGTGGCATTGACACATGTGGCTTACAGAAAAATCGCTCATGTGACGAAACCTAACGATATTTATTTACATGCTTTACAGATTCATGTAAAGAATACATGTAGGTTGATAAAGGGAATGACTGCAGTTTCAAATTCCTACCGTAGATGTCACAATGAGCACTGAAAGTAGCAAAAAGATATGTCACCTCAACCGATGTCAACGGTAGCGGAATCTTTGACGGCATATGCCGACAACCGATACGAAAGGGTTAAATGCTTGTTTATGTCGGGTATATCTCCGTTGACCATAAAGTGTTCATGTGGAATACGTAATGAAGCCATCATTACTTCATGGAATGAAACAGCGCCGCTTGACATTGCAAATGCTTGCATTATGCATTACATTACTGGTGTTATTGTTATTACGATTGTATGCTTGGAAAACCCGTCTTAACAGTGTGATTATTCATTACTTAATTTGTTGATAAAGCACAGGGTCATTTAAAGTCAACCCTGAAGAAGACCCCTGCAATGCCAGTCGAAATATTGGAAAAGAGTAATTCGCCACACGCGACTAAACCCAAAAGTCAAAATACTAAATCTGGCTTTTTTTCGTGTCAGCGACGTCAAATTATTTCTGTCTAGTGTATGGCAACATCGATAGTGTGGTGCCTAGCATTAGGTCTTGAGGTGTGCAGCTTGTTGGGCGCATGGAGCAGGATCTTCAGGTCTCCGCAGTCGCACAACAGTGGCTCTCCCTGCCGAAGAATTCCCCATTGTCTTTTGTTCTACCAATGGGGAGCATGAAACGAACCTCCACGCGGTGCCCCCTGGAAACGGAATCTCGGACTTCTTCCTCCGGCCAATCTTTCCAACCCAGCGACAATAAAATAAAATCTCAAGACCTAATACTGGGCAGCACACGGGCTATCGATTTTGCCAGATACTGAGCAAAAATAATTTCACGTCGCTGACACGACGAAGAAGAAGGCTGTTGATTAAAATTTTAATTTAAGTAATTATACTCGTCTAATTTAAGTGGTTTTTTTTTTGTTGTTGTTTATAAATGGATTAAACAACAAGTGAGTCAGTTAGTGTCCAGCGTGTCCTACATGCCACTTGCAAGTGGGTATTGAACAATGTGGGTCACAAGTGGTATGACCCATACAAGGAGCGCAGACCTCCAACATGGACGTACGTAATTTGATTTCTATGACTAACTCAACTGATTAATTTTAATATTGACACAACTAGTCATAGCATTAATTTATATTTTTATATATTTTTTTTAAAGCGAAAACTGTCTTAAAGCTAAGGTGTTTAACCAATGCATCCTGCCTGTATTAACTTATGAAGCAGACACGTAGAATCTGACAGCTAAGTCTTACAAATAAAATTAAGGTCACCCAGCGTGCTATGGAGAGATCCATGCTCGGAGTGTCGCTAAAAGACCCATTCATAGTGTATTCCTGTAATAATAAGGATGATGCATAAATGTCGGGTTGTAACGGGTCCGCCACCTAACATTTTTTTTTTCAACTAGTGCTTATTTTGTGAATGGTAACACTTAACTCATGTTTGATTTCACAGATAATTATTTTTATCCTTCCGCTGAACGAATATGGTTGTGTATACGCTTGAACAACGCTGGAAAATATTGCGACATTACTTTAAGAATCATGCTATTGTCCGCTATCTAACTTTTTTTTTTCAACTAGTACTTATTTCGTGAATGGTAACACTTAGCTCATGTTTGATTTAACAGATAATTAGTTTTATCCTTCCGCTGAACGAATATGGTTGTGTGTACGCTTGAACAACGCTGGAAAATATTGCGACATTACTTTGAAATTCAGGCCATTTTTCTTCAAAAATGAGCAAGGAGTGGCCGTTACAGTCAATGGCGATCGTTATCGGGCCATTTTTGTTCACAAAAATTGAAGAGGAGTATATCGGCAACATTTGGTTTCAACAGGACGGCGCTACGTGCCACACAGCCGAAACTACACTCGATGTTTTGCGCTCAATTTTCAAAAAAAAAAAAGTTTTTGGCGGACCCTTTAGTATGTGGCAGTGGCGGATACAGTGCTTATCCACATGTAGACTGGTAAGTTATCGAATCCACAGATGAGACTTTAACATCACTATCTGTCGGTATTCTCCCGCATGTACTTACATAAAAAAATGCTAAGAATTACTCCCTCCTTGGCATGTTACGTCTAGTGGATGAGCACAGTTTAATAATTATGTATACTAATCTTAGTAGTAGAAATATGTCGTCTGTTGATATGTGTTGGGTTGCAATAGATACTGATAGGATCCACAGATGTAAATCTTCAAAATTACTATCACCATCTGTAGGTATTCTCCTGTATGTGTTTACATAAAAAAATCACATTACATTTACCATACCTGCTCTCAAACCGCAATAAAGACCACTGGGCATCTGTCAGCTTCCAGATCATTTGTTGTTACCTAAGTTAACTCCGCATCTCTAAGTGCCGGTGGGCATAGCTCAATTGTCAAAGCGTTTGCTTTGTAAGCCAAAAGTCGTGGGTTGGATCCCCGACAGAGGTAAAAAATAAAAATAATGATTTTTAATCGATTTCTGAGCTCTAAAATACCCCCGGTTGGTGTGAATTTGATCCCTCACCCGTAAAATGCCAGTCATAGCCTATTAATTAAAATTGGTGGTAGACGAACGTTGTCCCGTGAAGATCATCCATTCATAGTTAATTCCTGTAAATAATAAGGATGATGCGTGAATCTCGGGCTGTTGTCTATAATATGCACTATGGTAAGCGTCATAGAATTCCTCAGATGAGACATCAGAATTACTATCACCATCTGTCGGTATTCTCCTGTATGTGCTTACATAAAAATTAAAAATAAACATGTGTATATATCCGATGAAATAATCCACTTTCTATTAGTAAAAAGTGTCATACAATTTTAAGATAAGAATATTTATATTTTTCGCTTATATGCGACAACAGGTTATCATTCTTTCAATGATTCAATTCAAACTCTGACCTGATTGTGACCCCAAGGAACAATAATCGATGAAGACTACATTGACAGTCATACTCGTATACGACACCCAAAAATGTCTTGTACAGCAGTGATCTCAAAGAGAAGTTAGGACCATGGTGACTGACTTTGACTTGACCTTTGTGGCTCCAGTTTCTGACGACCTTCTGCTTCGTAGTATCAATCCGGTGGATTGGTTTGCAGCAACAAAATCTTGCATCTCGATCTCCACTGCTCTCGATCCTCTGCAGTCCTCTTCAGCTCAGCATAAGAGCTACAACTCATGTCCTCGAGCACTTGCTGCAAATACACCTATCCCCCGATTTACACGCGCCTTGTTTTACACGTTTTCGCTTTTACACGGTTTTCCAAATAAGTTTTTTTTGTTTTTATCGCACTCTACTGTGTTTGAACACGTGCGCTGTGTACACATCTCACGGGGAATCCCATGCACACGCACACTGTGTCTGTATTTCTTCGCATAAAATTAAAGTTTTATCTACGGAAAATTGTATTTGAGTGAAAGTTTCACAGTTTCAGAGAATTTAATTTTCCGTATTCGTAAATTACAAGTGAGTGCATAATTTAGATTATTATAAATTAAAATAAATTTAAAAAATATATAGGCTTACAATGTCGAAAGAAGTTAAAAGAAAAGTTATTTCTTTAGAAATTAAAATCGAAATTTTGGATCGCTTACGAAAGGGAGATAGAGTAGTAGATGTTATAAAAATCATATAGCATGAACGAAGCTACAATAAGAACTATTAGAACAAATGAAAACACAATTAGAAAGAGTGTTGCAGCTGGCAATACCACGAGTATGGGCACAACATCATACACCAGAAATATCGCAATGGAAAAATGGAGAAAGCGTTAATGCTTTGGATAGAAGATCAAGTACCCATTGATACGGCCGCTATAACAAATAAAGCATTACAAACGAATTACCATCTTCTTCTTCGACTTTGAAAGAAGCCAAATTTTTGGCAAGTCATGGCTGGTTTGAAAGATTTAAAATAAGACATTCTTTACACAGCTTAAAATTAAAAGGTGAACTGGCTTCTGGCGACGTAGATGCAGCCCAAGAATATCCAGCAAATTTTGCAGAAATTATTAACGACAATTCATACACCCCTGATCAGGTTTTCAATGCTGATGAGTCAGGGTTATTCTGGAAAAAAATGCCTGAAAGGACGGCTAGTGGTCATAAAGCAGCAAAAGATCGCATAACAATTCTTTTCTGTAGCAATGCTTCAGGAGATTATATTATGAAACCATTAGTGATTAAAAATCAAAAATGCCCCGTGCCTTTAAAGGAGTAAACATCAATAATCTTCCCGGGTAATAAGAAAGCGTGGGTTACTGCTACAATGTTTACTGAATGGTTTCATTAATGTTTTATCCCAGATGCCAAAAAATATTTAAGTTCAAGGGGATTGCCTTTTAAAGTGCTATTGTTAATTGACGATTCGCCGGGTCACCCACAAGATCTAGAATATGAGAACGTTGAAGTAAAATTTTTTACCAAAAATACAACTTCATTATTACAACCATTGGACCAAGGCATAATTTCTACTTCTAAAGCTTTGTACATAAAACGAGCCTTTACATATATTTTGGAACAAATGGAGAACAACGAATCTTTAACAGTTATTAGTGCTTGGAAAATTTTTACAATATTAGACTGTGTGAGGCATATCGCCTTATCATACACTGCGATTAAGCAAACAACGCTCAATAGCTGTTGGAAAAAATTGTGGCCAAATGTAGTCAAAAATGAACATTCCATTTCAACGTTAAATGATGAATATTCGCAGATAGTACAGATGGCGCATTCATTGGGCGGAGAAGGTTTTGATGATTTTACTGATGATGATATCGCAGAGTTAATGGCTGATAAAGAACTAAGTGAGGATGATTTAGTTAACTTAGTTTGCGAAAGTGAGTCTGACAAATCTGATGAAGAGGAATTAGTACCATTAACATTCACTGCTAAAGTAATCCGCGAAGGACTCGCATTGGGAAGAAAGCTGGGTAATCATTTTATACGAAATGACACAAACTTTGAAAGTGCTTTACGATTCCAACGTGACATAAATCGCTGCTTGGCTCAATATGAAGAAGTTTACAAAGATCTTTCAAGAAATTCGAAGCAATTGTTAATTAACCGATTTTATTACCACCTCTCAGAATGTAAATATTTCTGCTTCAAACATCGAATCGGCACAAATAACTTCGAGTGATGAAAGTGAATTCCAACCTTCGATTCCGAAAAAAAGAATGAGATTAATTTCTGATAGTGATGAAGGATAATAAAACACCTTTGGTTTTATTTTTTGTTCTTCTGCTTAATGTATGTATTGTAATTAAATAAAAAAACAGTGTTTCCGTAATATATTACATATTTTAACCTGTCAATGCATTTTATTTTCATTTCTGTGTACACCTAAAAATATTGAAAAAAATCACAACTGTTAAATAGCAAAATTATGAATTTTCTGCAAGCTTTTCGATTTACACGGTTTTGACTTGAAAATTTTTAATTTTCGACTTACACGTTTTCGGTATCCTGTAAATCGGGGGATTGTACTCTATGGCGCCCTCTACAGCTTCTTCCCTCAACCATCCCTTTCACAATGTTGTAAAGAAGACCATCGTGTAACGTGATGTGACCAATCGCCTCTCTGAGATGGTACTTACTAGGTTATCCTCCTTGATTATCTTTTGAAACCTCATTGTTCGTGACGTGGAAGTTCCAGGAAATTCCGAAAATTCTTCTATATGACCACATCTCCCTGACGACCATATGCTCTAATTAAGGGAGCCGATATCTTGATGATAAAAAGAGATCTCGGTCTGGCATTCAAAAAACTATGTGAGTTATGTAGTTTCTTCCGGTATTTCACCATGAAACCACTTATTTTTCTATATAAAGGACGAATCCGCGCTATCCTTGAATACGGCAGTCACTCATGTGTTGGGACACAAAGTACCTTCTAAATTTAATTGCCTTAGTTCAAAGAAGGGCAATTCGTTTGATAGACAATAACATAATAAATTTCTAACCTATAATCAATGGAACACAAGTTTAAGATTGGTTCACTTAGTATTTTCTACGGTTATTGTTCAGTCGCTGCTCTTAGGAACTTAAAGAACTTATTACTTCTGCTCGCAATCACAACCAACAAACTCGCCTTACACTTGCCGACCATCCACCCACGGTTATCATGTATCAACCAAGAACTAACAATTTCCTAAGTTCTTTCCTAAATGCCTCCGGTATGCTCTGAAATTCTCTTCTAGTGACTGTGCTTCCTGATTCCTACAATATGGATTTCTTCAAGAAAGACACAAATATGCAATCTCACCAATCAACACACAAACACACGTTTCCCGGGTGCAGCGTTTTCATTCCTGGCTGAGACTATTGTAAAACAACAATAAAATAGACACATTTGTCGAGGAGTAAAGATCAGTGGTTAAGGCGTTTGCTTTCGAAACCGAACGTCAGTTCGATCCCCGACGAAGATCGATTTCTAATCTTTAAAAATACCCCCGATTGGTGTGAATTTGATCCCTCACCCGTAAAATGCCAGTCGTAGCCTTCGTTCAGCCAGACGTATAGCCAGCCACCCTGGCTGAACGTCATAGAGTGAACTGTTCTCGACCGGTTGTGCTCTCCTGCATGTGATTACATAAAAAAATAACTTGTCAAATTGTATAGACCATAACGAAAATAGTTGCCTTTTGACCCTTGATTCAATTGCGAAGATATCATCATCAGCCTGCATCCGTCCACTGTTGAGTCTCCATCCTCTTCGATCCTCCGCCGTCGAAGGTCACGGTTATTTTCTTATGTCGTCAGTCCACCTTGCGGGGGGCCAGCCAATACTTTTCTTCCCCATCGACCGTCGCCTCTTCAACAAATATGTCACATTGTGTGTGCCTATTCGTTGGGTAGCATCCACTACTTGAGTTGCGTATTTCCTCGTTTCTCTTTCTTTTAGCGACACTCCAAGCATGCATCTCTTCATAGCACGCTGGGTGACCTTTATTTTATGTAAATATACATATACTATACATAAAATTCTTTTTTCAACGCGTCAATCCAAGCACAAAAACAACGGCAGAAGCGGGATGCGAACCGCGGACCTTGGAAACCAACTATGCCCAGGTATTCATACCGCTCGGCGAACTGCGCCATTGGTTGCTCAGACAAAGAGTGAAATAGTATTTATATCATTGTTATCATCACGACAGATGTCGCCATAGTATATATTCAAAGTGTGTATATTTTTATTATTATTCTGACATTTATTCACAAGCTTAGCGGTATGAATACCTGGGCATAGTTGGTTTCCAAGGTCCGCGGTTCGCATCCCTTCTGCCGTTGTTTTTGTAGTTGACGCGTTGAAAAAAGAATTTTTATGTATAATATTTAAGTAATAATATTGTAATATAGTCAATGATCTATAAAAGTAGATTAGAATATTGAAATAATAAAATAATATTCTAATAAAAATTAAAAAAAAAAATTAATTTATTTTATGTGTAAGACATGCTGTTAGATTCCACGTCTCTGCGCCATAAGTTAATACAGGGAGAATGCATTGCTTAAACGCCTTCGATTTTAAGACATTGCGGAATTTTCGCTTTTAAAAATGTACTTTAGTTTTCTAAGTACTGCCCATCCTAATTGTATACGCCTGTCGAAGTGATGAAGATATCATTTGATTGATTTATATTTTGTCAATAATACTATGAAAATTAAGGAATTCAATTTTAATTGACTGTGTATAATTTATCAGTCGTTCAATTATTGCATTGCGCCATTTATAATTTTCGTCGAAAGCCACGGTTGGTTTAAAAATGTCTCTGAAAATCGTCAAGGGGGAAAAATGCTATTGCATAAAAAAAATCCGATTTCTTGGCAAAGTGGAGATTGCAGAATTGAATTGTGGCTTCTTCAGATGGCGCCGATGTCAAATGCGGTTTTGTGATATTTTTGTTTGTCATTGCGAATTACAACATTCCAATTAATACTGAAATACTTTCACCTGGATAGATTGCTTTTTAATAGTAGCAAAGTACTTGAAACATTGCTGCAAAAATCGTAACACAATAGGCTTAAGACAAAGAGTAAAAAGTTTAGACGAATTAAATTCATGCAAATATAAAAATCTTTTACTTGTATATACATAACTAAATGTGTCATTTTTGAAGTAACAGATTTGTTTAATATGTTCTCAAGTATAGTTTGTATAGTACATACTAATATCCTCCTCTCTTTCAAAAGGTGTTATTCAGTCGCGCTATGGCACGAAGAGGAGCAGGTTCGCAAAACAAAGACTTTTTCTGAAGCACATTGACATATATTTATGATAAAATTTACAAGCTTCTGGCCCAGGCGCAATGGCATGCCGGCCGGCAGTACTGCGACCTTCTCGGCCATCAGCACACAACTGCCGCGCTCGTGATGGGCTTTCGCCCAGCGTCACAAGCGGCGGTCTTTATCACTAGTCCCAAATTCCAATATGGCGGACACATTCATGTCTGACAAGCGAACAGAAGTAATAGACGAAAGATTGTAAATCGAGGTTTTCGGTACCAGTCGGCAAGGGCTACATCATGCTGATGTGTCAATACGAGTAATTTCCTTTTTCTTCCTCTATTTTTCTCCAACATAGTCCAGTGGAATAGTCTAGCGGAATTTCCTGGAGAGACCACGTCACGAACAATGAGGTTGTCAGCATAATCAAGGAAGATAGGCACCTAGTAAGAACCAGCTCAGAGAGGCGATCGGTCACATCATGCGCCACGACGATCTTCTTCACTACATTGTGGAAGGGATGGTTGAGGGTAGAAACTGCAGAGGGAGCCCTATACGGGATTATTTGCAGCAAGTGTTCGAGGACATGAGTTGTAGCTCTTATGCTGAGGTAAAGAGGGTTGCAGAGTGAAGAGTGGAGATCGAGATGCAAGATTTCGTTGCTGCAAACCAATCCACCGGATTGATACTACGAAGAAAAAGTCCAGTGGTAACAGCGTTTTTTTTCTCGTTCAGACGCTATCGGTTCAAATACCGAGCTTGATTTTTTAAAGTTGATTCAATCAAATCTGGAGGCTCCCGCGAGCTATCTATGTTCCCATGTGGACCTCCGGGTCGTTACCGATGAGTCGTTGAAAGAATTGTGTGGGGACGATAGGTCGCGACAGTGTGAGGATATTATTGCAGGCACAAATAAGTGTCACACTGCATAATTTTATATTTCTTAATATAAAGAATAATCGATAAAAATAAGTAAAACCGATAATTGGTTACCTGCTATCCAATTTATTGACTTCTACCAAGCGCTATAATCTATCAATTACACCATTTAATTTAATATTCATTGAAACTGATTACACAACTAACGTTTAATTCACTCCCAACCTTGACTTTTGATCATGTGCTCATATTTTGTACAACACATCTCCTGAAAGTTCGCGGAAATGGATCTGCGAATCTGAATTAATGAGATTTATACCTGTATGACTAAGATCTTTAAACAGTTTTGCAATACATTTTTTGCCACACCTTTTTATGCGATCATAATTGCCAAAAATTCGTTTATGCGATCACATTGCGCATAATTTACTTTTTAATACGATGATATAGTTTTGGAATATGCGTGAGCGTATTTTAACTCGATTTTTTTTTTATCTATCAGACGATGCATGGAAAACTATTATATTTAACAAACGTTCATTATATTACTCCATACATGTGGTGGCATTGACACATGTGGCTTACAGAAAAATCGCCCCTGTGACGAAACCTAACGATATTTATTTACATGCTTTACAGATTCCTCTAAATAATACATGTAGGTTGATAAAGGGAATGACTGCACTTCCAAATTCTTACCGTAGATGTCACAATGAGTACTGAAACTAGCGAAACGATATATCACGTCAACCGATGTCGAATGTCGGGGAATCTTCGACGGCATATGCCAACATCCGCTGTGAAAGGGTTAGAAATGCTGAGTATCGAACACCCAAATAATAATCTGGTACTAAATCCGCAGTCTTTGCAAGTTCGCGGGCTCTTGCCCTGGAGGCTCCCGCGAACCATCTATGTTCTCATGTGGACCTCAGGGTATGCAGGTATTCTAAGGCAAGGTTAATGGAGAAAAGATGTATTAGTCCCTTTTTTTACGTAAACACATACAGGAGAATACCAACAGATGGTGATAGTAATTTTGAAGTTTCATCTGTGGAATTCTATGACGCTTACCGTGTTGTATATGGCTAAACGCTGCATGTGCGGTGTTGATCCGCCAACGTCATAGACTACAGCCCGAGATTCACGCGTCATCCTTTATTATTACAGGAATTTACTATGAATGGGTGGTCTTCACGGGACGACTTTCGTGTAACACCAATTTTAATTAATATGCTATGACTGACACTTTACGGGTGATGGATCAAATTCACACCAACCGGGTATTTTAGAGCTCAGAAATCGATTAAAAATCCATTTTTTTTAAATCTCCGTCGGGGATCGAACCCACGACCTTTGGCTTGCAAAGCAAACGCTTTGCCATTGAGCTATGACTGCCGGCAAAGTAAGTATGAGTGGTTAGGACTAGATAAATGGTATAAATTCAATTGAATATATGTACTGATATTGGCATTAGGACAAGCAAGTGTTGGCCTTCCAATCAGCTGTTCAGCCGGAAATCGAATCTATAGACCGTTCATACAAAATGTAGAAATAGGCAGCTCCGGCAACGTTGTATGGGCGGAATAAATAGCATTCCATAGCTGTTTTTTTTTTACTATTACTTCAATACCGACGTAACAGTACCTATAATATAACCAAAAAAAAATCTACCTGCATTTATATGTCTATCTTTCTGTAACATAGAAAAATAATGTTCCAGAATGTTTTATTATCTGTTATTTTATTTCAACACTACCCAGTCCGATTACACAATATGTGTGTAATCACCAGAGATCTCAAACCCTTTCAGTGAGAGTCATATTTAATTTTATTTGAACACGTGACGATAGATTTAGCAATTCTTTAAAAAACAGTCGGCCTCCAGCGTAAGTTTAATCGCGTAACGCGCGGACTGGATAGTGTTAATAGTAGATTATTATACAATAGTTGTGTACAAAATGTGAATAAATATCAACGGAGAGTACATTTCTCACCTCCGATTTGCAGATGACATAGTGCTAATAGCCGAATCACCTGACAAGCTTCAAGACATGCTCTACGACCTCAATGAAGCACTGGTCTGAGAATGAACATAGATCAAACTAAAGCCATGATAAACAGTTCATATTTCCCAGAATTTTGACCCTATTTCCATTGGGAAACACAAACAGATCTTGTAAACGTCTATACCTATCTGGGACAAGTAATACAACTAGGACGAAGTAACTTCTCAAAAGAAATCTACAGGCGTATACAACTGGGATGGGTATACAGTTCATTTTTAAAGCGAAAATTCTGCAATGTCTTAAAACTAAGGCGTTTAACCAATGCATCCTCCCTGTATTAACCTATGGCGCAGAGACGTGGAATCTAACAGCAAGTCTTACCCATAAAATAAAGGTCACCCGGCGTGCTATGTAGAGATCTAAAATACCCCAGGTTGGTGTGAATTTGATCCCTCGCCCGTAAAATGCCAGTCACAGCTTATGAATTAAAATTGGTGGTAGACAAAAGTCGTCCCGTGAAGACGATTTATTCATAGTGAATTCCAGTAATAATAAGAATGATGCGTGAATGACGGGCTGTAGTCTATTACGTTGGCGGATTGACACTCCACATTCAGCTCTTAACCATATTTTGAATTGTGAGCGTCATATAATTCACATATGAAACTTCATAATCGCTATCACCATCTGTCGGTATTCTCCTGTATGTGTTTACGTAAAAAATATTTTTATAATTCACATTTTAAAACATTATTTTATCATTTAATTCAAGCAATCAAATAGATTCCCTCCTCGATAGGATATCAAAGATGCGGAACGTAAGGTCACCTTATTCTTCAAGACTTGAAGGCTATTTTTTGAGGCTGTAGTTTCTAAAGTTACCAGTTACAATCTGAATGTGACTGCGGCGTGGAGCAGAGTCTGTCACACCTTCTGGAGTGTGCGCTGTGTCCGAGTAGCTGCACCCAGGAAGACCTGATGATGGCCGGGAGTAACGCCATCGACGTCGCTCACTTCTGAAAAGGCAGGATCTGACCTTATTGTTTCCGACACGATTATATATATAGTTACAATAAATAGGATCCGTCGCATTTCGTCCACAGACAGTTCGTTCAACGACTCATCGGTAACGATGTGGGGTGCACTGAATGTCTGGTGCACGGGACATTTGCACCTCGGATAACTGGTACACTGGATGTCTCGCTAACCTAACCTAAGTTATTTCGTTAACGAGACCTATGGATCTCTGGACGATCACTAGACAAAACCCTAATTTAGGTTAGGTTAGCGAGACAGCCAGTGCATCAGGTTCCGGGAACCAAATGTCCCGTTCTCCACATGTCTAGTACACCCCACGTCGTTACCGATGAGTTGTTGAACGAATTATCTGGGGTCGATAGGTCGTGACACCCAATAAGTAGTGGCTCGTCTTTTACTCCATTGTCGGTTCGATAAGATGCTTACTACCCTTTACATAAGGAAGAAGAAAAAACGACTTCACGTCGCCGGGATAGTTATCGTATTGGGTGGTGGCAGAATGAGGAGCAGATGAACAACACACAGACTTTTTCCGAAGTACGTTGACATATATAATAACAAGATAAAAATTGACAAACTTTGGTATTCGATTCAGACCGCGAACCAATCAACGATCTATCTCCGTTAAAGGTCGAGCCGAACTGACGGCGCGCTTTTAAACACCCGCAGCGCCCTTCTATATGACCTGTCGGCCCTTTGACGAATTATCTTCTGTCAAAACAACCAAAATGGCGACAAATACATGTCCGACGAGCGAACAAAAATGAGAGACGAAAGATTGTATATCGAGGTTTTCGGCACCAGTCTGCAAGGGCCATATCATGCTGATGTCAATACATATTAGGTTGGTTGACTTCAATTTATGGTAGAAATATGCTTGCTCTATATCATCATCAGCCTGTGTCCGTCCACTGTTGAACGTAAGCCTCCCGCATGAGTCTCTATCCTCTTCGATCCTCCGCCTTCCGCATCCAGGTCACTCCCGCTATTCTTCTTATACATCAGTCCACCTTGTTTTTCTTCCCCATCGACCGTCGTCTCTTCGATAGATATGTCCTGCCCATTGCCACTTGAGTGTGCCTATTCGTTGCGTAGCATCCACTACTTGAGTTCTTCTGCGTATTTCCTCGTTTCGGATTCTATCTTTTAGCGACACTCCGAGCATGGATCTCTCCATAGCACGCTGGGTGACCTTTATTTTATGGGTAAGACTTGCTGTCAGATTCCACGTCTCTGCGCCATAAGTTAATACAGGGATGATGCATTCGTTAAGCGCCTTAGTTTTAAGACATTTCGCTTTAAAAATGTACTTTAGTTTTCCAAATGCTGCCCATCCCAGTTGTATACGCCTGTCGATTTATTTTGAGAAGTTACTTCACTCTAGTTGTATTACTTGTCCCAGATAGGTATAGTCGTTTACAACCTTGTTCTATATAAGAGATCGCATACGGAAGATAGTAGCAGTAATCGTCGCTGAAATTTATGAAATATTACGTGTCAGCAGCCTCCATAATACATATTTTTTACTTTGCAATAAGTTATCAATGTCTGCTTTGAATTTCTCTTTTCCATCACGTATCCACTGGCAATAAAGAGCGTTACATTAATGGCGATATCGATGTTGCAGAAAATCGACAAAACCGCGAAAAATAAGCCGTTGCACTAATAATGGGCGAAACCAATCCAATGCGAGATTTGTAAATGAAAAGTGAAAATTCGGTCAAAAATTCGATCGAAAATCTGTAATGTGACATACTTTTATAAATCATGGATTGAGCGCATGTCGATTTGAAAACGTATGGCCACCACTTAAGGGACCTTTACCAGATGGTCACCAGCGCCAGATCGTAGAGTGCAGATAACCATAGGTCTCGTTAGCGAAATAAGTTAAGATAGGTTAGGTTAACGAGACATCCAGTGCGAAAGACGTCCTGTGCGCCCCACGTCGTTGCCGATGAGCCGTTAAAAATATGCAATGACATTTCATATTGTTTTTATTTTAAGACCGCATGTGTGACGTACTTTTTATTTTTAAATTAATTTTAATTAAAAAATTAACGAATTCAAAATGTTTAGTTTTGATTCACATTTATTTTAAACGATTTCATGTTTCGGGCTCCCTGGAGACTCCCATTTTCAATAATGATGATCGACAACGGAACTGGAGATACCCGAGGCCACCCTGCGGCTGAACATGTGGAGAAGCGCAACTGAGGGGAATACTTGGATTGCCCCGAAAGAGGACCTAGCCCCTGGACATGACCAAGGGTGGAATATATGGAGGTCCCTTAACAGACTTCGGACCGGAGTATGCAAGACGAGGACACAAATGAGGGCCTGGCAGTTTTACAGCGGACCGACTGAATGTGACTGCGGCGTGGAGCAGACCCTGTCACACCTTCTGGAGTGTGCGCTGTGCCCGAATAGCTGCACCCAGGAAGACCTGATGATGGCCAGAAGTAACGCCATCGACGTCGCCCACTTCTGGGCAGACAGGATCTGACCCTGTTGTTTCCGACACGATTATATATATAATAATGATGATCATTATTGAAGATGGTCTCCAGGGAAGTATTGTCAATTGATAACCTTAATGTTATTGACGTACTTGCAAACCACAATCAAACATTATGTAAAATTGGGATAAACATATGTTTTTTTTACTGGTTGAATATATTTCGAATGTATATTTTATGTATATTTTAAATGTATTTTAAAAACATTAAATTTTTTAACTGAAAATTCTCCATGAAGCAGCAGTTGTAAATGAATTCAAAATAGTATTCCAAGTTTAATTTCTCATATATGTTTAATTTATTATTAATGTATTGTTGAAAGTATAATGCAAAGGGCTGCTTACACGAGTGATAAACATTAGAAGAAATCTCTAATCTTGAAAAGAAGCTTTTTCAAACATCATCTATCTTCTAATTATTTTAATTTTATTATATTTTTTTTTATTACTCTAATCCTTCATAGATAATTGATATTAACTAATATTTTAATATGTGATATATACATACAAATCTACATCAAGTTTCTCGTCAATTTGTATAGAAAAAGAAACGGCAGACGCTGGGATTCGAACCACAAACTATGCACCTCAGATTTGTTCTATGCGCAACGCAACCGACCATGACTATTCTCTGCCTGAATCGAGTGAAGAAATTTAACATATTTATATTATTGTTAATCATTACGCATCTTCCCTGACCCTGTCACACCTTCTGGAGTGTGCGCTGTGCCGAAATAGCTGCACCCAGGAAGACCTGATGATGGCCAGAAGTAACGCCATCGACGTCGCCCACTTCTGGGCAGACAGGATCTGACCCTGTTGTTTCCGACACGATTATATATATAATAATGATGATCATTATTGAAGATGGTCTCCAGGGAAGTATTGTCAATTGATAACCTTAATGTTATTGACGTACTTGCAAACCACAATCAAACATTATGTAAAATTGGGATAAACATATGTTTTTTTTACTGGTTGAATATATTTCAGTATCATAATAAAAAATACAAACAAAAACATATTTTAAAATATATTTTAATCATGAAATTTCACCAATAGTTCTCACATAATGATTTCAAAGTTTTACTTTTACGTTATATATATATAATCGTGTCGGAAACAACAAGGTCAGATCATGTCTGCCCAGAAGTGGGCAACGTCGATGGCGTTACTTCCGACCATCATTAGGCCTTCCTGGGTGCAGCTACTCGGACACAGCGCACACTCCAGAAGGTGTGACAGGGTCTGCTCCACGCCGCAGTCACATTCAGTCGGTCCACTGTAAAACTGCTAGGCTTTCATTTGTGTCGTCGTCTCGCATACTCCGGTCCGAAGTCTGTTAAGGGACCTCCATATATTCCACCATTTGTTGCGTCCAGGTCTTTCGGGGCAATTCTAGCATTTCCCTCAGTTGCGCCTCCCCACATGCTCAGCCGCAGGGTGGCCTAAAGTATCACCAGTTCCGTTGTCGAATGTAGGAAACTTCAAATCAAGAAGAAGTTTCCTACTTTTACCTTATGACCGTTCCTTTCTCCAATATTTTGAACAATTATTGCATTACTCCACCTCATCTTGCAGCAACATCATGTACTTGTATGCCAACAATATGCCTTGAAATCTTTGATGCTTAACAACAGGAAATCCTCCGAAGTGTCTGATGCAGGGATCGTCATCTAAACAAAACCAACAACTGCGGCCCGTGGACAAAATTCAGTCCGCATTCATTTACGTACGGTATCCAAATTATCAAAGTATGGACAGGCGTATACAACTGGGATGAGCAGCATTTGAAAAACATTTTTAAAACGAAAATTCCGCAATGTTTTAAAACTAAGGCGCTTAAGCAATGCATCCTCCCTGTATTAACTTATGGCGTGAAATCTAACAGAAAGTCTTACCCATAAAATAAAGATCACCCAGCGTGCTATGGAGAGATCCATGCTCTGAGTGTCGCTTAAAGATCCGAAACGAGGAAATACGCAGAATAACTCAAGTAGTGGATGCTACCCAACGAATAGGCACACTCAAGTGGCAATGGGCAGGACATATCTGTCGAAAAGACCACGGCCGACGGGGAAGAATAGTATTGGAATGGCGCCCAAGAACTGACAAACGAAGCATTGGCCGACCCCCTGCAAGATGGAATGACGACATAAGAAAAATATCAGGAATGACCTGGATGCGGAAGGCGGAGGATCGAAGGGGTGGAGACTCATGCGGTAGGCTTACGTTTATCGTGGACTGATGCAGGCTGATAATGATGATGATCCGAATTAACCGAAGAATATTTAAGCATTAACAAGCGTGCTGTAAGAAGTGTGTAGAATGAATATTTCGACCACAATACATTTGCATATTATAGAGTATATACCACAAATCCAATGTACCAAAACTCATTGTCACTTTATGACGCATGCGATTAGATGACTCAAAACTGGTCAAAGCGTTATTCAGTTACATTTATTTCCTTAAGTTTTACAAACCAGCTACCAATATTTTTTTTAACCATATTCGCTCCATATGTGACGCATATGAACACTACGAATTGGCGTTTCACATTTTTCTGTAAGACTAACATTATTAGATATGCTGTCAGGCGAGCGAACATAAATAAGAGACAAACGATCGCTTTTCGAGGCTTTACGGCATCAGCCTAAAGGAGCTATATCAAGCCGATATCACTTGTTTTTAATTTGGTCATTTTTTTTTAAATTTTGTATGTAAACTGATACGGGAGAATACCGACAGACAGTGATAGTAATTCTGAAGTTTCATCTGTGGAATTCTATGAAGCTTACCATTGTGAATATGGATAAACGCTGCAGGTGGAGTGTTTATCCGCCAGCGTCATAGACTGCAGCCCGAGATTCACGTATCATCCTTTATTGTTACAGGAATTTACCATGAATGGGTGGTCTTCACGGAACGACTTTCGTGTGCTACTAATTCTACTAATTTTAATTAATATGCTATGACTGGCATTTTACGGGTGATGGATCAAATTCACACCAACCGAGGGTATTTTAGAGCTCATAAATCGATTAAAAATCCTTTTTTTATTTTAATCTCCATCGGGGATCGAACCCACGAGCTTTGGCTTGCAAAGCCAACGCTTTGACCATTGAGCCATGACCACCGGGAATTTTGTCAATTTTTGCTTAGGTTAGGTTAACAGCCAGCCGTGAGTTACCCACAAACGTTACTGTTTCATTATTCAGAGGACGGTACCATATCCGCGTTGCGTTACTCGTTGGGCTTGTTCACGTTCGCTAGTGAAAGTTGTCGAGTCGAGCCGCAAAGGTCGCGACATTCTGCTCACAACAAAGCGGCTGTCACTTAAACTTGCGCAAGAGAGGCTTCGGAGGGAATACAATTGTCTTACAAATTGTATCTTTTATAACAAAATATAGATTGGGTGAAGCTCTTCGATGTAATGAAAGAAATTGGAGTCAAATACGAGGAACGAAGGAGACTCATATTTTCACTTTACAAAGAAGAAGCTGCCGTAATATCACTTGGAAATGTCCAAAAAGGAGGAAAAATACGTCAAGGGGTGAGACAAGGATGCTCTCTGTCGCCTGTACTCTTATTACATATTCATACAAAATGCAATATATAACATCAGGGAAAAAATGGGCCATTGAGAGGGGGTTAAAATACATGGCCAAAAGATTGATATGATAAGGTTTGCTGACGACATTGCTCTGATTGCTGAAACTGAAGATGAACTCACTGAAGCGCTGACATCCATGGAAAACATCTTTAATTCTATTTTTAATATGAACATAAACAGCACAAAAATCAAAGTCATGAGAGTAAGCCGAAATGAGCAGGAGAACATTAATATATCAATGCTAGGAGTAACCCTAAAAGATGCAAAAGAGTTTGTATACTTTGGAATTACGATCACCTGGGATGGCAGAAAAAAATGAAAAGTCAACAGTCGCATACATCAAGCAAGGCTTCTTCTTCGTAGTATCAATCCGGTGGATTGGTTTGCAGCAACAGAATCTTGCATCTCGATCTCCATTCCTCTCGGTCCTCCGCAACCCTTTTCAGCTCAGCATAAGCGCTACAGTTCATGTCCTCGAATACTTGCTGCAAATACTCCCGTCTAGGGCGCCGTTCTGCAGTAATGTTCGAACATTCCAGGTGGCATATCTTGTTGGCTGAAGGTTTTTCTTATTTGTCTTGGTTGTTTTGTCTCGAGCAGGCTAGCGTTCAATAAAAAAACTAAAATTCTTGAGTAAAAAATATTCATTTAAAGCTCCGCAAGCAACTTGCTAAAACATTTGTGTGGAGCATCTTGATGTACGGCTGTGAGACATGGTGCTTATCTGAAAGTGATAAAAAAAGACTAGAGGCCTTTGAGATGTGGTCTTACAGAAGAATTCTCGGAATTTCTTGGAGAGACCACGTCATGAACAATGAGGTTCTCAGTATAATTAAGGAGGATAGGCTACTAGTAAGAACCATCTCAGAGAGGCGAGCCCGATGGATCGGTCACATCATGCGCCACGATGGTCTGCTTCAATCCACCGGATTGATACTACTACGAAGAAGAGA
The DNA here is from genome assembly GCA_022606575.1 of Glossosoma conforme. NCBI lineage: Eukaryota > Metazoa > Arthropoda > Insecta > Trichoptera > Glossosomatidae > Glossosoma > Glossosoma conforme. Next base: position 416,570 of record JAGTXR010000249.1, read on the forward strand.
GGCAATTTGATTGATGAATGCGCTTTTTGTGTAATATTTGACATCAGCATGATGTAGCCGCTCACTGGTATTTAAAACCTCGTAATAAAATATTTCGTCTCTTATTTCTGTTCGCTTGTCATACATTTATGTGTCGCCATATTTGCATTTTTGACAAGTCAGCTTACTTGTGTGTTACATAGTTACATACATTGCCACTTACTGCGCTGGTGACCGACCACGGACCGCACGGGTCAGTGATGTGTTAACGGTGTGTTCATTGTAAAAAATGGCATTCCGCCTAGGCTGGAAGCTTGTAAAGTTTATCATAAATGTATGTCAATGTGCTTCTGAAAAAGACTTTGTTTTGCTGACCTGCTCCTAATCCTGCCACCACGCTACGGAATAACACCCCTTTTTAGAGAGAGGAGGATGTTAGCTCCAACCACAGAGGTGATTTGATTGATGACTGCGCTTTTTGTGTTATATTCTAATATCAATGTTTTTCCTTCTTTCAGTTCTTCCATCGCACGCTCCGCCCGATGTGTCCAAAAATCTAAGTCCTCCGTAAATCAACTGAAAACGTAAGTTTTTTTTTTTTCTATCGTGAAAATACGGCTTACTAACGTCTTAACAGTTAATCTGACAAAAAGAAACGTAGCAAATGTGCATATAAAAAAACGCATTTTTTACTAAAATTTAAATTATTTTCTTTGTGAAGAACTCAACGACAGCTATGACAATTTCAGTTATATGTATTTTTTTACGTTTTTTTTCGAATCGCACTCCTTCGTGCAAAGTCACAAATTGCATTTCGAATTCGGCAACTAAAAAAATATTAAAATCGACATCGAAAAAAACCTTCTTATTTCTTTTCCTACAAAAAAAAAAGCATATTACTTCTTCTTCGTGGTATCAATCCGGTGGATTGGTTTGCAGCAACAGAATCTTGCATCTCGATCTCCAAGCAATCATTTTTTTGCTGATACATGGGATGTCTTTTAGACCTTTAATGTGGTATTTTCCCCTCTATTTCCACATCCTAATGCCGTTGACCATAAAGGTTCATCCGCCTTAGGAGAGCATTTACTCCCTCCAGGACAATAGAGTGCCCTAACCAGGACCTGATGAATATTACTACAAGAACTTAACTGACTGGGTTTAATGTTTAGTAACCAATTAAGTACAAGAAAGATCATACAGTTACTGGATTTTAAATTTAACTCTTACGCATCGGTTGTCGGCATATGCCGTCATAAGATTCTCCGAACGTTGACATATTTTGACGTGATATATCGTTTTGCTACTTTCTTACGATAGTTTTTTATGCATCATCTGATAGCTAAATGATACAAGAACCAACGTGATGTATGAAAATATACCAAATAAGTACATTTATGCTTCAAATACTAGTTTTATAATTGACAGTTTAATTTGTATTCAAACCGAGCCGTAATGAAAAGGCCCGATCGGGGCATTCATGGAGGATGTGTATTACTATCAAGAATTATCGATTGATAAAATCAAACAAATCAATGTAAAATTGAATCACGAAATCTTGCTTCACAAACAACGTTGTATTTTATTTTTATGTAAACACATACAGGAGAATACTAACAGATGGTGATAGTATTTCTAAAGTCTAATCTGTGGAATTCTATGACGCTTATCATGGTGCATACGGTTAAGCGCTGCATGTGAAGTGTTGATCCGCCAACGTCATAGACTACAGGCCGAGATTCACGCATTATACAAATATTACAGGATTCACTATAACTGGGTTTTTTTTTATTAAAACACATACAGCAGAATACCGACAGATGGTGATAGTATTTCTGAAGTTTCATCTGTGGAATTCCATGACGCTTACCATAGTGCATATGGAGCTAAGCGCTGCATGTGGAGCGTTGATCCGTCAACGTTATAGACTACAGCCCGAAATTCACGCATCATCCTTATAATTACATGAATTTACTATGAATGAGTGTTCTTCACGGGATGACTTCGTCTACCATCAATTTTAATTAATAGGCTATGACTGTCATTTTACAAGTGAGGTATCAAATTCACACCAAATATTTTATAGCTCAAAAATCGATTAAAAAATCTTTTTTTTTAATCTTCGTCGGGGATCGAACCCACGACCTTTGGCTTGCCAAGCAAACGTATTAACCATTGAGCTATACCTGCCGGCTATAGATATGTCACTTGGGTGTGGCTATTCGTTAGGTAGGCTCAACTACTTCAGTTCTTCTTTGGATATCCTCGGATCTTCTAGAGACACTCCTCTCATGGATCTCTCCATGGCACGTAGGGTGACCTTTATTTTATTGGTAAGACATGCTGTTAAAATATTTTTATTTTTAATCTCCGTCGGGGATCGAACCCACGACCTTTGTCTTGCAAATCAAACGCTTTAACCATTCAGCTATACTCACAGTATAGGATGTATTATGATTGGATGGCAGTGCGACGATACTCATGAATGGTGAACCACTCAGCACTTCTATCGTAATGTCTCCGCTCCAAATTGGTCCATTGAGAAACGCTCGGTACGTGTAGAGACTGACTGATTGAATCTAAAGAGACGATTACCCAACAACTAGCAGCTAGCCGGTACAACCATTGACCAGTCTATGTGTTTACATAGGTTCCTCGACAAAAATCATGACAATACCTGCCAGTACCGGCTTTAAGAACAAAAATAAGTGACAAAAATCGAGGCTTTACGGCATCAGCCTAAAAGTGCCACATCAAGCTGATATCAGTATCTTATTTCATTTTTTATAACAACGAGTACGTTACCAAGTAAGAGCAGCTCTAACAACGTACGTTATCTTACATGGAGAGCCAATGGAGATATTTATAGAAGAAAGCGATATTTGCGTTATTTTAGTATAATCTTGCCAAGTTTTCTTAATGCGTACAGTAGTATATAGCAGTGCTCCGCAACCTTTTCTCATCTACGGCACAACAAAGTACTTCTTTGGATTCTACGGCACACCAAAGTTCTCACCTTGAATACCGCGGCACACCAAAAGCCAAATATAGATATTAATTTGATCAATTTCGCTTTTTTTAAATTTCATTTAGAATTTAATAAAGCAAGTACGTCGTTGTATGTCTACATAAATAGGCGATAGGCGCTGGGAGCTTGAGGACCTTTGTAAGAATATTTATTTATAATATTGCCTTATTTGATCGCGGCACACCTGTATCGGCTTACGGCACACCGGTTGCGGAGCACTGCTATATAGAACATAATAAAGAAGTAAAAATGGTAAGTAGATTTTATGACGTTTGTAATTTATAAATTTAATAAAGTAAACGTTGAATTTTTTAAAATGTAAACACATTCAGGAGAATACCGATAGATGGTGATAGTAATTTTGAAGTCTCATCTGTGGAATTCTGTGACGCTTACCATTGTGCATATGGTTAAGCGCTGCATGTGGAGTGTTGCTCCGCCAACGTCATAGAACACAGCCCGAGATTCACGCATCATCCTTATTATTACAAGAATTTACTATGAATGCGTGGTCTTCATGGGACGACTTTCGTCCACCAACAATTTTGATTAATAGGCTATGATTTTTTTTTCATTTTACGGGTGAGGGATCAAATTCACAATAACCGAAGATATTTTAGAGCTCAGAAATATATTTAAAAAAATTTTTTTTTGATCTCCGTCTTGGATCGAACCCACGACCTTTTGGGTTGCAAAGCAAACGCCTTGACCGTTGTGCTATACCCGCCGGCATTTTTTTAGGCAATTTACCTATCCCTGCAAAATAGCGGGGGTACGTTAAATTGATTCTTCTTCCTCTTCGTGTCAGTGACGTCAAATTAATTTTTCCCAGTATCTGGCAACATCGATAGCTCGTGTGCTGCCCAGCATTAGGTCCTGAGATGTGCAGCTTATTGGGCACATGGAGCAGCATCTTAGGTGTGAGGCGGTCATTTTGATTAATTGAAAGATTGAACCTAGGTCCTGTATGTTATGTATTTCCGCGCATTTAGACTCTAGAGAACACGTTTTAACCAAATCCATATATATCCATATATGTATTTTAAAAAATATTTACATGATCATGTTTAGCTTCCATACTAAACAGCATCGCAATGCTTAAACCTCGCCTTACTATGTTAAAAACTTCCGCGCGTTCCGATGGTGTGTACTCGTTACACATTCTGATTTAAAGTGAATAAAATGAGTAGAAATTCTAAAAAATGAAAATATTCAAAGATATCGCATAATTTTATAATAGTTGATGTCAATAAGCAGTAATAATTGACATTTAATAGCTAAAAACATGAAAAACATCAGACGAAGACCTCAAACGGCCAGACGCACCTTGGCGCGTGAACTTCCGAGAGCTACTAACCTACTTAGCCTGTCGACATATCGATGAGCCGACGCGCATCGATATCATTTCGAACAAGCCGACCAACTGAGATTTCCCGTCTCGCTCACTCATATTAGTACGTCAGCGAGAGTGAGGAGTATAGATGCCGACGCATCTGGGTATTTTTTAATTTTATTTTCGCACACGCTTCCGACAGGTCGAATGAATACATGACAGTTGACGCGTCTTGATTGTAGTGGTGAATTTATTCCGGATTTTAGAAAAATATTTCCTGCTCCCGATGAGTGCCTATTATTATAAATATTTTTTTTTTTTCAATACGTAAATGTATTAAGGAGGAATACCTGAAATCTGAACCCTGTGTGTATTATATTTACAGAGATATTTATGTTATTACAAGCAATGTGTAGTCGATAGACATCACCGGGGAGGAGAGGTTAACCAAATCCATATATATCCACATATTTATTTCAAAAAATATTTACATGAACATGTTTAGCTTCCATACTAAACAGCATCGCAATGCTTAATGTATTGCGCCAAGATTTGCATTACAACTAATAACTACAAACTGGTTTTACTCCACAAGCGTAACAGTCTCACTTGCCACACAAAATACCGCTGCGCACACATTTAACAGTTTACCTCCTCACTTAATACCTCACTCTTCTCTAATGACTTTATGAGTATGTAAGTGAGATGCAACCACTCTTACATTGTTGTTTCGAAGCGGTAATTTGCGTAGCGATTGTTCGACAGCTGTGTACTTTTACCCAACCAAGGTTAACCTCAACTGTTGGACAATCTATGAGGGATTTAGAACCAATGGCACCCGCGACACGAAATGAAAGTGGCTCGTAAATTATATACCCATTAAAATAGTTTTTTTTTTTTGCATGTATTGATACCAGGGATATCTTCTTCGTAGTATCAATCCGGTGGATTGGTTTGCAGCAACAAAATCTTGCATCTCGATCTCCACTCCTCTCGATCCTCTGCAGGCCTCTTCAGCTCAGCACAAGAGCTACAACTCATGTCCTCGAACACTTGCTGCAAATACTCCCGTCTAGAGCGCCCTCTACAGTTTCTACCCTCAACCATCCCCTCCACAATGTCGTGAAGAAGACCATCGTGGCGCATGATGTGACCGATCCATCGGGCTCGCCTCTCTGAGATGGTTCTTACTAGGTGCCTTGGTTATGTTGAATTTGTTTTTTTTTTTTGTGATTAATTTTTCTGCGAATAATTTCGTCTCTTATTCCCGTCTAGGGCGCAAGGTACACTACAGAATCGCGGGATCCACCATAACAGCGTTTTTCAGGACTGTAGCGCCATGGGAACCTTATTGTACGGAAAACCCTCGTATTACGGAGGTATACACAATTTTGAGCTCAGTATCTATTGTATTCTAAAAGAATATTCTCATTATTTGAATGAAGTTGTAGTAAATACATATCATTATAAAGCAAGGATTAAAACTGCAACACATAAATATTATTATTTTTGGTATAGAGTGTAAAAAAGGTCCGCAATAACTGATTTTGTCAGTGCCTTCTGCTTTTTCTGACCTATACTCGGTATTGTAATGAACATCTAGAAACATCATCTTAGTAAAATACTTGTATTAAATTATTATCTGTAATTATAGGCACAGCCGGTCAAGACCAGTGCACTCTATGACGCTCAGCCAGGGAGGCTGGACGCTGCATGCAGGAAACGTGTGTTGTGTTCGTGTTTGTGTGTGGGTTGGGAAGATTGCAAGCGTATATTTATCTTGACATCAGCATTATGTAGCCCTTGCTGACTAGTACCGAAAACCTCGATGTACAATCTTTCGTCTCTTATTTCTGTTCGCTTGTCATACATTTATGTGTCGCCATATTGTCATAGGTTTGTTATATACACCGCCTCTCGTGACGCGGGCGATAGCACATCCCGAGCGCGGAGCGTAGTGGTGCCCCGCCCGTTGGCGAGAGCATATTGTATTGTGGCTCGGTCTATGCTGTGACTAGGTCAAGCCAGAAATTTATCAATTTGTAACGTAAATATATGTCAATGTGCTTCTAATAAAGTCTTTGTTTTGCTGATCTGCTCCTCATCATGCCCTCACGCGACTGAATAACACCCTTTTGAGAGAGAGGAGGATGTTATTCTGTTTCTTGAAGAGATCCTGATTGTAGGCAGGAGGAAACACAGACGCTGGACGAGCATACCAAAGCTTACCACTGACATTAACGAAGAAACTTTGGAAACTGCCAGTTGTTGGTCGACACACATCAACCGTGTGTGGATGTTTGTCAAGTGTAAGACGAGTTTGTCGGTTGTAAGTGGGTGCAGGAGGAATAAGTTCTTAATTAAGTTCCGAAGAGCAGCGACCTTGGTAATAACGGTAGAAAAGACTAAGCGAACCAATCTTACGCCTGTGTACCATTGATTGCAGGTTAGACATAAGAGTGTTACTGCTTATAAATTGTCATGCATTGTTTTTTATTATTTTTAGTTCATCATCTTCATTTCCCTGATTGAATACACGCTGGAGTCTCAGATATTGCGCATTAAGACGAAACATGTTTTGACTTACAAAGTCATGTTTCTAGCTCTCTTTGTGTAATTACTTGTACATGAAATAATCCCCTAAATGTAAAGTCTCACGGCTTAAGTTACATTCAGGTTTATACCGTTCGGCACATTATTTAAAGAGGCACGTTTCTGTAATTTGTCATTAGCGAAAGGTAATCTCTACGATATGTAATCATGCTCGACATGGTATTTGTGATTTTGACACCATGAATCATTACAGTACTTAGAAATCGTATTTTAGTTGGTAACAGATTCGAGAATAATCTATAAATTTCTCATCTGCGTTACAATTCGATTCAATTCAATTATTTTATTTGCTTCAATAATATTAAAAAATATTTTTACATCTTAATTCATTATTGAAGAATTTTTACTCATAGGTGTATAAGTGTGGCCCTGTAAATTTATTGACACATTTAGTTTTAATGACCCCACACTCATAACAAGCGTCAGGAGACTCAATGCAAATAGTTGAATTGTAACAGCAAAAACCCTGTCATAAGTATATCATGATTGACACACAAATAACAAGGCATTATTGTCACAAAATCAAACGTCCAACATTTTGCATCTATCAACGCCAGCACTGAATCTGAAGTAATATTACACCAAATATGTCAATATCTTCACTTAAGCTGGTTTCAACCACTGTTCACTGCGATTCTTTCGTCTTGCACGTATCCAGGGTTGAACGATGGTCTTTTCAGGCCACACTTCAGACTCCATGAGAGACTCCAGCGAAGTAGCGATGACCCAATATAGACTCAGTACCGGCTTTAGATCCTGCAGCGCCCTAGGACACTTTCTTTTCTGGCGCACCATATTTTTTGTATTTTAAAAACATCTCATCGGGATTAGTTGTCTTTGGCGCCCCTAGTTTATTTGACGCCCTGGGACACCGACCCACTGCGCCACCCCCTAAAACCGGCACTGTATAAATATGCTTGTCACAAGAAAACCTAATAATTTCTATCTGAGAAACCACAAATTGTCGTTTCACAATTCTATAAGCACAGGTTGTGTATGTCTTGTCCTAGACACCTGTATACCCAAGAACTGACAAACGAAACATTGGCCGACCCCCTGCAAGATATAGCGGGAGTGAGCTGGATGAGAAAGATGGAGGATCGAAGGGTATGAAGACTCATGCGGGAAGCTTACATTCAACAGTGGATGGAAACAGGCCGATGATGAATAGGCTTAAATAGTGATTGTAGTGCATATGTATCAGTGTTCTTCTATAATAAAATAAACATTATAAAAAGGGATAAAAACACTTTTAGCTTTTGACAAATTGACGGGTATCTCAAACGCTAATTAATATTTCAACGTGTAATAAATTGCCACAGATATCAGTGACAGTGGTGCCAATATAAAAATAAAAATATTTATTCGAATCGCTTAGCACGCGAATTAAAAAAAAACGGTATTTTTGCCCAAAGTATTATTTTACTAGAAGATAGAAAATATTTAGTACATTTCAAAGATACAACAGGAACAATAAAATAATTTTATTTTCAATATTAACGAAACCTAAATAATAAATCGCTTATAATAAAAGAAATAAGGAATACATACGATAAATATACTAAGTACTATCGAATCAAAAACATAATACACATATGTATACTCTTTTTTTTATGTATACACATACAGGAGAATACCGACAGAAGGTGATAGTAATTATGCAATCTCTGTGCAATTCTATGACGCTTACCATGGTGCATATGGCTAATGTCTTCACGGGACGACTTTCGTCTACCGCCAGTTTAATTAATAGGCTATGACGGGCATTTTACGGGTGAGGGATAAAAATTCACACCAACCGGGAGTATTTTAGAGCTCAAAAATCGATTAATTTTTTTTTTATCTCCATCGGGGATCGCACCCACGACCTTTGGCTTGAAAAGCAAACGCTTTGAACATTGAGCTATACCCGCCGACATATACTGTATGTTAAATTGATTCATAACAGACTGATACATTACTTTTGATGATAATCTATGACTCATGTAAAGCATTTTACATAGAGAATGCCAAAGTTCATTAATATGTTATTACTAGATAAAACATGTGGACATACTATTACACAAAGGAGATACAAAGTTTGCTTGTATTGATTTTCAATATCAATGTTACTGTAAGTGTACGCAATGTACTGACACAGTGGATACTGGCAATTAAATTTAATCTACTGCCAGTTTATTTAATTTTCTGCCAATTCATTTAATTTACTGTCAAAATCTTTAATTAATTAATGAACAAATAAATACAGGCCATATTAAAGTACCCAAGACTTGTCGCTCTTAATGTGCACCGTTTGGCTTTATCATTTCCGACCCAAATGTATTTTTCTGCCGTCATAGAAGACATATTCTAGATTTATTTTAAGCTGATATATTATGTATTCTAAATGGTCCAAAATCCTCCTCTCTCTCAAAAAGGCGCGAGGGCATGATGTGGAGCAGATCAGCATAACAAAGACTTTTCCAGAAGCACATTAACATATATTTACGTTAAAACTTTACAAGCAGCCTACAATTGGTATGCCCGTGATAAGTTGTCGACACCAGTGACACATGCATGTCGATAAGCGACCAAAAATAAGAGACGAAAGATCGTTTATCGAGGTTTTCGGTATCAGTTAGCAAGAACTACATCACGCTGACGTCACCGTGATGCTCAAGTCTACACACTGTATTGGGATCTTCTTCGTAGTATCAATCCGGTGGATTGCTTTGCAGCAACAGAATCTTGCATCTCAACCTACACTCTTCTTGATCCTCTGCAGTCCTCTTCAGCTCAGCATAAGAGCTGCAACTCATGTCTTTGAACACTTGCTGCAAATACTCCCCGTCTAGGGCGCCCTCTACAGTTTGGGATAACTTTTATAATTAATATGGAATTTCCGCATCTGCAGCAACAGACTACTCAGATATTCCGCAAGTTGCGTGCTTGTGATCGTTCACATAATCCATTCTCCCGTCATGGATCCTTAGCTTCATCTCACATCGCGTGATTCATCTCCATCAGATTTGCAGATAATATCTTGATCATCCAAGCATCACTGATTACTGTTATTCCAGCGGATCCAACATGATCATCCAAATGCTTGATAATGATCCAAAAAGTATGAAAACTACTTTGTGCAACATGTCTTACTGTAGCCACATAAATAGCAATGAAAAGCATAGTGGTTAAAGCGTTTGCTTTCCAAACCGAAGGTCGTAGATTGGATTCCGGAAGAAGATTTTTTTTTCATTGATTTTTAAGCTATAATATACTCCCTAATATTGATGTGAATTTGATCCCTCACTCGTTAAATGCCAGTCATAGTATATTAATCAAAATTGGTCGAAGACGAAAGTCTTTCCGCGAAGACCACCCATTCATAGTGAATTCCTGTAAATGATGATGCGCGAATGTCGGGCTGTAGTCTACGACGTTGGCGGATAAACACATCACATACTTAGCCGTATGTAGAATGGTCAGCTTCATAGACTCCACAGATGAAACTTTAGAATCGCTATCACCATCTGTTGGTATTCTCCTGTATGTGCTTACATAAAAAACTACCAGTCTTATACTATTCCCGGTCAAATATGTATACGAGTATGTATGTTTTAACCCTTTCGCATCGGTTGTCGGCATATGCCGTCATAAGATTCCTTGACCGTTGATATTGGTTAACGTGATATATCGTTTTGCTACTTTCTTCAGAATAGTTTTTTATGCATCATCTGATAGCTAAAGGATACAAGAACCAATGTGATATATGTAAATAGCCCAAATAATTACATTTATGTTTCAAATACTAGTCTTATTTTATTTTTTTATGTAAACGCATGCAGGAGAGCACAACCGGTCAAGACCAGTGCACTCTATGACGCTCAGCCAGGGAGGCTGGACGCTGCATGCGGGAAACGTGTGTTGTGTTCGTATTTGTGTGTGGGTTGGGGGAGATGGCAGTGTATATTTATCTGTTTCTTGAAGAGATCCAGATTGTAGGAAGGAGGAAACACAGACGCTGGAAGAGCATTCCATAGTTTACCGGTGGCATTAAGGAAGGAACTTTGGAAGCTGCCAGTTCTTGGTCGTCATATATTAACTGTGTATGGATGTTCGGCAAGTGTAAGACGAGTTTGTCGGCTGTGAGTGGGTGCAGGAGGAATTAGTTCTTTAAGTTCCGAAGAGCAGCGACCGTGGTAATAACGGTAGAAAAGACTAAGAGAACCAATCTTACGTCTGTGTTCCATTGATTGTAGATTAGACGTAAGGGTGTCATTGTTTATCAAACGAATTGCTCTTCTTTGAACTGAGTCAATTAAGTTTAGAAGGTATTTTGGGGCTCCAATCCAAAGGTGACTGCCGTATGCAAGGATAGGTCGGATTTGTCCTTTATATAGAAGAAGAAGTTGTTTATCGTTGAAATATCGACGTGATCTTATAATTGACAGTATAGTTTGTGTTCAAACCGAGCCGTAATGAAAGGGTTAAATGTGGCTCTTTGGGTTGTGACTTCATAGTCATTCAAAACAGGCATTAGACATTTAACAAAGGCTCATATTATTCAAACAATATTGGCATTCAAAAAACGTGGCCGACATCCGTCTTAGGTAGGAGAATATGACCAGGTACTTGAAGTGTAAGCCAGTCATGTCCATAATAGCAACAATGTACAATATGTATAACCAAAACTATGTCCATGTTATACTCAACTGGTTCACTTAATATTTCATTAATCGCCTATAGACGTCAATAATCATGAATATGAAGATAAACAACACAAAAACCAAAGTCATGAGAGTAAGTCGCTATGAGCAGCAGAACATTAACATATCAATGCTAGGAGTACCCCTAAAAGATGCAAAAGAGTTTGTATACCTTGGAAGTACGATCACCTGGGATGGCAGAACAAAAAGAGAAGTCAACAGACGCATACATCAAGCAATGCTAGCTTTCAATAAAAAAGCAAAAATTCTTGAGTCCCAGAATATTACTTTAAGGCTCCGCAAGCAACTTGCCAAAACATTTGTTTGGAGCATCTTGATGCACGGCTGTGAGACGTGGTGCTTGTCTGAAAGTCATAAAAAAATACTAGAGGCCCTTGAGATGTGGTCGTACAGAAGAATTCTCAGAAATTCCTGGAGAGACTACGTCACGAACAATGAGGTTCTCAGCATTATCAAGGAAGATAGGCACATAGTAAGAACCATCTCAGAGAGGCGAGCCCGATGGATCGGTCACACCATGCGCCATTATGGTCTTCTTCGCCACATGGATGGTTGAGGGAAGAAACTGTAGAGGGTGCCCCAGACGGGGGTATTTGCAGCAAGTGTTTGAAAACATGAGTTGTAGCTCTTATGCTGAGCTGAAGAGGATTGCAGAGGATCAAGAGGAGTGGTAATCGAGATGCAAGATTTCGTTGCTGCAAAACCAATCCACCGAATTGATACTACGAAGAAGATAAAAATGTATGTCTGTCTGTCTGTCTGTCTGTCTGTCCTTTATGCCTTAATTATATAAATTTCACCGTAAAGTACATTAATATCATAATCAATTGTATAGTATATCAGACAGCACGCAATGCCGGCGGGTATAGTTTAATGGTCAAAGCGTTAGCTTTGCAAGCCAAAGGTCGTGGGTTCGATCCCCGACGGATATTAAAAAAAAAATCTGAGCTCTATAATACCCCGGTGGGTGTGAATTTGATCCCTCACCCGTAAAATGCCAGTCATAGCATATTAATTTAAAATGGTGGTAGACGAAAGTCTTTTGTGTGAAGACGTCCACCAATTCATAGTAAATTCCTGTAATAATAAGGATGATGCGTGAATCTCAGGCTGAAGTCTATGATGTTGACGAATCAACACTACACATGCAGCGCTTAGCCATATGCACCATGGTAAGCGTCACAGAATTCCACAGATGAGACTTCAGAATTACTATCACTATCTTCTCGATATTCTCCTGTATGTGTTGATATCAGCTTGATCACTTTTAGGCTGATGCCGAAAAGCCTCGAAAAACGATCTTTCGTCTCTTATTTTTGTTCGCTCGCCTAACATGCACATCTAATAATGTTAGTTCCAATTATAGTATATTACCCAGGCGTTTGCATACGCCATTTAACTTGTTATGACAGTTGCTCTATTTCATGTTGGTGCAACTGACATCTTTAATTTACTTTTTTGCCGCGACTGTCTTGGAGCGCTAGATGTTAGTGTTCCGCAGTCGTCTATCAACCAGCGCCAGGCCATACCGGTCGGGCGTAGAAGCTTTGAAATAATCGCGAATTGTGCTTCGAAAACAAGTTCTTTGTATTGTCAATCTGTTCCTGCATCCTGCCACCCAGTAATACGATATCAAATTCAGAGGAGGATATCAGTATTTACAACACGTATAGGCAATCATTCAGTTATCGGTCAGAATTTGTTAGTGGATTTTTTTGCAAATATTCTTTGTATTTTATATTGCGTTGTGTACTTAAGATTCAACAGCGCAATTTCCATAAATATGAAATTCTAAAATGCGCTGATATCGTGCATAAATAATGCATGGATCGTATCATTTTAACCCTTTACTACACTCGACTCTAATAATGAGAATATCTGTTCCGAAACCGAGGTCGCGGTCCCGAAATGACGGCGTCAGCTTAAATGGTTATGCCGCAATACCACGTATCCGGCACTGATGATAAATTCAAAGACAAGAGTTGAGTTGACACTGTTTTATTTGATAAGATGCCCCTTTATACACCTCAGTTTACAACATGAGTAAGCATTTATAAAAGTTTTATTAATACATTGAATGTCATACACCGCACATTCCTCGATACCGTTTTGGACCTTGATCCCTACAACTGAAAAAAGTGGCAGATTATTAGGATGGTCAATACTCCGTATCGATGCGTAAGCATTCTTTATTTTATAAAATTAATTTTAATACATAGAATGCAACCTTACTTCGCCAAAAGGTGGGAGAAACAACTGCCGTGGGGGTCGCCGGCGCTACGGATATCGCTCAGCGCCGCCGGTGGCAAAACTATGTAGCTTGCCCCAATGTGGCCACATACATAAAGGTATGGCAAGCGACAAAAATACAAGACGAAAGATTGTTTGTCGAGGTTTTCGGTACCAGTTAGCAAGGGCTACTGTTTGTGATGTTTGATGTTTTTAGCACAGTAAGGGAAGGGTTAATGCATTATACTTGGACATACGAGTATAATATGCAAGCACTGGCATGTCACACTGTGTGAACATGCTCCATTGTCAAGCTTCGGTCACATTGCATTACATACGCTGATCTCCTATTTACAAGTACGACAGCTGGACTGATTTTGAAAATATTTATATATCATGCACTACATAGTGTGTACGTTTTCAAATATCTTCCACACGAGTCCATTGACTCCTTTTAAATATATCGAACTGATATCAGCTTGATATAACTCCTTTAGGCTGATGCCGTAAAGCCTCGAAAAACGATATTTCGTATCCCATTTTTGTTCGCTTGCCTGACATGCACATCTAATGTTAGTTTTAATTGTACAATGTTGCATGGCGTTTGCATACGCCATTTTATTTGTGATGACAGTTGCCTCATTTCATGTCGGTGCAACTGTCATCTTTAATTCGCTTCTTTGCCGCGACTGTCTGGCAGCGCTAGATGTCAGAGTGCGCAGTCTGTTGGAGCTCGCTCGCGACGGTAGACGAAAAAAAGCAAGTGTCTGAGAAATAAACGCGAATTGTGAAACAAAAACCATTTTTTTGCATTGTCAATCTGCTCCTGCGTCCTGCCGCTCAGTAATTCGATACCAAACTTAGAGAGGAGGATACCAGAGCATACTTTTGTATATCGCATATCCTTTCCATATCTGTAACATATAGTGACCACAGATTACCGGCACTTAATTCTGTCAGTTGCCATTGTCCATGCCTTGTTCCAAGCCAAGTCCTGAAGTCGACCTATTTGAATTTCGACGACCTCCAGTGCAGTAACTTTGCCTTGAAGAAACGGTAGCTTTATTATCCGAGGTATGTATATTGAGTGATTTGTAATCTACAGTTTTAAAGAGATCCGATGTCTCGACTTGAACTTATGACGCTTGAACCATTTGGTCCTACGGGGCTTAGGAATCCTTAGGAAAAGAGCACTTAAATTTTTATTTAATTACAAAAAATAATACAATATTCATAAAATTAGTGTTTTCATACAAGATGCACAGAGTAAAACATGAGTAATACAGAACGGCCATTTTGGAAAATTTCAAATATTCGAATTTTATTCTTATTTGTTGCAGCTGTTCTTTTTTTCTCATTATTTCTAACCTCATTTTTGCGACCGTGTTTTGACTGTATGTTTTCGTTTCTTAAATTAAATTCAGTTTTATGAAGAAGAAAAAAACAGCTTGTAAATGTAATATATTTTATTTTTGAAATATATTTGTTTGTATTTTATTTGTATTTGTTATATTTCATTTTATTTTCATTGTTTGATTTTTATTGTTATTTAATGGTTTATTATCATCCGTAATGTGTGTTATTTATAGTTAAATTAATTTAAATTGAAAATTGACTTGAACTTGTAATAATGATAACATTTTGGCGGTATTTTAAATTGAAAAATACGTCGGGTAGCCTCCACTGCTTGAATTCTTCTTCGGATATCCTCGTTTCGGATATCCTCGTTTCGGATTTTATATTTTAGAGACACGCCGAGCATGAATCTCTCCATAGCACGCTGGATGACCTTTATTTTATGGGTGAGTCTTGCTGTTAGATTCCACGTGTCTGCGCCACAAGTTATAGCATCCTCCTCTTTTTCAAAAACGTTGTTATTTATTTATTATTATTATATTAGTATTTGTATAGCGCTCTTTTATGACCGAATGATCATTCCAAAAGCGCTTCTTTGCCTCTCTGAGTAAAAAGGTGGGTCTTGAGTCTGCTTCTGAAGGATGCCTCCGCTTTAAACTCTCTTATGCTTTCCGGTAGTGAGTTCCAGGCCATTGGTGCAGCGTAGCTGAACGCCCGATTGCCAAAAACCGTGCTAGGACTACCTCCCGTCAGCTGCAGGGTGCTTCTATTTGCTCTAGCCGATCTGAGTGTCTCTCCACGCGCGCTTATTTCTGAAGGCTTGATAAGTTCTGTCAGATAGCCCGGTGCAGTTCCGTTGAGTGCCTTGTAAGCTAAGAGGCATAATTTATACTGGATTCTAGCCGAAACTCTCAGCCAGTGCAGTCGGTGTAGTATTGGAGTAATGTGACAGAATTTGGGCGCGTTGTAGACTAGTCGTGCCGCTGCGTTTTGTAACGACTGCAATCGATTTAATTGTTTGGCTGGCTGGCCTGCGTGCAGTGCGTTGCAGTAGTCCATTTTGGAGACTATAAACGCATTTACCAAACTCTTTGTAGCGTCTCTGGGTAAACATCTTTTTCGCGTGATGGCAGGATTAGGAGCAGATTGATAACACAGACTTTTTCAGAAGCACGTTGACATATATTTATGATAAACTTTACAAGCTTGTGGCCCGGATCTAGTCACAGCAGTAGGCCGAGCCACAATGCAATATGCTCTCGCCGAAGAGCGGGACACACTGGTGGGCTCTCGCCCGCGCCACGAGCGGCGGTGTATATAACTAACACACAATATAGCGGACACATAAATGTATGACAAGCGAACAGAAATAAAAGACGAAAAATTATATATCGAGGCTTTCGGTACCAGTCAGCAAGAGCTACATCATGCTGATGTCAATTATTCTTCTTCTTCGTGTCAGCGACGTCAAATTATTTTTTCCCAGTATCTGGCAACATCGATAGCTCGTGTGTTGCCCAGCATTAGGTCCTGAGATGTGCAGCTTTTTTGGCACATCTTAGGTGTGAGGCGGTCTGCAGGTCTCCACAGTCGCACAATAGTGCCCCACCGCTCGAGGTTGTCCTTTGTTCTACTAACTCCGGTTCTTAATCTGTTCAGGGATTTCCAGGTCCGCCAGTCAAGGTTCTTGCCAGTTGGGAGGCCTTCCTTTGGAGTAATGAAATCCTCTGGTGCGATTTGTTGCCAGAGCTGAAGTCTATGTCAGTTAATACAGGTAGGACGCATTATTTTTAACTCTTTGCGGAGAGTCTTTAATAGAGTAAACAGTAGGCGGGAGTTGTTGAGTCAAATGAGAGTCGTGGGACTTCCAAGTGAAAACAAAAGCCGTTCTCAATGAAACAGAAATCGCATTGTTTACCTGTTTAATGTTATTAATAAGCGGTTTTTTGCTCAAAGTGTAGCGGTATTGTTTAAATTGTATATAATGCGGTGTGGGACCGCGGTAAGCGGTGGGCGGTACCGCAAGTAAATCGCGGCAACGGTAATTTACCGATAAATCTCAAATAATCAAGGTAATTTGCGTAATTCATGCTAATTCTTAAACAACACCTTTTTGCGCAAAATGTCACCGCTTGGTGTGAATTTTGAACGTATATTTTATGATATTGTGAGGAAGTGGCGCCCAAGAACTGGCAAATGAAGCGTTGGCCGACCCCCTACAAGATGTTGATATCCTCCTCGGGTATTTAGGACATCGGTTTACTGGATGAAGGATGCAGGATCAAGTTCACAATACAAACACTGGTTTCACATATTATTTGTTTATTGTCACAAACGTCGCCCGCCACAGCCATCGCACAGGACGAGTGCACTGTGACAGGCGTGAGTCAAACTTCAACTAACTAACAACCTGCGCGTTCTCACTGACAGCCGCGCTCTGACATTTCGGCGGTACCAACCGCCAAGATGACAGTTGTACCAACTGTCAATGGGCCAACTGTCATAACAATTATTTTCGCGTATGCAAACACCGTTTAACAATATATAATTAGACTAACAGGCAAGCGAATAAAAATAATAGACAAAAGATCGTTTGTCGAGGCTTTACGGCATCGGCCTTAAGGGGCTATATCAAGCTGATATCAATGTTTTATTTTTATTTTTATGTAATCGCATGCAGGAGAGCACAGCTGGTCATGACCAGTGCACTCTATGACGCTCGGCCAGGGAGGCTGGATGCTGCATGCAGGAAACGTGTGTTGTGTTCGTGTTTGTGTGTGGGTTGGAGAGATTGCAAGTGTATATTTATCTGTTTCTTGAAGAGATCCAAATTGTAGGAAGGAAAAAACGCAGACTCTGGAAGAGCATTCAAAAGCTTACCGGTGGCATTAAGGAAGGAAATTTGGAAACTGCCAGTTTTTGGTCGACACACATTAACCGTGTATGGATGTTCGGCAATTGTAAGACGAGTTTGTCGGTTGTAGGCGGGTGCAGGAGGAATCAGTTCTTTAAGTTCCGAAGAGCAGCGACCGTGGTAATAACAGTACAAAAGACTAAGAGAACCAATCTTACGCCTGTGTTCCATTGATTGCAGGTTAGACGTAAGAGTGTCATTGTTTATCAAACGATTTGCTCTTCTTTGAACTGAGTCAATTAAGTTTAGAAGATATTTTGGGGCTCCAATCCAAAGGTGACTGCCGTATTCAAGGATAAGTTGAATTTGTCCTTTATATAGAAGAAGAAGTTGTTTTTGTTGAAAAGCCGACGTGATCTATATAATACACCTAGTTTTTTCTCTCTGGCAATATGGGTACTGCCCAATTTGCCGAGATATCTCGTTTCTGGCAACCAACCAGTTAAGAATGCCTCAGGAGGCATTGCACCGTTCTGGAAGATCTTCGAAAACTATACATATAATATTTTTGGCGGAGCTGTGGAGAGATGAAGCTGACTTGGGATGAGATGAAGACTATGGTGGCTGTCTGAACTTTGTAGCGGCATTTCGTGAATGCCATACTCCCCATAGTTAAGGGAGCGAACGAAAATAAGAAACGAAATATCGTAATTCGAGTTTTTTACTTTTGTACTCTGATCACCCAAGCATTTAACATTGTAACATACAAAATTTATTTCCAAATATTACCCAACTCTGAAATATCGAAGTACTGTACTTTGAATTACGCAAATCGTAATAACATCATAAAATAAAATGTTTATTTACGTAAACACATACAGGAGAATACTGACAGATGATGATTGCAATGCTGAAGTCTCATCTGCAAATTATATGACGCTTGCCATGGTGCATATAAAATTCCAGTAATAGCTTATTAATTAAAATCGGTGGTAGGCGAAAGTCGTCCCTTGAAGACCAACCATTCATAGTAAATTCCTGTAGTAATCTCTCTTCTTCTTCGTGTCAGCGACGTCAAATTATTTTTGCCCAGTATCTGGCAATATCTATAGCCCGTGTGTTGCCCAGCATTAGGTCTTGAGATCTGCAGCTTGTTGGGCACATGGAGCAGGATCTTAGATGTGAGGCGGTCTGCAGGTCTCCGCAGTCGCACAACAGTGTCTCTCCCTGCCGAAGCATTCCCCCCCGCTCGAGGTTGTCCTTTGTTCTACCAACTCCGGTTCTTAATCTGTTCAAGGATTTCCAGGTTCTTGCCAGTTGAGGGGCCTTCTTTTGGAGTAATGAAATCCTCTGATGCGACTTGTTGCCAGAGCTGGAGTCTCTCATTTTCAGGGCCAGATGTGAGAGGTTGTGTGGATCTCAGAAAGCTACTTCGCGACTTCAGTCTGGGTGTTGGGGGTATCTGATTATACAAGCAGTGGGATGGATGTTTGATTGCCTTACGCATTTCTTCGGCGCATATGACTTTGCGTCTTTGGTGGTGCGATACCAGCCAAGGGGTATAGTTTAGAAATGGGTGTTGGCTTGACGCAGCCTGTGACGACCTGTAATAATAAGGATGATGCATGAAGTCTGTGACGTTGGCGAATCAACACTTCGTATATTCTCTCGGTCTCGTTTACCGCGCGCCTTATTCCGACGATATCCTTGATATAGTTTATAGTTTCAGCAAGCGAATGTCAGAACTAAGCAGCCGTTCATGAAGATACTCTAAAAAATGTCAGAGACTCTCAGGCAACAATACAGTGGACAGTCCTGTTCTCATGGATGATGCACGCCATCAAAGAATGCTTAACTCATACAATAACATTAAGTTAAAAGAAGTTAACGCTATTTTTCTGCTTGAATTGACTCGTTTAAAAGAATTGGATGTATAGTATATGTATATTTAATTACTAATAATATTGTAATATAGTCAACGATCTATAAAAGTAGATTAGAATATTGAAATAATAAAAATAATATTCTAATAAATATTCAAAAATCCAAAGAATAATGTCACCTTAAGACAATATCAAAAAGGTAAAATTATTCATCAGTAACACAGGTAAATGATTGGTTATAAAGTCCGCGTCGGACCTATAAGTAGTCGTTTCTCATCCATTCAGTCTATAGTTCGGTTCGAGACCCGAGTGGTACTTACTAAAATAAATAGTCTGTCGGAAAGTAATAATATTAAGCTTGTGAATAAATGCAGACTGATAAAATGATAAAAAGATAAAAATATGCATTCTTTGCATATAAACTATAGCGACATCTATCATACGATGATAACAATGACATAAATACAAGTTCCAACGTGAGTTAGCTCAGGCACAGCAATAGCCAAGGTGGCTGAGCGGTATGAATACCTGGGCATAGTTGATTTTCAAGGTCCGCGGTTCGCATCCCGCTTCTGCCGTTATTTTTCTGCTTGAATTGACGCCTTTAAAAGAATTTGATGAAATGATCACAAAAATATAATGGATTAAAACATTAAGATAACACATACCCCTTGATTTTATCATGTCTTTTTTCGATGGTTTAACCCGCACACGTATACAATCCACAGATGAGACTTCAGAATTACTATCTCCATCTCTCGGTATTCTCCTGTATGTGCTTACATAAAAAATAAAAATAAAAATAAAAATAAACCGTGTTGGATCTAGAAAAAAATCTAACCCCATTTGAGAGTCATGATCATTATTAAATGAAATGTAATGCATATACATATATATAATCGTGTTGGAAACAACAGGGTCAGATCTTGTCTGCCCAGAAGTGAGCGACGTCGATGGCCTTACTCCCGGCCATCAGGTCTTCCTGGGTGAAGCTACTCGGACACAGCGCACACTCCAGAAGGCGTGACAGGGTCTGCTCCACGCCGCAGTCACATTCAGTCGGTCCGCTATAACAATGCATATAATAAAATGTAATTAAAACCATATAAGTACATTTTTCAGCGTATTTAATACATTATTTATTTTAGCCACTCGTAAGTGGGTGACTCAAATAATTAGAGTAATTAGACCATTAACAAGGTGACGTTCCGCCATATTAATGTACTATATACCTTTTTATAATGACCATAATGAATATTTAATAATTTAAAAAAATAACAGTTACATTTACGTATTCTTGATTTAAATTTCGAATTACAATCACAAACGTATGGAATACGTTTACGTTAATTAAAATTAATAATACTTTTAACAGTTATGGGTTACTTACTTCCATTACATTTAATTTCGACACTCAATTACCTTATTAAGGTGTACAGACCTTCTGTTGGAATATTTTCGAATTCTTGAAATTTAATGTCAACGATGACTCGGCTAAATGTTAGATCTCAGTTATCTTAGTAATCTTTTGTAATAAAAATACAGAAATTCTTTTTCGATTATTTACAAACATTACAATATTAGTTATTAAAAAAATGAGCAGCTTGAAGATGTTCCAAATTTATGTCGTACAGTACAAACATTAAAATATTTAACATAGATATGACATGACAAATAATCAATAATAATGTAGGGATTATACAAATTTAAGAGAAACTAAGGTTATTCAAAATATCCTCCTCTCTAAAAAGACGTTATTTAATCGCGTGTTGGCAGGATGAGGAGCAGATTGACAACACAAAGAGTTTTTCTGAAGCGTTCAGTAGTTGAAGCGTTTATTTTTTATTCAGACGCTGTAGGTTTAAATTCTAAAGAAGCTTGATTTTTTTTAATTATTTGATCAAATCTAAGCTCTGTACATGCCCCCGGTAGGGTTAAGCCACACCCTTAAGGATAAAATAAAAATTGTCTAGGTCTGGGGAGCGTCTGGTTGATCAACCGATCTCTTAAAAACGCTGATTATTGAAAACTGAAATATTTATTTGATACTACAGCCATTAGATACTTCGCGTGCTCTTGCCTTGGAGGCTCCCGAGAACCATCTATGTTCTCATATGGACTTCCGGGTATACAAATGACTGGGACAAGACATAGATAACTTGAGCTTACAGAACTGTGAAACGACAATTTGTGGTTTCCATTTGTTCAAAATATGAAGCAGATATGGTAATAAAAAATACTTAGACTCCAAAAACTAATAATCAGAGGTGAAGATATTTACTATATACGTCCGGAAATGCCTTCAAAAATTGTAAGACGAATAAATACACACGTGGACTAAATCTGTGATTGGATGCTTAACCCGACGCTTGAAATGTTGAGCAGTGTGATAAATATAAGATGCCAAATTAAGTAGGTAATATACAATCGTGTCGGAAACAACAGGGTCAGATCCTGTCTGCCCAGAAGTGGGCGACGTCGATTGCGTTACTCTCGGCCATCATCGGGTCTTCCTGGGTGCAGCTATTCGGACACAGCACACACTCCAGAAGGTGCGACAGGGTTTGCTCCGCGGCGCAGTCACATTCAGTCGGTCCGCTGTAAAATTGCCAGGCTTTCATTTGCGTCCTCGTCTTGCATACTGCGGTCCGAAATCTGTTAAGGGACCTCCATATATTCCACCCTTGGTTGTGTCTAGGGGCTACGTCCTCTTTAGAGGGCAATCCAAGCATTCCCATCAGTTGCGCCTCTCCGCATGCAGTAGGTAATACCATAATTAGACAATTGTTCAGCGATATAGTATTTAATTTACCAAGGCAGATGATCCCCTTCGCCAAACAACTGGAACGTAATTGCAAACAGGTTACCGAAGTAAAATTACTAAAAACTTGTCCAAAAACTGGTAATTGCACGCGGTTGCACGCACTGATATTCAAGTAGTATCCATCTAGCCACAAACCTGAAACTCCTATCCAAAAAGCGAACTTTTCCCCGCATTTTCGCAATTCTTGCGATAGACTCTTCGATCGAGCGGATCCCTTTTGGCAATAGATAACAACTGGATTGAACATTGCGTTGTTGGAGTGATGTGCCAATATAAATAACTTTGAATCAAGACCATCGGTATTATAACACCCGTAATTCATAATCGATTACGTAATACCGTCTTACTATTACATTTATACTAGATCGTAAGTATATATTAATATTTTTTTAGCGTTTCCTGTTGTATTTCGTGATGCAATGATCAATTAAATCGTAAAGAGTATCGATTTATCATTTTCTGACCCGATTTTTGTAGGATTCTACACTTTTTATGAAGTAACTCCCACGCGGGACACCTATATTCAAAATCTTCACAAAAAGGAGTAAAAACTAGGCTTTTGCTTCTTAATCACCATTTCCTGTCTTCTTCTTCTTCAGTATCTCACAACATCGATAGCTCGTATGTTTTTTTTTTTTTTTTTGACAGTTTATTTTATTTTCCTTAAATGACATTACAAAATTGGTAACATTTCAATGCGTCATTAAAGTAGATACAACCATAAGTGTGGCGATGTAAATTTATTGACACATTTAGTGTCAATGACCTCACACTCAGAACTAGCGTCAGGAGACTCAAGATAAATAGCTTGACTTGTAACAACAAAAACCCTGTCATAAGTATATCATGATTGACACACAAATAACAAGGCATTATTGTCACAAAATAAAACGTCCAATGTTTTGCATCTATCAACGCCAGCACTGAATCTGAAGTAATATTTCACCAAGTATGTCAATATCTTCACTTAAGCTGGTTTCAACCACTGTTCACTGCGATTCTTTCGTCTTACACGTATCCAGGGTTGAACGATGGTCTTTTCAGGCCACACTTCAGGCTCCATGAGAGACTCCAGCGAAGTCGCGATGACCCCGACTTTGAAAGAAGTTGACAGCGTCCGTCTGCTGATAATCCTCCTGATGTTGCCCAGCATTAGGTCCTGATATGTGCAGCTTTTTGGGCACATGGAGCAGGATCGTCAAATAAATGTGAAATAAAAAGAAATATTTTAAATTACACTTGAATTACAATTGCAGCAACACAATAGCAAAATAAGATGCTGTTTCACCAAGACGTTTCAGTTATTTTTTTAAAATATTATTTTATATAAAGACATACAGAAGAATACCAACAGATGGTGATAGTAATTCTGGAGTCTCATCTGTGAAACTCTATGACGCTTACAATGCTGCATGTGAAGTGTTGATCCGCCAACGTCATAGACTACAGCCCGTGATTCACGCATCATCCTTAATTATATTACATGAATTTACTATGAATGGGTTGTCTTCACAAGACGACCTCTGTCTACCACCGATTTTAATTAATAGGCTATGACTGGCATTTTACGAGTGAAGGATCAAATTCACACCAACCGGGGTGTTTTAGAGCTCATAAATCCGTCGGGGATCGAACCCACGACCTTTGGCTTGCAAAGCTAACGCTTTAACCATTGAGCTTTACCCGCCGGTTAATAACATTTATGTTAAATTTACATTTATATTTGATTTAATTCATTATTTTCGTATTTTCCGCTAATTCGAATGATAAACAATTTTTAAAAAATGTTTTACGCAATCTGTGTTATTGTTATGGCTATAAAATCATTGTCATGTCTGGTGTTATGTGATTGATTTGATGGGCGATCAGGAAATGGACAATTAGCTCCAGCAGCTTACAATTTTTGTTATTTTATTATTGTTAATTTATTTAATAACAAAATAACATTGATTCATATCTCGATTACGTAAAATTTAGTGCACTATAACATAACACTCCAAGCAACCTTTATACATTTTTTTATGTAAACACATACAGGAGAATACCAATAATAGATGGTGCCTATGGATATCTGGGCTCTACGATCACTGGACAAATCCTTAGGTTAGTTTAGCGAGACATCCAGTGTACCAGTTGTCCCGTGCACCAGACATCCACTGCGCCCCACATCGTTACCGATGAGTCGCTGAACCAATTGTCTGGGAACGATAAGTCGTGACGCCTTGAAATATCGATGGGACTTATTTTTTTCCTAATGTAATTTGGTAGTTTTTTTTTTTACGTAAGCACATACAGGAAAATACCGACAGATGGTTATAGTAATTCTAAAGTCTTATCTATGGATTCTATCTTCTTCGTAGTATCAATCCGGTGGATTGGTTTGCAGCAGCAGAATCTTGCATCTCGATCTCCATTTCTCTCGGTCCTCCGCAACCCTTTTCAGCTCACCATAAGCGCTACAATTCATGTCCTCGAATACTTGCTGTAAATACTCCCGTGTAGGGCGCCCTCTACAGTTTCTACCCTCAACCATCCCCTCCACAATATCGTGAAGAAGACCATCGTGGCGCATGATGTGACCAATCCATCGGGCTCGCCTCTCTGAGATGGTTCTTATTAGGTGCCTATCTTCCTTGATTATCCTGAGAACCTCATTGTTCGTGACGTGGTCTCTCCAGGAAATTCCGAGAATTCTTCTGTACGACCACATCTCAAAGGCCTCTAGTCTTTTTTATCACTTTCAGATAAGCACCATGTCTCACAGCCGTACATTAAGATGCTCCAAACAAGTGTTTTTGGCAAGTTGCTTGCGGAGCCCTAAAGTAATATTCTTTGACTCAAGAATTTTGGCTTTTTTATTGAAAGCTCGCCTTGCTTGATGTATGCGACTGTTGACTTCTCTTTTTGTTCTGCCATCCCAGGTGATCGTACTTCCAAGGTATACAAATTCTTTTGCATCTTTTAGGGGCACTCCTTTTAGGGGGGGGGGATTCTATAATTGTGTGTAAATGTCACAATGAGTGCTGAAAGTAGCAAAATGATATATCACGCCAACCGATGTCAACGGTCGGGGAGTCTTGGACGGCATATGCCGACAACCGATGCGAAAGGGTTAAAGAAGGAGAATGAAGGAAGGTGTCTTGTAACGTTGCCAAGATTGCCTAATGCTACTACATGTGGTAGATAAAAACATTTGACCGATTTTGGGCAAGATTTCAAAACGGTGAAAATTTTCCTTAGGCAAATATTAGATAAAAGAATTGTGTGTGCCAGTAGTAAACATCAGTGAGTTTAACAGTAAAGCAATCGGGTATCGTATTATACGTTTAAGAGGACCCAGGAGTAACTTTACTTAAGAGGCCATCAATATAACATATTTTATAATATATTCGATTCTTATCTGTAAGTGATAAAAAAAACTAGAGGCCTTTTGGATGGAAGATTCAGAAGAATTCTCGGAGTTTATTGGAGAGAATACGTTACGAACAATGAGGTTCTCAGGATAATCAAGGAAGATAGGCACCTAGTAAGAACCATCTCAGAGAGGCCAGCCCGACGGTCTTTTTTTACAACATTGTGGAAGGGATTATTGAGGGTAGAAACTGCAGCGGGCGTCCTAGACGGAAATATTTGCAGCAAATGTTCGAGGACATGATTTGTAGCTCTTATGCTGAGCTAAAGAGGATTGCAAAGGATCTAGAAGTTGTTGTTTGTTTGTTGCTGCAAACCAATCCACCGGATTGATACTACGAAGAAGATATCCCTGGTATAAATACATGCAAAAAAAACATTTTTAGGAGTATATAATTTACGAGCCACTTTCATTTTGTGTCACGGGTGCCATTGGTTCAATATTAGTGTTCGAGGACATGAGTTGTAGCTCTTATGCTGAGCTAAATAGGATTCATTTTAATACGAAGAGTGGAGATCGAGATTCAAGATTTTGTTGCTGCAAACCAATCCACCGGATTGACACTACTACGAAGAAGAAATCACTTAACTTCACAGACTTGTGTACGATATGTTGTAAAATCTTGATGTAAATGAAGGTTTTAGACGATTTGTAGACAATGGATTCAAGAATAATACGAGTATGAGGAGGACTTGGATTCATGGTTGAGGGAGCTCTACGCTCTAATTGCGGAGTCTTCATTGTCCTGAAGTATGGAGGAAATGAGAAAACCGGGCATCCTCTAGTCGGCGATGTTTTCAATGGAAAAAAAGACATTGAAGTCGAAAAATAAACAATTATTTCGTAATAAATAATATACTCGTAATTAACGTATCCATATAAAAAACTATAAAAGATTTAGATACAACTTTATAACGTGTTTTATGGTAGGTATACTGTTTAGGTTTTATTTAATTTTCACCGTGAGCAACATTTCAGACTAAGGATGGCATATTTGTTAGCATGTTAGTATGAGGAGCTGATTAAGAATTATTAAGGAGAGGTCTCTAGTCGTAATGTCCAGAAAAATTCAGTCCTTAGATTATATTGATGATTGTCGGTTGGTCACTTGGCGTGGGAATACCAACGTCTGGACGCTTCAAATCTGGCTTTATAACCTCGACCCCTATTATTCGGGGCTCACAATATATCACCGATACCTACAGTATTGTTCTCATTTGTCTCTATTATATTATTATTATATCAGAATTTGTATAGCGCTTTTCAATAACCGAATGATCATTCCAAAGGCGCTTCTTTGCCTCTCTGAGTAGAAAGGTGGGTCTTGAGTCTGCTTCTGAAGGATGACTCCGCTTTAAGTTATCTTATGCTTTCTAGCAGCGAGTTCTAGGCCATTGGTGTCATGTTTACTCAGTCATCACATCTATTGCTGCCAGCCTTGGTGGTTGCACATCACAAATGCAATAATAAAGGTATATTCACTCGAGAGGCGACCGTCGCCGTTGGGCGCCAGGTCGGTACTCTCGTTGTGAGTATTGTTACGTATTCTTTATATATGGCGGACGATGTCGAACGACAGAAAACACATTGTCACACTACACAACACGTAGAGCAATGCACAGAGATTGAGAGCACTATAAGTTGAGATCGCTCGCTTCGCATCTTATCTGGATAAACTCCTTCACTTTTTAATTTAGAGAATGAAGAATTAATGGCGAAAAACCCGGAGTTCACTCGAGAGGCGACCGTCGCCGTTGGGCGCCAGGTCGGTCTCTCCTGTCGTAATGTACTTTACGTGTTGATTAATATAAAAGTAAATTGATATTCAAGTTCTTTGATTCAACCCTATCATCGCAATTATCAAAAGAGCAAGTAAAATAATGTTCTCTTTAACGGGCTTATTCATCCTCATGAACGAGCTCGTCACCATAGCAACATTCACGACGTCTATGATAGAAACAAATCATAATCCGAAATGTCGAAAGCGCAAATTTTTCCCACTGCACTTTGGGTTTTAACAGTAGGTTATTTTGCCCATGTTTTCCAAATTTAGAGTAAAAATAGCATAAGAAGTTCTTTAAACTCCGACGAGATGCAATCTCACATCTTTTTACAATAATTTTTACAACAGCCAGAGCATAATTCAATGTGTCTTATATTACTGATACAATGAAACAGAAGATCTTGTATCAACCATATGATGAATAAGTAGTTATTGAGTCTTTATTGCCACTTTCACAGACTCTCGATACTCCAATCGAATCACTTGACGATAATTGCCCGACATCACGATTTCCACTTCTAAATTCACACTTCTCGACGAAGAACAGACCGGTCATTAGCTGATCTCTCAAGAAGGGGTGACTCTTGACTATTGCATGGAAATCCACGCCACCTGATCTGCTCCAACAGAGCATGTCTACAGCATGAGAATGCACACTTCGATAGAACAATATATCGACTCATTGCTCCATTGAATGCAGCATACTTGTATAATCTGATGAAGCAACCACACTTATGTACTTGAGAGTTTTCCTATTTTTTCAATTCTGTAGTTCATAAGTGCCATAGAGATATCCAAACTCGGAGTGTCTCTTTTAACCAATGCATCATCCCAGTATTAACCCTTTTGTTACGGCTCGGTGGAATACAAATTATACTGTCAATACGGCGTGAATTTTTCAAACTATTTTTTTGCTTAAAATTAGTTAATTAATTAATTTTGAAGCATAAATGTACTTGTCTTACCTATTTTCATATTTCACATTGGTTCTTCTATTCTTTAGCTATCAGATGATGTATAAAAAACTATTATATTAAACAAAAGTTCATTATATAACTCCATACATGTGGTGGCATTGACATATGTGGTTTACACAAAAAACGCTCCTTTGACGAAAGCTTATGATATTTATTTACGTGCCTTACAAATTCCTGTAAAGAATACATGTAGGTTGATAAATGGAATGACTGCAGTTTCACGTTCCTACCGTAGATGTCGCAATGAGTACTGAAAGTAGCAAAACGATATATCACGTCAACCGATGTCAACGGTCGGGGAATATTTGACGGCATATGCCGACAACCGATGCGTAAGGGTTAAGAAAACATTTTGAATATTACTTGGTCAACTTATATCATTCTTAAATTCGTGCTCCGAAAGAATGATACCAGTGTCTTATTATTCATGGTTGAAAAAGATTGTTCAATATAAACCAATTGATGCATGTGAATTGCTTAGACAGCAAAGAGGATTTAACACCCCAAGTGATGAAGTACAATAATTACTGGTGCTTATCAATTTTTAACAATACTAGTATAAACCTTTACTAAACAGATTTCTACACCATGACTTCATAGTCTCTTTGCTCCATCAAACCTCAGTAATGTTACAAAGCAACTGCTATACATGTGATTGATTATGCAATACACTTCAACAACTCTTCACGTACTTCTGTACCTTCGCGTACATTATTGGAGCAAGACGAGTAATTGTCCGATTCGAAAACTTTCCAAATCTTTGTAAATTTAAAAAAAACTGACATCCTTATTTATCAATCCATTAACTATTATAAAAGTAGTTTATGAACGTTTGTTAACTAATAAACGAGTATAATAACATTTCCTGCGGGTATGGCTTAGTGTTGTATGCGTTTGCTTACCCAACGTGTCGTCTATTCGATCCCCACGAAAAAAAAAAGATTCTTAATCGATTTCTAGGCTATATTAATACCTCCGATAGATGTGAATTTGATGCCTTACTGGTAAAATGCTAGTCATAGTTTATTAATTACAATTGGTTGTGAACTATAGTTCCGTGAATCCCACGCATTCCTATGAATGGGTCAATCACTATTGGTTCCCTGACTTAAATGGGTGATACGTTAGTATCGGACTGTATCGGACTGTTGTTTAGCCTCGTTGATAGTGCAGACTGCCCATGCGGTAGCCCCTTCCAGGACGCTGAACACGTTCTGTGGCATTGCCCAATATTAGATTTAAGTAGGCAAAGGCTCTATAGCGTAATCCAACAGAAGCCTGGACCGGTTGGATATATCGTCCTCATATCTACGGAGCCCAACTACCATGCATTTTCTGTATACGCGGCGACCTTCGGCGAAGAAGTCAATTTTAACGTCTGAACTACTAACTTTTACACCCACGTTTGGTGTTGCTCACCAAAGCCCGTCACTTGTCTGACGAGAAAATACTCTGAAAACAATGCCTTGGTAAGTGCTCCCAAGGAGCGCAGGGACAAGGCGACCGGCCCGGGGCCTTAGGCCCAAAAAAAAAAGTAAAGTACTGTAGCTGTAGTCTATGACGTAAACGAATCAACACTCCGTGTACAGCTCTTAACCATGTGCATCAAATGTCTGCATCATTATCACCATCTGTCCGTCTTCTCTTGTATGTGTTTACATAAAAACATACATTAATATAAAGCAAACGCATACTGCTAAATTTAAACTCTAATTCGGGGAGGGGATTTCCCACTGGTTGAAAACCTCTACAGTATAAATTTATTTTTCAAATAAATCTTTTAGAACATCGACAATTTACCTAAGTGCTTTTCATTTTTAAACTTGTTTAAAAATGCTTTAATCAATCTAAGCAATTGTAATTAACGAGGATGAGTAATTAGTCTTAAGTCGTGATGACATCGGCACCAAATGTTGAGTAAACGAAATGTTATTAAAGAATTGACAAACGGCTCTGAACTGCGTATTGCGTCGATTCGTCAATGGAGTCTTAATTATGTTAATAGGCATACCTTGCATTCCCACACGTGTTCTATCATCACCTGCGTACGTGTGCCGTGCCGTGTGAGGCTTATATAAACGTCATTGAATCAAAGGTACTCACGTCTTAATCATTTCATAAAAAAAACTTAACAGTAATGCGTAATTTCCTAGGAATATAAGGTTTTTAACCACCTCCAGGGCAGCAGTACGGAGACTTAAAAGCTGAAGGATTTGTGACATATTTTGGGTGATTTGTTTATCAGAATTTTTGAGGATGTCGCATGATAAGTCCGACTCTATCAAAGCCTGGATCATTTGATAATAATGGACGACTCAACTCAACCAATTACACGCGGTAAGCAACACCCATCCATGTAATGGTCCGCGACCAACGTTGATTCACTTGTAATAATCTAACGATTAACTCGCTTCTTCTTGGGATGTTTTTTTTAAGTAAACACATACAGGCGAATACCTACAGATGCTGATAGTAATTCTGAAGTCTCATCTGTGGAATTCCATGTCGTTGACCATGCTGCATAAGGCTAAGCGCTGCCTGTGGAGTGTTGTCATAGACAACAGCCCGATATCATCCTTATTATTACAGGAATTTACTATGAATAGGTGGTCTTCACAGGACGACTTTCGTCTACCGCCAACTTTAATTAATAGTCTATGACTGGCATTTTACGGGTGAGAGATCAAATTCACAACATCCGGTGGTATTTTAGAGCTCAGAAATCGATTACGTTTTTATTTATTTTTAATCTCCGTCGGCGATCGAACACACGACCTTTGGTTTGCAAAGCAAACGCTTTTAGCTATACCCGCCGGGATGTGAAGCTAGTTGGACACGTAGGGCATCATTTTAGGTGTGAGGCGGTCTGCAGGTCTCTACAGTTTATTGGGAGGCTTTCCTTTGGAGTAATGAAATCTTCTGATACGATTTGATGCCAGACTTGGAGTCTCTCAATTTCAGAGCCGGAATTGAGAAGTTACCTCGCTTACAATATTCCATTGTCGTTGGTCAAATAAAATATGTAAAACTATCATCAAGCGCCCTAGTTTCAGGTTTATTTCCAATCATTGGAAATATTTAAGGTATATCCTTTCTTTACGTGATAGTGAAAAATGGAATATCATGGGCGCCTAAGTCACGTACGTTCGTATGTTTAAGGCAGTTAATCTTTGAATCATGAAAAATTACCAAACTTGACGTGTTAGCAAAACGTAAAAACACGTGCTTGTTGTTACATACTTTAATCGTCGGTCAGCCATTGTTGGATGACATTGCGATATATTGCGTGTACCTTAAAGTGACATGATGATATTTATGTTGTCGTCCCACTTTCACTCCAAAACCACCGCTTGGGACAGACAAAGATAGCTCGTTGAAACTTTCACGTGTCAATTTTGTATTGCCAATTATTGACCTGTGTGAGATATTTCTAGAAGATTTGTTAAATTTTTTTTGAGATCGGTATTCGTGAAGACCGTCCCGTGAGACGACTTTCGTCTGTCACCAATTTTAATTAATAGGCTATGACTGGCATTTTGCGGGTGAGGGATCAAATTCACACCAACCGGGTGTATTTTAGAACTTATAAATCAATTAATTTTTTTTTTTAATCTCCATCGGGGAATCGAACCCACGATCTTAGGCATGTCAGACAAACGCTTTCGTTCATTTTAACTATGCATTGAAGTTTTTAATTTCGCAATAAATAAAAAACGATTTTAAGTAACTTAGTATTTTCAATCTGTTTTTAATGGGTACCGACATAAAAATGTAATAATGTCATAATTGTAAGAATGAAAAGCCATTGTTGACAGTAAAAAAGCATTGTTTGAATGTTTTATTTGTTCATCGAAACAACTGTTTCGAAATCTCGCCGAAAAAAACAGTTTTCTAAGTGACAATAATTTCTAAGCGTTTCTGAGCTCTAAAATACCCCCAGTTGGTGTAATTTGATCCCTCACCCGTAAAATGCCAGTCATAGCCTATTAATTAAAATTGGAGGTAAACGAAAGTCGTCTCGTCAAGACAACCACCCGTTCATAGTAAATTCCTGTATATATGTAAATAAGGATGATGCGTGAATCTCGGGCTGTAGTCTATGACATTGACGGATCAACACTCCACATGCAGCGTTTAGCCACATGCACCATGGTAAGCGTTACATAATTCCACAGATGAGACATCACAATTATTATCACCATCTGTCGGTATTCTCCTGTATGTGTTTTCTTAATAAAAAAAAACATCCCAAGAAGAAGCGAGTTTATCGTTAGATTACTACAAGTAAATCAACATTGGTCGCGGAACATTACATGGATGGGTGTTGCTTACCGCGCGTAATTGTTTGAGTTGAGTCGTCATTTAGTATCGAATGATCCAGGCTTCGATAGAGTCGGACTTACCATGCGATATCCTCAAAAATTCTGATAAACAAATCACCCAAAATATGTCACAAATCCTTCAGTTTTTAAGTCTCCGTGCTGCTGCCCTGGAGGTCGTTGAAAACCTTATATTCACACGAAATTACACACTACTGTATAGAATTTTCAAGTTTTTTTTTAAACTAAAAATATTAACTTTCACCTAGCTCCAATTTTACATTTGAATATACGTCTACAAAGTTTACTGTTATATATTGCAACGAATGAAAATGTTCATAATTAATAATACCATTTTATTACCAAAGAAATTCACTTTTGCTTACTGATTTACATAATCAATGATTGGACAGAGTTTTCAAATTTTTACTGCCCGAAATCGAAAGTTTTTTTTTTATTATTCAACAAATTTACTGTCGATACATTTATTTATAATTATAGTTGATAGTAATTACTGTAACTGTATAATGTAAATTCCGGTATTACATTCAGTGTAATCTCACAGTTACCATCGATCTTAACTTTGTCATTTTTAAATAATCAATACTCAAACCGGTTTTCATTTCGATATCAACCTTTTAACATTAAAATTTTAATATTGTTCCGTAGGAATGTTTTTTTTTTAGTAATTCTGTGACGTGCATTTCTTTGTATCTTCGTAGTATCAATCCGGTGGATTGGTTTGCAGCAACAAAATCTTTCATCTCGATCTCCCCTCCTCTCGATCCTCTGCAATCCTCTTCAGCTCAGCATAAGAGCTACAACTCATGTCCTCGAACACTTGCTGCAAATACTCCTATCCTCAACCATCACTTCCATAATGTCGTGAAGAAGACCATCGTGGCGCATGATGTGACAGATCCATCGCGCTCGCCTCTCTGAGATGGCTCTTACTAGATGCCGATATTCGAGGATTATTTATTACTAAAATGAGATTTGTTTCCAATGCACTTCTGGGTAATTCGCTAACTAGAGTGCATATGAAACTAGATCACTGTCCGGAAGAAGGTTTTCAAAGATCGGAGTCAGTTGCCTTAAAAGCCTTACTAGGAGAACTGGCTGAACATGTTTTCATTTCCGTCATCTTGTCTATTGCACCTACTATTGATCTTACAACGTAACTCCAATAAGCAGAAATGAAAGTCGGTGGTGGGCTCCATATTAACAACTGCGGCCCTATGCTAGGAAAATAAATTACGTATAACGTAACAGAACTTACGTATGTAAAATATTTGAAAGCCTCTAAAGCGCACCAGAATCATTTTAATTTAAGAAACATGCTTTAAAAAAAATGTAAGCACAAACAGGAGAATACCGACTGATAGTAATTCTGAAGTCTCATCTGTGAAATTATATGACGCTTACCATGGTGCATATGGCTAAGCGCTGCATGTGGAGTGTTGATCCGCCAACGTCATAGACTACAGCCTGAGATTCACGCATCATCCTTAATTATTACAGGAATTTACTATGAATGGGTGGTCTTCACAGGACGACTTTCGTCTACCACCAATTTTGATAAATAGGCTATGACTGGCATTTAACGGGTGAGGGATCAAATTCACACGAACTGGGGGTATTTTATAGCTCAGAAATCGATTAAAAATCTTTTTTTTTTAATATCCGTCGGGGTTCGAACCATACGGCCTTTGGCTTGCAAAGCAAACGCTGTGACCATTGAGCTGTACCCGCCGGCTGAGAAGATATTGGCTGTTAATACGAGTATAACTTTGACATCTCCCTTTTTATCAATGAAGACTCCATATCACCGGGTTCGTCATCGAGACGCGTGGTGGAGGGATGAAAAGCAGGTCTCCAAATTAAAGCA
This sequence comes from Glossosoma conforme, assembly GCA_022606575.1. NCBI lineage: Eukaryota > Metazoa > Arthropoda > Insecta > Trichoptera > Glossosomatidae > Glossosoma > Glossosoma conforme. The sequence continues at coordinate 451,754 of JAGTXR010000249.1, forward strand.
CTCATCGAGAAGCACATTGTTATCTATTTTAATTACAAAAGACTGACAAACTTGGGTCGTCCATCGGGGACAGACAATCCGTGTTTGTGTCAAAAGTCCTAAACAGACTCCGACTGGCAATAACGACAGCACAGTGCCGAAATATAAATTACTCCAATTAGAAACAAATATGGAAGGAAGTGATAAAAAAAGACAAGACGCCTTTGAGATGTGGTCATACAGAAGAATTCTCGAAATTTCCTGGAGAGACACGTCATGAACAATGAGGTTCTCAGGAATAATTATCATCCTTATTATTTCCACGACCTTTGGCTTGCGAAGCAAACGCCATTGAGCTATACGAAAGGGTTAAAAAAGGAGAAGGAAGGAAGATGTCTGGTAACTTTGCCGAGATTGCCTAATGCCACATGTGGTATTCTAGATAAAAACATTTGACCAAATTTGGGCAAGATTACGAAACGGTGAAAATTTACCTTAGACAAACATTAGATACGAGTATCAGAATTGTGTATACCAGTGGTAAACATCAGTGAGTTAAACATAAAGCTATCGGGTATCGTATTATGCGTTTTATAGCACCCAGGCGTTATATTTCTTGGGAGGCTCTCAATATAACATATTTTAAAATATATTCAATTCATATCGGAAAGTGATAAAAAAGACTAGAAGCCTTTGACATGTGGTCATACAGAAGAATTCTCGGAATTTCCTGGAGAGACCACGTCACGAACAATGAGGCTCTCAGCATAATCAAGGAAGATAGGCACCTAGTAAGAACCATCTCAGAGAGGCGATCACTCACACCATGCGCCACGATGGCCTTCTTTATGACATTATGTAAGTGATGGTTGAGGGTAGAAACTGCAGAGAGAGTATTTCCCGCAAGTGTTCGAGGACATGAGTTGTAGCTCTTATGCTGAGCTGAAGAGGATTGCGGAGTATCGAGAAGAGTGGAGATAGAGATGAAAGTTTTTGTTGCTGCAAACCAATCCACCGGATTGATACTACGATGAAGAAAATTCAGTGGATTTTCAAAGTGTATTATTTCATTTTTGTGTTTATCAAACTCTATTAATCTACTTGCTGATTTAGCGAAAATGAAAAAGTGCATTCCATGCAAGTACAACTAAAAATATGCAATCGCGTTGCATTTACGGGGGTTTGCGTAAACACGTAGGTGGACGGACTAACACGAAGGTTTATTCTGCACGTAACACTGTTTGAGGTCGTTGCATTCTTTGGTGAAGTCGCGACAATGACCGCCGTGAAACGTAATTTTTCCCTCCATTTCCATCGTTCTTCTGCTTCGATCGTGTCGTTATGATTGAATCGCTTTATTTGTCCAATAATTTATCTATGTCATATATATTCCTGGAGAGACCACGTCACGAACAATGAGGCTCTCAGCATAATCAAGGAGGATAGACACCTAGTAAGAACCATCTCAGAGAGGCGATCGGTCACATGATGCGTCACGACGGTCTTCTTCACGACGTTGTGGAAGGGATGGTTGAGGGTAGAAACTGTAGAGATCGTCTTAGACGGGAGTATTTGCAGCATGTGTTCGAGGACACGAGTTGTAGCTCATATGTTGAGCTGTAGAGGAATGCAGAGGATCGAGAAGAGTGGAGATCGAGATGCAAGATTTTGTTGCTGCAAACCAATTCACCAGATTGATACGAATAAGAAACATTCCTGATACATAGCAGACGACTAACATAAGACCAAGGCTTATACCGCCACATACACACATCACACTTGAGAATGGTTTACATCGCGTATGATGATGGCTTTTAATGCAGCAGAGGACCTCTGTGGACGCAATGTATAGGTTATACAAAAAATTCATAATTTTATCACTTCTATCTAGATTCTAGAACTTAAATAAATAATTAAATATGGTAATAATATTAAACTTGTGAATAAATGCTGACTGATTGAATAATAAAAAAATATATATATACACCCTCTGAATACATACTATAGAGATATCTATCGATATACGATGGTTACATTGGTAACAATGCTATAAATGCAACTTATTCGACGCATCAGTTCGTGCAGGAGATAGCCGAGTGGTTTAGGGTACTGAACATAGGGCAACGGTTGGTTCCAAAGCTCGCTGGTTCGAATCCCGCTTCTGCCAATTTTTTTCTGCACGAATTGATGCGTGCAAATAATTTTGATGTATGGTGTGTGTATATTTATTTACTAATTAAGTATGGATTGTAAATTCGTCATTTTAACTTTTTCGCTTTTTTATTTTGCAAAACCTACAAAAACTAATGTTTAATTACTATATAAAAAATACATTTATATTTATTATTTTAGGATGGTATATCTTATTAAGAGTTGAAGCTGTGTGGTAAGGCACTTAAGATGCTTGGTTTTGTTTTACGGAGTGGCAGGGTTTTGGTAGTGTTGTTTAACTTGGTTCGTAGCATACTCGAGAGCGGATCTATCGTTTGGGCACCCCATGAGTTGAAATATAGCCTCATGTTGGAGAGAAAGAGTACAGAAGAAATTTCTGAGGTCTCTCTACATGAGGGTGTATGGATACTATCCGTGGCTGTATCCAACTAACTTTATACAGGGTATGTTAGGGTACATTAAGTTGAAGACAAGAAGGTATGTGTGCTTAGGTATGCATTTCTTCCGGCTTTTGCGTAGCGTATTCGGGAATCTTGAAATTTTGTTGAAAATCGGTCTGTGTGTCCCCGATAAATATCTAAGAATAAAGAGGCACAGATTGTTCGCACTCTCAAAGAGTAACACTAACCTGCCAGAGACTATGCCTCTTGGGAGAGGCATCAGACTGTTCAACCAAATCGCCTCGATGTTGATATATTTCACATAATGGAGGCCCAATTCAGGCATGAACTTCACGAGTTTCTTTGGAGAAATTATTTGTTGGCATCGTCTGTTTGATGAGCATTGGGACCATATGTTGCTTGCCTTTATTGTTTTGTTGTTAGTACTTAGTCATAAGTACCTATATTTGTATATCAATCTTGATTGTACCTAGTTAAATATAAGTACCTATTTAATACTTCGGTAACGATTTGTTTTTTTTTTTAATTGTAATGTTTCTGTAGTGAAAATAAATAAATGAATTGAATTAAAATCAGTGGATTACTTTTACAAAGAGGTAAAATAAGATCATAACATCAAGAGTTACCAGGCCACAACGAAAGTTCTATTTCAACCATTTTAATTAATTTTTATTAACCTTTAAAGAGAGCGGCTGTCTCGTGAATATTAGATTAATTACTTACTTTTACGATTCAAAATGTAATCATAAACAGTTGCGCTCCAAGTGTGCAGAAAGTAATGAAAAATTAGAAAATTTAGATAATTTAATTTATGCATCAAAATTAGACTGCCTACTATGTGTTACATACTAGAATGTTCTTCTTCGTAGTATCAATCCGGTGGATTGGTTTGCAGCAACAAAATCATGCATCTCGATCTCCAATCTTCTCAATCCTCTGCAACCCTCTTTAGCTCAGCATAAGAGCTGCAACTCTTGTCCTCGAACACTTGCTGCAAATAATCATGTCTAGGACGTCTACGTTCTACGCTCAACCATCGCTTCCACAATGTCGTGAAGAAGACCATCGTGGCGCATGATGTGACCGATCGCCTCTCTGAGATGGTTCTTACTAGGTGCCTATCTTCCTTGATTATGCTGAGAGCCTCATTGTTCGTGACGTTGTCTCTCCAGCAAAATTCCGAGAATTATTCTGTATGACCACATCTCAAAGGACTCTAATCTTTTTTTATCACTTTCAGACAAGCACCGTGTCTCACAGCCGTATATATATGTTATTGTAATAAAAAACTTTACAGCATTGACAACTGGAACCGAATCCTCATAGAACCCAGTAACTTTGTTGTTTGTCATATTTGATGAATCAAACAAGTAAAACTTGATTGATTGCAGCAACAAAATCTTGCATCTCGATCTCCACTCTTTTCGATCCTCTGCAACCCTCTTTAGCTCAGCATAAGAGGTACAACTCATGTCCTCGAAACTTGCTGCAAATACACTTATATAAACGTAATCATATTTACTTCTATCACAGAAATATCTATAAATTTCATATAATTCATAGAGAATTTAATCATTTTAAATAGTTCTATTACATAATTTGATGAAATCAATATTTTTTTTAATTATGTTAGTTATTGATTACTGTAAAGATCGACGCTATGAGGAATGTTCATAATGCCGTTATAATTTGATAATTGTCCTATTATTACCGCAGACATTTTCCGTTATCGCAATACTCTCATTGAATCAAATCCGAGACGGAATCAATGGAAATCACACTTTGTAAACATTAACAGTGTTCATATTTTTTTTACGAAAATACAAGAGAACCGACAAACAATGTGTGGTTTTGGTTTTTGAGTTTACATTTAGCATGGTCGACAAGTTTATAATTAGATAAATAGATATATAAATAAGTATTGCCCGGTCCTTAGTATGTTTCCTATAAATTCGCTCTGTTCAACTATTCCGGCAACAGGTGTCTCTAACACTTCTCCTGTCCCCTTCACTTCTCTTTGTAACCTTGATTAACTGTTCTGTATTTAGGTTTACTTATTTCTAGAAAAATATTCCTCAGAATCTACTCATTTAGTAGCTTCTGAGGAAGGAGCTGTGGCACCTAAACTGATAAAGTGATTATTAAGTAAAACTCAGTGGTTTCATATAAAGTTTTACTTGTTTTATACATTAAATATGACAAACCACAAAGTTACTAAGTTCTTCAAGTATTCGATTCCAGTTGTCAATGCTGTGAAGTTCATCCTTTTTGAATACAATTACATACGGGTGCTTATCTCAAAGTGATTGAAAAAAAAAACTTTGAGATGTGGTCATACAGAAGAATTCTCGGAATTTCCTGGAGAGACCACGTTACGAACAATGAGGTTGTCAGCATAATCAAGGAAGATAGGCACCTAGTAAGAAGAACCATTTCAGAGAGGCGATCGGTCACATCATGCGCCACGATGGCCTTCTTCGTGACATTGTGGAAGGAATGGTTAAGAGTAGAAAGTGTATAGGGCGCCCTAGACGGGATTAATTGCAACAAGTGTTCGAGGACATGAGTTGTAGCTCTTATGCTGAGCTAAAGAGCGTTGCAGAGGATCGAGAAGACAAGGAGATCGATATGTAAGATTTTGTTGCTGCAAACCAATCCACCTGATTGATACTGCGACGAAAAAGTAAAGAAGACACTGAATGGAAGCAATTATTGCAAAAGTTATAGGAATGCCGATCGACGGCGTCGATACAAAAATAATATTTTCAATCGAGTTCTCAATGGAAAATACCAAAAATATGCTACAAAAAACACAATAAATGCCGGCGAAATCTGTTCAGCTAACGGGGCCGTGCCTAATTTAGTCGGTTTTGACCAAATTAACGTTTTGAGGTTAGCCAACAAAGAATAACCGACAGTGCAATTGAACAAAATTAAATGATTTGGAAGTATTCAAATAACATTCCATTTTTTTAGAAAAATATTTGAAAAAAATGCGATAATTTTCGTTAAAATATCCACGAAGAAGTGTCATATAAGAAGTGAATTTTATAAAGTTTAATTCGACTTGTGGTGACTGGTTTTTTGGGTTGTATCAATTTACGTTTATTTTTGATAATTTGACTTGTTTCTTGTGCGAGATATACAGAGATCGGCAAAAAAGCTGACGGTTTTAAATCAAAACAACAGCGAAGAGCGTCAGCCTTTTTAACCGCTATCTGTACAAATATGATTGTTCAATACCTTTATTATTGGCTGATTATTAAAATATTCATAGTCATATGTGACATAAAACTATAATAGTTTCAAAGGTCTATTCTTTCAACGAGTCATCGGTAACGACGTGGGGTGCACTGGAACAAACAAAAAAACAATGTTACTAAAGACTAGTTACTGATAATAATTAAATATACATATACTATACACCAAACGCGTCAATTCAAGCAGAAAATAAAAAAACGGCAGAAGCGGGATGCGGACCTTGGAAACCAACTATGCCCAGGTATTCATTCCGCTCAGCCGACTTGGCTATTGCTGTGCCTGAGCTGACTCACGTTGGAACTTGTATTTAAGTCATTGTTATCACTAGTTACTAAAGTAAATCAGTTTTTTTTTTGATTTCGTAGCTTAAAAAAAGTGCAAATTTATTTCAGCTCGTGCCTAGATTTAAAAAAATATTCGTAATTTTTTCTTTTTTTTTTTGAAGCGAAATGTTTTTTTTTGTTAACTGACATTTTATCGTTCAAAACTTAAAGTTTTGAAATTCGGAAGCTGTAGTAAGGAGCCTACAAAAAACCGTTTCATACTCGTAGATAACGTTAAGATGGCGTGAGCTACGTTATCTATTTTCTTTATTTCTAAAACGCGAAACGGTCAAACAATGCCATGCACACATTATTCACTTAACGTTTTCACAACACGGCGCGATTTACGTGATATACTATCATCATCATCATTAACATCTGCCTATACTATCCGACCAGAGACAGATGTATCACACTCACTGATATCCTCCTCTCTAAGTTGGTTCTTTCTTCGTAGTATCAATCCGGTGGATTGGCTTGCAGCAACAGAATCTTGCATCTCGATCTCCATTCCTCTCGGTCCTCCGCAACCCTTTTCAGCTCAGCATAAGCGCTACAATTCATGTCCTCGAATACTTGCTGCAAATACTCCCGTCTAGGGCGCCCTCTAAGTTGGTTATCGCATAACAAATTATGTAGAAGTATGGTACTAGTTTTTTTTTTAATTTAGTCTTTATTCCATAACATTGTATGGCATATGGAAAACTGCGTAATCATTTTAAAGGTAGTTTAAATATTTTATTTTTAATAAGTTAAAAATCACCCAATGCAGCCGGATAATACAACTGATGCCTGCGCAGATTGTTGATCTTTTGAAAGCCGCGCCTTTTTGGTGAATTCTTTAATCGATTACTGGGCAATTAATATAGATTGTAATATTTTTTATATCAGATATTCCTTATATTTTTTTAAACTAAAATCCAATTTATTTTATATTCAGTTATATAGAAAGCTATTTTTGAACATTACAATAGTATAATAAAGCTGTAATATGAAGCTACAAATTCCATGTAAGACTCATGACCGTTATTTTTTCAATTTTCAAATTCAATTTATTTTTCTTTTAGAAACATTACAAATAACAATATTTAATTAATTTCTAAAACAGGACAAATAACAATTTATAAATAACACATTAATAATAGGATCATTTAAAAAGTCCCGGAGCCCGCTAAACAGAAGACTCCACGAAATTACTTTGATAAATAAATTCGTGGAGCTCATGTCGAAACTGGGCTTCTCTCAGGTGGAATATATCAATATTCGAGGCGATATCGTTGAACAGTCAGTTACAGACGTAATACGCAGCGAATGGGTTGAGGGAAGTACGTTGAGCTTTGAGAGGAATGACGTCACAGGGCGGAAACAACAACATTCCAACGCACAGTCACTCAGAGACGAAAGTGAACCTGGCTGGAACTTTCTACGAATCCTGAAGAAGTGCATATTTTTTATATGTAAACACATACAGGAGAATACCGACAGATGGTGATAGTAATTCTGAAGTCTCATCCGTGGAATTCTATGACGCTCACCATTCTGCATATAGTGTTGGTCCACCAACGTCATAAACTACAGCCCGAAATTCACGCATCATCCTTAATTATTACAGGAATTTACTATGAATGGGTGGTCTTCACAGGACGACTTTCCTCTACCACCAATTTTGATAAATAGGCTATGACTGGCGTTTAACGGGTGAGGGATCAAATTCACACGAACCGGGGGTATTTAAGAGCTAAGAAATCGATTAAAAATCTTTTTTTTTTTAATCTCCGTCGGGGATCGAACCATACGTCCTTTGGCTTGCAAAGCAAACGCTATGACCATTGAGCTGTACCCGCCATAATCAAGGAAGATATACACCTAATAAGAACCATCTCACAGAGGCGAGCCCGATGGAACGGTCACATCATACGCCACGATGGTCTTCTTCATGACATTGTGGAAGTGATGGTTGAGGATAGGAGTATTTGCAGCAAGTGTTCGAGGACACGAGCTGTAGCTCTTATGCTGAGCTAAAAAGGATTGCAGAGGATCGAGAATATTGGAGATCGAGAAGCATGATTCTGTTGCTGCAAACCAATCCGCCGGATTGATACTGCGAAGAAGATGGAAGGAAAAAATGCTGTAAAATGAGAGAATAATGCTCGCGTAATTTCCGCAATGGCGTATTTGCGTATCTACTATGTATACACTAAATGTAATATGATTTTTATATGTTATTCTAACTTCGACGAAATTCCCTGATGATTCGATAACAGCAGTTAGGGATTAATAACGGTTAATCCGAGTTTTGCTATTCACGCCTATAGTGAGCCGCCCACTTGCCGACGCCTGTATCGAGTTTCCAAACCCAGAAACTGTGATGATGATGATCAGGACATCAACTGTGGGCGTGACCCGGATCGTGCTGAATAACTGGACATATCACGATATCGACAAACACACAAACAAGTGGTTTGTAAGTTATGCAAAAGCATGACACTCGTATGTACGAGTACAGTATGCGTTCCATCAAAGAAGAGCGTAATGCGAAACAGCGCTAAACGAGGCTATCTTAACATGTAAATAATGGGGTTAGGTATTAAATTTAATATTTATGTTTTTTTTAATGAAAATAAAACTAAACGTTTACGTCTTACAAAAATAAAAACAATATAAACGAATATACTTATAAAAACAAGTCAGTCAGATCATTCAGTCTGTTTTGTGTTTCCAATTTTTTGCCTTTTTGTCAAGAAGGCATTTGATGTAGTTTGCGTTTTTCTTTTGCGTTCTTTTAGAAGTTGTTGATAAGTGGATAAAGCATCTATAACACCCCGTCTTGCTTTTGAACTCCTGTCAAAATTTGGATCATTTTCAACAAATTGGTCCATAATTTCAGTTATAGTGGTCAAACTCTTTTTTACAAACGCCATCGAAAGTTCTTTTTGCTCTTCTTCGAAATCACTAACATCAATATTCTTGTTTTCTTCTTGCTCAGTTAATTCCTTGAGCTCATCATTAGAAAGACTAGCTGCTGTTTCTTGAACTATTTCTTCGACGTCTTTCAAATTTACCTCATTTAAACCGGTTTGTTTCGCTAATTCCACTATTTTTTTCCAGTATTTATGCACAATTTCGGGTAATAACCCCGGGTTGAAATAAAAGAGCGATAAACTGAAACAGCGCTTAACGAGAGAGCGTTAAGCGAGGCCTCACTGTAAATTATTTTTTATACATATAATAAAAGTACAGTAGTTGATATGATATGAAACGCTACGGGTTTGCAAAGAATCTTCTTCGTAGTATCAATCTGGTGAATTGGTTTGCAGCATCAAACACTGAGATCCACACAACCTCCTCACATCCTGATAATGAGAGACTCCAGCTCTGGCAACAAGTCGCATCAGAGGATTCCATTACTCCAAAGGAAGGCCTCCCAACTGGCGAGAACCGGACACGGAATTTTTAGAGAATTCCTAAAAAGATTTGGCCTCTCTTCTTGCGACGCATGTCCATGTGATCCAGGCATGCAACATACGGTGATACACACTCTCTCGTGGAGTGCATCATCCACGAGAACAGGGAGACGCATTCTGTTTCGTCGCTTGGGAGTCTCTACCATTTCTTGGGAGACTGTTGTGCGACCGTGGAGACCTGCAATCCGCCTTACACCTAAGATCCTGCTCCATGCGCCCATCAAGCTGCACATCTCAAGACCTAATGCTAGGCAACATACGATGTTGCTTGATACTGGGCAAAAATAATATAACGTCGCTGACACGCAGACGAAGAAGACCACATTCATTTTTCTGCAATCTACACGTTTTGCAACATCGTCCAATCAAGTGAATGGACATGCAACACCTATTGCATTTCGTGATAGCATCGTATCAAAAACGATCGACGATTTCACTTCGAATATCTATCACACAAAAAAAGCTCAAATCACAATGTATGAAACCGCAAATTGCCAATTATGTCGCATTGCGATAATATTCTTCGAACAAAAATATTAACCGCTTATTAATAACTTTAACGTTCTACAAATAACGTAAAGAAAAACGTAGTTTTATATGAAGAGCAAATTTTGCTGTTGCCTCATTGCTGGTGGAGTGTGACCGGACTGTACTAACTTAAACGTAAAGTATTGTGTCAGAGAAATGAATTTTATTGTAAATATTAAGAAAGTTGTCGGACCGTCGTAACTTTGAGATGTAGCAATTTTCTATAGTGTATAATTCTTTACGTTTATTACCAGGTTATGTAGCTTAAAAAATAAAATAACTTTTCTTTGTGAACACATTTTTATATATCAATGGAACACAGGCGTAAGATTGGTTCTCTTAGTCTTTTCTACCGTTATTACCACGGTCGCTGCTCTTCTAAACTTAAAGAACTAATTCCTCCTGCACCCACCCACAACCGACAAACTCGCCTTACACTTGCTGAACATCCATACACTGTCAATATATGTCGACCAAGAACTGGCAGTTCTCAAAGCTCCTTCCTTAATGCCACCGGTAAAATATTGAATGCTCTTCCAGCGTCTGTGTTTCGTCCTTCCTACAATCTGGATCTCTTCAAGAAACAGATAAAGATACACTTGCAATCTCCCCAACTCACACACAAACACGAACACAACATACGTTTCCCGCATGCAGCGTCCAGCCTCTCTGGCCGAGCGTCATATAGTGCACTGGTCTTGACCGGGTGTGCTCTCCTGCATGCGTTATTTATTTTATGTATTTATTTAAACCCTTTTGCATCGGTTGTCGGTATATGCCGTCATAAGATTCCCCGACCGTTGACATTGGTTGACGTGATATATCGTTTTGCTACTTTCTTAGAATAGTTTTTTATGCATCATCTGATAGCTAAAGGATACAAGAACCAATGCGATATATGAAAATAGACCAGATAACTACATTTATGCTTCAAATACTTGTTTTATAATTGACAGTATAATTTGTATTCAAACCAAGCCGTAAAGGGTTAAGTAATGTAAATTAAAATCAAATAAATACTCTAAAAATTAAATAGAGATGGCGTTGCATGAAAAATGATGTTGCGAACAACACAATCACCACCGTAAAATCTAAAAAGTCGTTCATACATTTTTTTTATCTAATTTTTCGATCTATAATGGTTGATGGAATTTTATAATATCAGAATAAATATAGACGATTATAGGACATGTGTCTGCTACGTCGGGTAGCCATTGTAAAGTCTTGATAATGGCTACTCGTAAAAAGAGAAGTGATATAAATCGAAGTAATATTTTTGGCGCCAAATTAGATGAAGTAAGCTTCATAGTTGACTCCACAGATGGCTCTGTACTCGCGTATTACTTTTCAATTCGAAACACAGATGGATAAATTGGAATAATTATAAAAACATTTTAAAAACTAAGGATAGTGCTCTTTTTTAAATTATTTATTCATCATAAATAGCTTACATAATATGTATATATAAATATATTTCATTTATATTAAGTTTACATAATTTTTTTGTATATTTTTACTTAAAAACTAATAAACATAAAAATTACATGAATATACAATTAATACAATATAATTTAATGTATAGTGTCTTTTATTTTAACACTATTTATGCTTCGAAAAAAATTAATCTAAAAACACACTTAAATAAAATAATAGCTATAAAAACTAATTTTAAACAAGACATAAGAAATAAATATATATAATCGTGTAGGAAACAACAGGGTCAGATCCTGTCTGCCCAAAAGTGGGTGACGTCGATGGCGTTACTCCATCATCAGGTCTTCCTAGGTGCAGCTACTCGGACACAGCGCACACTCTAAAAGGTGTGACAGGGTCTGCTCTACGCCACATTTCACATTCAGTCGGTCCGCTGTAAAACTGCCAGGCGTTCATTTGTGCTCTCGTCTTGCATACTCCGGTCCGAAGTCTGTTAAGGGACCTCCATATATTCCACCCCTGGGCATGTCCAGAGGCTAGGTCCTCTTCGGGGCAATTCAAGTATTCCTCTCAGTTACGCTTCTAAGAAATAAATGATAAAAATATAGAGCTCTTAAACATTACAATACCGCCCAAAATTTTGAGAAAATCATTTATTTTATGCAGATTATTTATTGTATACATATTTATGAGTGTTGTGTTTGAAGAAATGGTATTACATAGTACGTAAAAACTTATAAGATTATAAAATGTTTACATTTCTATAGTGCTATACACTATCTTAATAATTATTTAATTTAGTGAAATTTGGTGCTTTCATGAAACTTTTAGATACAACTTATAATAATATTTTTTTCTTTTCCAGAATTGTGGTGGGGGGCCAAAATACTTCGTTGAGTATGAAGTGAAGATAACATGGAATCTCCAGTTAGAATAAAATCAGGTAAAATATTTTCTTAAAAATAAATTATTTTATTAGGTTTAAAAAAAAAACAAAGAGAGAGAAATAGGTATGAAAGTAATATTAAGCAGTAATATTATCATAATTTTAGAATTAATTTTAATTAAAAATTAAAAATATTTAATTTTGATTCACAATTTATTTTAACGATTACATGTTTCGGCCTTCCTGAAGACCATCTTCAATAATGAAAAAATAAAAACAGGCATTGGCTTATATAGGTATGGGCAGTTAATTAGTTCCTACACACATATTTACAGGTTGTATATGTGTGCGGGTAAAACCATTGAATTATTTTAATTTTTTTTTTGGTCTTACCCGCACACATATACAACCTGTAAATATGTGTGTGGGAACTAATTAACTGTCCATGCCTATATAAGCCAATGCCTGTTTTTTAATTTTTCATTATTGAAGATGGTCTTCAGGAAGGCCGAAACATGTAATCGTTAACATAAATTGTGAATCAATACTAAATAAATTTTTTTTTTTTTTTTTTTTTAATTAAAATTAATGCTAAAATTATAATTATTCAGTTTCACCAAGTATTATCAGTTGATAACCTAAATGTTATCCATTAACAACATTTGATAATAAATAAGGTAATTAAATTATTATTTTTATCTATTTTAGCTATCGCCATACTTTTGGCAACCTGCCTACTGGTAGAGATATGCCGAGCTCTCCCAAACAATGGTAGTAGAAGACCCAGTTACGACTCTTCAGAAGAAGATACTTCCATAAGGAGTAGTAACAAAACAGACCACAGAAGAAATGAAAAGAACATCCACTTCTATCCGAGGACAACTCCTTGGAACCAAAGAAGACAAAACAACCAAACATCATCCAGTGTTGAAAATGAGATATCATCCACACCTAGTTATAAAACTAACACTAACCCGTCTAGTTACAGCAGTAGACCTAATAGAAGAGGAACTGTGAGATACCATGTAGGAGAAACGACTAGACCTCCATTCAAACCTAGAAATCCTTCCACAAGAAGAAATGTAACACACATGAGAACGGCATCTTCGGAAACGTCAAGTATGAACGTATCAGCTGAGACTAAGCTTGATAAATTAACAACTACATTAAAACCAATAAAATTAGAAGTTACAACAAGCCCAACAATTAGACCCGTAGTTTCAAAGATAACCATGAAACGGTTTATGCCAGAAGTTACTACTACTACTACTTCTAAAAGTGTTAAACATTCGTCTTCGCTGAAAGAAATCAAAGATGTTGCTAATTCAGCGTCTTCTAAAGAAGTTACTATTGAACCGTCATCTAAAGAGGTCAAGCATGATGCTGTGTTGGCTGCAACCAACAATCTTAACAATGATTTGAATTCGGCATCGTCCACAGAAGTTTATGACGATTCGTCAGAACAGACTAAAACCAGCGGTGAGCAGTCGGACAGATCAGAAAGTAAAAAGTCTCTCGATTACAACTTCAACATTGATAAATACACTTCAGATGACTTCCACGATGTGAATAATGTGTACTCTCAAGCAGTGTCTCCAGAAATAAGACATTACATAGTTCCTGAGAATGTTTCAGACTATTTCGTCAGTGTGGGATCTTCTTCTTACAAACGCGCAGAGAAATTTTCCACTCCATACACGAGTTTCTTTGATAAACGTTTCAAGGAAGTTTCCGAAAGCATCAGACAAAATATAGGCGAGTCTGACTACACAGAAGACGAAATGACTACAGAATTCTTTATAGATGACAAAAAGTAGATTTCGATGAGCTGCTGGCAAAACCAGATAAAAACGCCAAGATTGATTACAAAAATACGAAAGAACTCGTGTTTAATGATTCGCAAAACGCACTGTCAAACAAACGAGATTACATTGACGTAAATGGAATGAATGTTTTTTATGAACTGTCAACTGTGGCTACGAAGACATATGAAAGGACTTCGACGTACAGAAATTGGCCAAAAGAAAAAGAGCAGTTGCAAGAATCGAATGAAGAAAAAGATTCATCAGAGGAAGAAGATTCTGTTCAAAATGAAATAACCACGCCTTCTACAGCGGCGTCTATTAAAGTCATCAAAATCTCTCTTGCAGATGATTTTGATGATGATAAAAATAAGGTGCAGCCGAAAAATGAGACCAGCATCACAAGACGCGTAGACCATTTCAAAAGCAACGAGACCAGAAAAGATATCTTAGCTACAATTAGAATGAGAGCTCACACGACGCCGAGGCCGAGGATGAGGATATCTTTAAAGAACAACAGGATTGAGCAAAACTTCTTGGCTCCTACCACTGTGAGTGTCGTCCACCAAGCGGCGGCTAGCAACAAAGTTCCGGAAGTTGTGAGGCTTCCTCCTTACACCAGAAAAAGAACACCTCTAACAACGGCCGCGTCAAAGATAGATCCAATCTCGCAAGACAACAGTCCATCTAAAATAGTCGGTCGCACGAAATCTGACAGTGAAAACACGATTCCCACTTTGCGTAAAAGGGGATCGGTCAAATTCAATGATAAACCTTCAAACTCTTCTCAGAATGATGATAGCAGTGAAGAGTTGATGACTTCGCAGTTTGTTATTCCTCCTACTGCAACTGCTTGGGCGCTCATAACACTCAGGGAAGCTCCTCCAGACAAGAAGACGAACGTTTCAGCTATTCCTGAATCTGCCATCCGGGTTCAGACTGAAAATAATAACCACACAGGTAAGCTTTGTTTCTAAAATATGTATATTACTAAAATATTATGACCCGCTTTCTTATTTGATTAAATTAAGATACACTTACATATTTAATTGTTTTGAGCATTAATTAAGAAATGATATTTTCATGTAGCATTAGTAAAAATATATTGTCCCAACATTTATATTGTCAAATCCTTAAAAAAGAAAGCATTCCAATATATTTGAAATGAAAAAATAGTTTTCATGTAATTTTGTTGATTTTCAGAATCAAGTGGAGCATCTTCCAACACGCAGCCCATGTATGAGAAGTTGCCTTCTGTGACGTCTCCCAAGATATCTCATAAGACGATCAGCGTCACCCCGCATCAAGATATAAGTGAAAACAGCGTGAACGCTGTAAAAAAAGACGAACCCAGTCACAAAGATTACGTAACTGAAGTATTCAAAAGCAACGCTATTAAGAACTTAAATCCCAAAGAAGAAGAAACAGATGAAAGCACCGCTTACGAGTCTATAACCAAATTTCCAGATACGGTAACCACGCCAGCTTATGAAAATGAGCATTCAGACGTATTCACTACAACTGATTTCTCTAGTGGAGATTCCACAGATTATTATGGTCCAACTGAAGAAAATGAATTTGGAAACTTTGGATCGATGTCTAAGGATTATGTAACTACTGAAGTTCTTGAAGAAAAAGAATCAAATCCGTCGACTGTCGTCTATCGTAATTCTGTACCGTCAACCACTTTTAAGTCTTACGTGGAACGTACCACTCAGGAAGGAACTACAGAAACGTTTACACCCACTAATGTGGTATCCAATGACGAAACCACAGCAAGTAATTATAATTCTAGGCGTGTATCTATCTCAACTGATAAGTTTGTTCCTGTTTCAACGGAGTACAGCACGTCTACAACAGACGATGCATCTATAACGAGTACCAACTATTATACAACTCTCGGTAGCAAAGTAACAACCGAAATTGATAATCTCCCGCAATCGACAACCTATATAGCCCCAGATACGACAACTAATCAAGTCACTGACAGTTCAAATTCTGTCTCATTTAACAGAGTCGCTACCTCTACAGCTTTTGATAAAACAGAAGAGCCGACTACAATATCAACAACCACATCTCCAGAAGATGAATCTACGTCCATCTCGTCGACGTCAACTGTCACTGAAGATTCAAATTCGATCGACTTGACTACAATGACTGGCAGAAAAAAGCAGCGCACTCAAGATATCAAAGCAGCGTCGACAACTTATTATAGCACCTCAGACGTAGCATATGAAAGCGTATCTACAACAGCTTTTCCTCAAGCTACTAATATAACGGAAGAAGCAAAGACTGTTACGTTTTCAGAAGAAATACCAGATTCACGTGAAGTTAAAAACACAAGCACTTTAGATGACGATGATAAAATGCATCCTTCAGAAAACGAATGGATAGATCCATCTGATCCTAGTGTAGAAGTGACACACAACATGGACAGCAATGAGATACAGATCATCAACACAAGCAAACCAGAGACCCAAGAAATTGAAGAAAATGATGAAGCAACAACACATTCCGAGACATCTAAAACTACAACGGTAATGGATTTACCTGACGACGAATTGACGACATCTTCGGCTACTAGTTCTCAATCCAATATTGAAGTGATAAAAAGTGTTTCGGAGCAGAATCCTGATGTTTTGGAGATGGTCCCAGGAGATACGACCATCTCCTACGCGGATGACTTTGGCAAGTTTGATGGAGACGGCGTTGATAGTTCTGGAGCAGTTGCCGCTATCACCATCAGCACCATTGGAGTCATAGCGTTGCTGCTTCTTGTCGGATTGTTGGTAAGTCATTGTTGATTATAATGATACGATAGAATACTAACATCCTCCTTTCTTTGAAAGGTTGTTATTCAGTCGCGTGGTGGCAGGATGAAGAGCAGATTAACATCACAAATACTTTTTCTGAAACACATTGACATATATATTTTGATTACTTTACAAACTTATGGCCCGGACCTAGTCACAAGCAAAGCTTAACAAGCCGGGCCAACAATACGACCTTTTTCGCGGTCGGCACACAACTGAGCGCACTCGTGATGGGCTGTCGCCCTGCGCCGACCTGTCCAAAATGCCAATATGGCGACACATACATGTACGACAAGCGAACAGAAATAAGAGACGAAAGATTGTTTATTGAGGTTTTCGGTACCAGTTAACAAGGGCTATATCATGCTGATGTGAATATAAGCAACTCATAAAGGCTAGGTTTCAAAACTGATATTGACAAATTATATCGTGATTTTGTAAAAATTGTTGTAATCATCGTCACTTTATATCCAAACCCTGTCTGATGCAAATGATTGTCACGAATTGCTATCTTAACCCTTACGCATCGGTTGTCGGCATATGCCGTCATAAGATCCCCGACCTTTGACATCGATTGACGTGATATATCGTTTTGCCACTTTCTTTGAATAGTTTTTTATGCATCATCTGATAGCTAAAGGATACAAGAACCAATGTGATATATGAAAATATACCAGATAACTACATTTATGCTTCAAATACTAGTTTTATAATTGACAGTTTAATTTGTATTCAAACCGAGCCGCAATGAAAGGGTTTGATACCACAACACAAATAGATTGCCGATTAAAAATACGACAAATAGACGTATTACGTCGTGTAGTAAAATACGTGGTGGAGAAAAAACGTACAGTAAAAAAATTGCAATACACTTTATAAAAATGTGTTGGAAGATGTAAACAGCATCGCCAGATTGGGGTGCATAATATTTTTTTAAAATAAATAATTAAGCACCCTAAACTGTCGACGACATTACAAGATTATCACAAACTTCAGTGGTTTACATGTGTGCTTTAAAAATATATATATATGTAAACACACACAGGAGAATACCGACAGACGGTGATAGTAATTCTGAAGTCTCATCTGTGGAATTCTACGACACTTAGCATGGTGCATATGGAGTGTTGATCCGCCTGAGCTTTAAAATGTCCCCGATTTGTGTGAATTTGATCCCTCACCCGTAAAAAGCCAGTCATAGCCTATTAATCAAAATTGGCGGTAGACGAAAGTCGTCCCGTGAAGACAACCCATTCATAGTAAATTCCTGTAAAAATAAGGATGATGCGTGAATCTCGGGCTGCAGTCTATGACGTTGGCGGATAAACACTCCACATGCAGCGTTTAGCCATATACACCATGGTAAGCGTCATAGAATTCCACAGATGAAACTTCAAAAAATTACTATCACCATCTGTTGGTATTCTCTTGTATGCGTTTACATAAAAAAAAAGTCATAGCCTATTAATCAAAATTGGTGGTAGATGAAAGTCGTCCCGTGAAGACCACCCAATCATAGAAAAATTCTGTAATAATAAGGATGATGCGTGAATCTCGGGCTGTAGTCTATAACGTTGGCGGATCAACACTCCACATGCAGCGTTTAGCCATATATACCATGGTAAGCGTCATAGTATTCTACAGATGAGACTTTAGAATTACTATCACCATCTGTCGCTATTCTCATGTATATGTTTACATAAAAAAATAATCAGGAAACATGCTAAAGTTTCTTAAATATTAGTCACTGTTTACACGATGCTAGTCATAAGCTACCCGACAGGAAAAAAGATTTACATTTTAAATAACAACATATATAGAATAAAATATTACTATACGACTAGACTTTACCCACCTCACACCCGCATCACGCCGGATGACAGTTAAGTCTTCTTGATGATGAGCTCATTCAGATTGTGATCAGTTTGCAACTGATAAGTCCAGTGGGAGTCCCCTCTGAACAATTGCGACCACTGCACAGAAGTGCTGAAAGAAAGAACCCGTGAAAGAGATTACTTATATAATCAGTACGTCTGTATATACGCCTAAATTCTCAAGTCAGCAGATAAGGAAGCAATTGGTAAATAGGCCAGCGTATATATATAAAATAGAAAAAAGTGCAAAGTTCGTGGCTCGAATCACAGGTTCTGCCGTTTATTTTTCTCCGATATTGACGAGAGAAATGTCATTAAAGACTGTACAGTGTATATGTATATCTTTTTTTTAAATCTTGGTATCGATCTTCAATTATCAATCACGCATTAAAACATTTAAATGTATTTTTAAATATTATTAAAAAATCAATTATTTGAATACTTAACTTTATTGGTTATCACCGACTGCTCTGGATTAAAATCCTCTGGGTTTCTTCCACGTGTCGTCGTCTCCAGATGATGATGAAGAATGATTGGTGGACAGAAATTTCCTGTGACGCATTCTATCGACCACCAGAAAATTCAAATCTTTCCAATATGTTGCCAACCTGTCATCTTAAAGTCGAATATGAAAATACCTACTTTAAATATTATTTGACAAACGTATGTTAAGATGGGCACCATTTGAAAAACTTTCGTAAAAGTCATGACAAATAATAATAATATATGATGGTAACAATGGTATACAGCTTATTCCGCGCATCAGTTCAGGCATGAGATAGTCGAGTGGACAAGGGTAATAATAATAAAGTTTTTATTCCAGCAGGATTGGGTGGGTTGTGCAATACCCAATCTGCCATATTTTTAAATACATAGCATTGAACAAAGTTTTAATTAAGTGAAGATAAAATAAAAATTAAAATAAAATAAAATAAAATAGTATTTCATGGTGGTTGCTGCACCATCTCCATCCATCGATGGCTCAGGGAGGAGTTGAGCCATTCAGAAGCAGCCAGGATGATGATGTTGTTGGACCTCCTTATCTTGCTCCAGAAGCCGGCAACACGGTGTCGCAATATGATAATAATGAACATGAGCAACGGTTGGTTCCATGGCTCGCGGTTCGCATCCCGCTTCTGCCGATATTTTTTCTGAATGATTTGATGCGTATAAAGAATTTGATGTGTAGTTTGTGTATATTGAATTACTATAAATAATAAAATTTCCCAGACTTTTTAACCAATTTTCGTTGCAAGAACGCAAATAGGGGTTGTAAATAAAAATACTTATTTGGGACAAGTAATCTAACTACGACGAAATAACATCTCAAAATAAATCTATAGGCATATAAATACAACTGGTATGGGCAGCATTTGGAAAACTTAAGTACATTTTTATTACGAAAATTGCACATGTCTTAAAACTAAGGCGTTTAACCAATGCATCTTTCCAGTATTAAGTTATGGCGCAGATACGTGGAATCTAACAGCAAGTCTTGCCTATAAAATAAAAGATAAGTCTCTAAAAGATAGTTCATTTTAAATTCGACTGGATCTTTATGTTTTAAAAAGTGATTTTGTTTATATCAACGTCCTCCTCTCTCTCAAAAAAGGTGTTACTCCGTTGTGTGAGGCAGGATGAGAAGCAGATCACGCTGTCAAACCCTTTCTGCCTCCGCTCTGTACATGTGTTTCTGATGAAAACACTTCACAGAGCACTACAAAAAGCTTAAATGTTTGCAAGTGGCTGAGGGCCTTCCCGAGTCTTTGACGCAGCATACGGCTTGTCAAGAAAACCTCAGACTAGAAGTTTCGACGTTAGTATGCTACATGCGTGTCTCGGGTTGCCTTTCTTGGTGATTTGTTGCCAGTCCGCTTAATTGCGTGTGTTTATTGGCGCAGAAGCGCTTGAAGGCTGTATAGTTTTTTCTACTGGCAACAAAGTCCGTGTATCTGACCGGCCCTGATACCGGGCGAACAACCTCAAGGAGCGCAACCCGAGCAGAGTGGTGCAGCGGGTAGTCCCAGAGGACGTGAGGTGCATCCTGGGGGATACCACTGCCACATGGACACTCTGCCGAGGGTATATTTGGGCAGTTTAGCCTGAAAAGGTGCGCCCTGAAAAATCCCCGACCGGTTAGAAACTGGCTGGTGTAGTAGTCCGGTACGAGCCACTTGGCGGTCAAGCGCTCATTTGTGGAGGGGAAGTAGCGGCAAAGTATGCCGCTATTGTCCCTTTCCCAGTCCCGCTGCCATTAGCTGACGATGAGCGCGCGAACTTAAGCAGATCAGCAAACAAAGACTTTTTCAAAAGCACATTGACATATATTTACGTTAAAACTGTACAAGCTTCCGTCCAGGCGGAATGACATGCCGCCGGCCGTAATGCGACCTTCTCGGTCGCCAACACATAACCGACTCGTGCGGCCCGTGGTCGGTCACCAGCGCCGTCGATGGCAAAACTATATAACCCACACACTCGTGAGTGGACTTGTCCAAGATGCCAATACGGCAACACATAAATGTATGACAAGCGAACAGAGATATGAGATGAAAGATTGTTTATCGAGGTTTTCGGTACCAGTCAGCAAGGGCTACATCGTGCTGATGTCAATATGTTTTCTTGTCGTGAAATCTCTACAGATGGTAAAGTAACTTAATGGAATTGCAAACATTTACTTACGAGGTTGGCAACCAAACTTTGTCCGTTGAAATATTATATATATATATATATATTTATTGATGGGTGGTAGGGTGGTTCAATGCCTGATTTTTCGTACCTTAGCATATTTGTCGAAAGAATATTTTTGATACTTTTTCGTACATCATTGCAATGGGCAGATTTTTTTGAAGCTAGAGCATGGGCTGGATAAAATATTTTCATCATCATCATGATAGTAATAATAAAGATCAAGAAATTATCGTTATATTAATGATCTAGCACGAGAGGAATGGAGATCGAGATGCAAGATTCTGTTGCTGCAAACCAATCCACCGGATTGATACTACGAAGAAGAAGCACGAGTACCTTCATCAATGCTCTCTTAAGAGAGATATGTAAATTTTCCATCCCAAAATAGTAATTTTGTATTACTGAATCGTTTTTTAAACGTTCATTAATCTTTAAACGCCCAGTGGTTTCCTTACGGGATCGCAGATTTGCTATGTTCAATGCCCTACCGTCCCATACAGGAGTGCTTATGGTTCATTTCACAATCGGATTACATTAATTTTTAATAATACTATTAAAGTAAGTTCTTGGAAGAATCTATTGTGCGACGAATCATTACAAACATTGTCCTGCTAGACTTACTAGATTGAACGACGCAAATTTGCGGTCCCGTATGGAACCACTGGGCGTTTAAAGGTTAATAAGTACTGGATTAATAAAACAATAATGTCCATTAGATCAATCTTTGTGGACTGAGGTTGACGTCGTAATTTAAAAATATCCGAACAACAAACGTTGGGAAACATTTGAACACAACAGAAAGGGACAAAGAAATTCGAAAAACAAAATTCAAAATTTGTTCGAAATTTGAATCAACTTCCAATTTACGTACAAATACATATAGTCACAAATACATGTTAAAAATGTTAATATTACCCCACGTATATTTTTTTTCAATTTAATTGAAATAATTTTAAATCATACATGCTTATCGAGCCGAAAAGATAACTACACGGCTCAAATCAAGAAGATGTTTCCTACAGTCGACAACGGAACTGGAGATACCTGAGGCCACGCTGCGGCTGAACATGTGGAGAAGCGCAACTGAGGGGAATACTTGGATTGCCCCGAAAGAGGACCTAGCCCCTGGACATGACCAAGGGTGGAATATATGGAGGTCCCTTAACAGACTTCGGACCGGAGTATGCAAGACGAGGACACAAATGAGGGCCTGGCAGTTTTACAGCGGACCGACTGAATGTGACTGCGGCGTGGAGCAGACCCTGTCACACCTTCTGGAGTGTGCGCTGTGCCCGAGTGGCTGCACCCAGGAAGACCTGATGATGGCCAGAAGTAACGCCATCGACGTCGCCCAATTCTGGGCAGACAGGATCTGACCCTGTTGTTTCCGACACGATTATATATATCGAGCCTTATTAAAAAAATATTACATATTTTAAAAAATATTATTTCGACATACTTTAACCACATAACCAAATAAAAAAGTTCAAGGAACTAATATTGCTTAAATAGCTTTTCGCACCCTAACACATTTGCTAGGGCAATCTTGCACGTTTTCCGAGACAATATTGCACATTTTCTAGGATAATCTTGCAATTCTTTTAGGGCAATCTTGCACATTATATAGGACAACAATGTACAACCACTATGGCTATCTTGCACACTCACCAGGACAACATTGCGCAATTGTTGTAGATGTCTCGCGCGTTTGCTAAGGTAACCTTGCACATTTGTTAGGGTAATCTAGCACATTTTCTTGGATACTCTTGTACATTTACTATGGCAATCTTGCACATTTTCTAGGGAAATCTTGCACATTTGATAATAGACAAATATCAAGTCATCCGAATTTGTAGATGGTACGAAAGAACCACCTTCAATTTCATAAATAAGGTGTTGGAATGCAAACTAGTCATAATTCATTACTGGTTATGAGTATTTCACGATCCCGAGAAAAATAACGGATGGAAGTAAAAATATGCTTAGTTATTTTATCCGAAAAACAATAGGTCTGTTGTTCCTTAATGGTATTAGCTGTTGAATTGGGTTATTGTTGTTTTGTTTGGTCTTAACAATAGCTTCATTGGTTTAGCTTTAGATATTCGGACCACCAAGTTACTGCGGTGGTAATACAGGAGAATTGCGAACGATTGATCCTGTATGAGAATTTTATGGCGCTCGCGGTTTTAGAGAATGACTAAACGTTGCATGTGGACTGTTGATCGGCCAACGTCGTTGCGATAGATCTCATGATATATATTTATGCATCGTTCTTTGGAGGGGTGGTGTTCATGTGACTTTCATCATCATACCATATCCGCTTTCTTAACTAGAGCCATATGGCATTCACGAACTGCCGCCACATCTCTGTCAGCCGTCATAATCTTATATTCCAAGTCAGTTCCGCCTCCCGCAGATCTGCCGAGGACATTAGGTGTAAAGTACCCGACGGCCTTCCAAAACTATATAAAGGGTCCGCCATCTAACTTTTTTTTTTAACTAGTGCTTATTTCGTGAATGGTAACACTTAGCTCATGTCTGATTTGACAGATAATTAGTTTTATCCTTCCGCTAAACGAATATGGTTGTGTATACGCTTGAACAACGCTGGGAAATATTGCGACATTACTTTGAAAATCAGGTCATTTTTCTTCGAAAATGAGCAAGGAGTGGCCGTTACAGTCAATGGCGATCGTTATCGGGCCATTTTTGTTCACAAAAATTGAAGAGGAGGATATTGGCAACATTTGGTTTCAACAGGACGGCGCTACGTGCCACACAGCCGAAGCTACACTCGATGTTTTTCAAAAAAAAAAAGTTATTTGGCGGACCAAATAGCTATAAAGTGGACCTTCAGATGCAGAAATGTCCTAGAACGAGGAATGGAGAGTGGCAGCTAACACAACAAAATGGCAGAAATTGGAACAAAAAAAATTGAAAATTGGAACCGGCCTATTTAAAGTGTTCGACTTTTAAGTATGGTAAAAGGACACCACCTTTACTTCCAGACCTTAACTCATGAACTAATAGTTTGGGGTTGTATTTTCTGTGAAAGAATCTATCTTCCATCTCCATCTCTTTACAACCCGTGACTGCGATTCTAATCTCTTTCACGGGTTCTTTCTTTTAACACTTCGGTGCAGTGGCCACAATTATTCAGAGGGGACTCCCACTGGACTTATCAGTTGCTAACTGATCATAATCTGAATGATCGCACCATCAAGGAGACTTAACTATCCTCCGGTGTGATGCGGGTGTGAGGCGGGTAAAGTCCAGTCCAGTCCCGTTTGAGGTTGTTTGGTAGTACCAATTAATTTATTATTTTCTCAAGGTTATATATGAGTATGTTTGTTAAGCATAAATAAACAAGCTAATGTTCATGTAATAATAACGGGTCCGCCATCTAACGTTTTTTTTTAACTAGTGCTTATTTCGTGAATGGTAACACTTAGCTCATGTCTGATTTGACAGATAATTAGTTTTAACCTTCCGCTAAACGAATATGGTTGTGTATACGCTTGAACAACGCTGGAAAATATTGCGACATTACTTTGAAAATCAGGCCATTTTTCTTCGAAAATGAGCAAGGAGTGGGCGTTACAGTCAATGGCGATCGTTATTGGGCCATTTTTGTTCACAAAAATTAAAGAGGAGGATATTGGCAACATTTGGTTTCAACAGGACGGCGCTACGTGCCACACAGCCGAAGCTACACTCGATGTTTTGCGCCCCACTTTCAAAAAAAAAAAAGTTATTTGGCGGACCGTTTATAATCTGTTGTTAAGAGGCACAGCTACATCATAAATTAAATTGCTTTATTATTTTTTCGATCAAAAAATCAACAAGTTCTTGGTATTAATAATAAACTTTTCGCCGGTGGGTATAGCTCAATGGTCAAAGCGTTTGCTTTGCAAGCCAAAGGTCGTGGGTTCTATCTCCGACTGAGATTTAAAAAAAAAAGTTTTTAATCGATTTCTCAGCTCTAAAATACCCGGTTGGTGTGAATTTGATCCGTCACCCGTAAAATGCCAGTCATAGCCTATTAATCAAAATTTATGGTGGACCAAAGTCGTCCCGTGAAGACCACCCATTCATAGTAAATTCCTGTAATAATAAGGATGATGCGCGAATCTCGGACTGTAGTCTATGACGTTGGCGGGTCAACACTCCACATGCAGCGCTTAGCCATATGCAGCATGGTAAGCGTCATAGAATTCCACAGATGAGATTTCAGAATTACGATCACCATCTGCCGATATTTTCCTGTATGTGTTAAAAATAAACAGTATTGTGTTCAATTCCCAATCCAGTTTATCATAATTATTTAATGTTTATTCAAGGTTTTTAATGTAAGCACATGCAGGAGAATACCACATATGGTGATGGTGATACAGATACTTATCCGTGGATACTATACCGCTATGCTACATATGGCTAAGCGCTGTAGGTAGAGTATTGATTCGCCAATGTCATAGACCAGTGCTCCGAAACCGGTGTGCCGCGGCACACTGGTGTGCCGTAAGCCGATACAGGTGTGCCGCGATCAAATAAGGCAATATTATAAATAAATAATTTTACAAAGGTCCTCAAGCTCCCAGCGCCTATCGTCTATTTATGTAGACAAACAACGACGTACTTGCTTTATTAAGTTCTAAATCAAATTTAAAAAAAAAGTGAAATTGATCAAAATAATAGCTATATTTGGCTTTTGGTGTGCCGCGGTATTCAAGGTGAGAACTTTGGTGTGCCGCAGAATCCAAAGAAGTACTTTGGTGTGCCGTAAATGAGAAAAGGTTGCGGAGCTCTGTCATAGACTACAGCCCGTCATTGACGCATAATCTAATTTTTACAGGAATTCACTGTGAATGAGTGGTGTTCACGGGACGACTATCGTCGACCACCAATTTTGATAAAAATACTATTACTGGCATTTGACAGGTAAAGGATTAAATTCATACCGACCGGAGGTATTTTTAGAGCTTAGAAATCGATTAAAAAAAAAACTTTGTTGGGGATTGAACCCACGTTTTTCGGTTTGTCAAGCAAATGCTTTATCCACTAAGCTATACCCGCCACGTATTACCATTTTTCCTATATCCCTAAGGAGGTCAGGTCAAAAATTCTTTTCGTTTCCTAGTTGTGTGTAATGTGGTAGTTATAGCAATTTAAAGTTGTGCGTCTGTCAGGCTCATTGCGACCCGCCAAAGGCGCAAAACAGGCGAGTTAAAAAATAGTGTGCATGCTTTAACCCTTTCATCACGGCTCGGTGGAATACAAATTATACTGTCAATTATAAAACTATTATTTGAAGCATAAATGTACTTATCTGGTCTATTTTCATATATCACATTGGTTCTTGTATACTTTAGCTATCAGATGATGCATAAAAAACTATTCTAAGAAAGTAGCAAAACGATATATCACGGCCACCAATGTCAATGGTAGGGGAATCTTACACGGCATATATCGGTTACCGATCCGAACAGGTTAATGAATGGTTTTATGTTTTCAGATGCTTGCTCGAGGGAGGAGAAGTGGCGGAGGCTACGGCCAGCGCTGCACCCCTGTCTCCTTGGACTCTTACAGTCTTGACAATGTGTCAGTTGGAGGATCAGCTCGACGCAAAGCTAGACGTCCTTCCAAGAGATCATACGGCAATCCTGCTTACGATGAGTCTGTAAGTACCATAATGTATTGACACCAGACGTAGACATATTGCTAAGACGACCAGCATCTTGCGTCAGTAGCGCCTGGGTAGACGAAAGCAACATTGCACTCCGGTGGCGCCTTCGGCATAGACAGCGGCAAAAGGGGGGAACTACTCCCACGCAGCAAAGTAAAGGAAAGCTTTCTGGCAAAACTAGCAAGAACTTTGACTGGTGAACTTGGAAATCCCTGAATAGATTGATAATCGCAGTTGGTAGAAAAAAAAAACCTTGATTAGACCGCCTCACACCTAAGATAGACTAGCTGCACATCCCAAGACCCAACGCTGGGCAGCACACGGGTTATCGATGTTGCTTGATATTGGGTGTAAACAATTCGACATCGCTGACATGAAGAAGATCTTCTTCGTGTCAGCGACGTCAAATTATTTCTGCCCAGTGTCTGGCAACATCGATAGCCCGGGCGTTGCCTAGCATTGGGTCTTGAGGTGTGCAGCTTGTTGGGCACATGGAGCAGGATCTTAGGTGTGAGGCGGTCTGCAGGTCTCCGCAGTCGCACAATAGTGGCTCTCCCTGCCGAACAATTCCCACCGCTCGAGGCTGTCCTTTGTTCTACAAGCGGGAGCATGAAAATAACCTCCACGCGGTGCCTCCTGGAAACTGAATCTCGGACTTCCTCCTCCGGCCAATCTTTTCAACCAAGCTACGAAAACAAAAGATGAATAACATGAAGAAAAGTATTATGTTGTAGTTGTTTAAAGTTTAATACGTACTAAACAGGTTTTTTTTATCAATTTAAGGGTGCGACTTCCCATCCCATGCAGTTCGCGGCGCTGTCCAACTTCGCCCTGAACCAGGAGTCTGTTATAAACGAGTTCAACGAGATCCCAGTGATATCTGCCAGAGCTGATGAAGTTCCTCCCGGATGTGAAACCAAGAATCGCTACTCCAACGTTATCCCACTTCCGGAAACGAGGGTTGCTTTAAAGGCGATCCCAGGAGACGATACTTCAGAGTACATCAACGCCAACTATGTCAGGGTGAGTAAGAAAACATCAGTCAGTATTAAGTAATAAAATTTTCCCGTTTAACCCTCCCATTACTGTGGTAAAAACATCCAGCAACTCCAATGATATGTATTTTCTACACCATACGAAAATGTCATTTAAAAACCGGGAAAATATGAATATTCTTAAATATTGATTTTGATTGACTATGGTTGAAGTTGAAATGTAACAATTTTTGTAATGCTGAATGAATCGGAAAAAGAGAAAAAACATTGCAATTAGCTGCTATAGCTGGCACAGCCAACAAATTCAACACACATTCTGTTGAATTCACACTAACGTAATGCAAGCAAAGCCGGGCGTGTACCCGATTCTGTCGTCCGCGCCGTCGCTCATGCAAATGCATGACACTGGCACATGATTCTGATCTCCGATTATTCCTCAAATTATTTAATTCCATCGCTTCAAATGAATACATTATTATAATTTTATTTAATAATTTTTTTAATTATAATATTCTCTATGACATTTATATCCATATAAAATATTTGTTTTTGTATTTCAGGGTCCAAAGAATATCAAGAACTACTACATTGCTTGTCAAGCCCCGTTAAAGTCAACTGTCAATGACTTTTGGAGAATGATCTGGGAGCAGAACTCGAGAGTTGTTCTCATGCTTACAGAACTCATGGAGAATGGATCTGTAAGATACCACCATTACTTTGAGCTATTATATTTTTTTCTTCTTATGAGTATCACACCGTATGCTCGTAACTACAGAAGATTAAGTAAATTTCAATTCAGTATAAGTATTAGTTTGTCCATTAAATTGAGTATTGAGTAGGTGTCTCAAATAACTATTTGTACCCTAAATTAAACCCTGATCTTATCTACAAAGGGTCGCTTATGTCCGGAATCAGTTTGCAATATTATTTATTTAAAAAATAATTACATTAAAAGTCTAACAATAAATATTTTTTAATAATAATTACTTTGATATGATTTCAGGAAAAATGCTTTGAATATCTGCCTCCGTCCGAGGTTTCAGATAATCGAAGAATCTTTGGTGACTTCCAAGTGACCTTAAAGAAGCGAGAGGTCCGCGACAAGTATGTCATATCCTCGCTGCAGCTGAAGAACTTCTCAAACAAAACCTGGAGAGAGATCACCCACATGTGGTACTTTTGGCCTGCGAGAGGCGTCCCAGAAGAATGCCAATCCATCATTGCATTCCTAATTGAAGCAAGGAGCTATCTAAAAGCATCACAAGCAGCTAAAGACTTTGAAGGAGACAGCTTAGAGGCTGTTACACAAAACGGAAATAAACAAACTAACATCTCAATGGAGGCAAACGACACTTCGACTGACAGCAACGAAGTGAACGTTTATAACCTTAAAAATGCCGAACAGACAATGAAGAATGGAAACGCAAAAAGTGCTACTTTAGATGGAAGCGGTTTAAAGAAGAAAGGAGGACCTCTGGTTGTGCATTGCAGTCCCGGAACGGGAAGAACGGGAGCTCTGATCGCATGCGACATCGGAATCAGGGACTTTGAGATGTCCAGAACAGTTGATATACCAAAGACTGTGTATAGGATTAGGAGAGATAGAGCAAACGCAGTTCAGACCAAAGACCAATATATCTTCATATATAAGGTGAGTCTAATTTCCATTCTATCATTAACATTAAAGGTTTATCATATCTTTAAAGCCAAAGCATTACTTTTTCAGATAGTTTTAATATTGGGATTGAGGCTTTTGGGTTTAGCCGTGTGTGGCGACTTTCTCGATACCAATATTTCGATTACCATTGCAGGGTTCATCTTCAGGGTTAACGATTTCGATGACAAAATTGTTAACCCCGAAAATGACCGTGCAATGTCCTTCAACCAATATTTCGACCGCCATTGCAGGGGCCTTCTTCAGGATTGATAATTTATTTAGTTTTGAGTTGTTTTATTCAGATTATATATTTTTTTATTAGCGTTATTGATTTATATCTCCATGGCAACTCAAGTTTCATTCCGGAGAATCGTAGGTATGTTTTAAGACTACGGTAGGTATGTTCTAAGAATTGTACATCCACGAACGTCATGTCGGACTGTGGTCGTCCTAGCTTTAGAAAATTTTGCATATTTTAATTTGATTTTTTTTCTTATTTTTCCAGGTCCTCAGTGAGTACGCCACAAAGCTAACCGGAGGGGTTTTGGACTCCATATAACTCAGGAAACTATACTCATTGTTTAAGATTAAAAACAGACAATAGTGTGTAAGACAATAAAGATAATTTTAACGAACCAAATTGAAAGAGCAATATTTTTGTAAGCAATTTTACAACTTTGACTGAGAGGTAACATAAAAGTATTCCAATAAGATAATTTAGTATATTCTGTATTATGTATATTTATGAAGAAAGTCCATTACAGTTATACCCATATCAATTTACTCAATTTTGTATACCGTGGTACCTTGACATACGAATGCCCTAATATACTGTATTATATAGATCACGTCGGTATTTCAATGATAAACCACTTCTTATATATAAAGGACAAATCCGACCTATCCTTGAATACGGCAGTCACCTTTGGATCGGAGCCCCAAAACACCTTCTAAACATAATTGACTCAGTTCAAAGAAGAGCAATGCGTTTGATAAACAATGACAATCTTACGTCTAACCTGCAATCAATGGAACACAGTCTTTTCTACCGTTATTACCACGGTCGCTGCTCTTCGGAACTTAAAGAACTGATTCCTCCTGCACACATTTCCAGCATGCAACGTCCATCCTCCCTGGCTAAGCATCATAGAGTGCACTAGTCTTGACCGGCTGTGCTCTCTTGCATGTGATTACATAAAAATAAAATAGTGTAAGAAGGCTTAACAAGTTTTTGGAGATACGAGCTGTTGAGCGAGCGATTTTTTGCTTTGAAATACGAGCAAAATTTGAGATACAAGCAATTGGCTTAGTGGGCTGGCCGGTTGCCCACAAACGTCACGCTATCCCGCGTGAATCCCCAGCCACGGTCATAGAATCAGTTATCAGTTATCAGTGTGCTCTCGCTGTCAAAGCATCGGCAGTTCAATTAATTTCAATGGGGAAATTTGCTTTGATATACGAGTAATTTGAAATACGAGCAAGGTTGCGGAACGAATTAAACTCCTATGTCGAGATACCACTGTACTCTGATACTTAAAACATCTGATCATCACTGGAAGCCTATAGCACCTAGTGCACATTAAGCGAAAAGCTTTGATGCAATAGACTTAACAAATAAGAAAAGCCTGTATTTATTTATTCAGTAACTAAATCAAGATGTTGGCAGTGAAATTAAGTGTATTGGCATTAAATTAAACAAACTGGCAGTCGATTAAATAAATTGGCATTATCCACTGTGTCAATACGAATGTGGTCAATTATAAAATTAAAATGTCAGACATTTACTCAATACTGCCAGTAATTGATGTAAAATGGTCGATATTTAAATTAAATGATAAGCTTTTTTAAAATAAATGGCTAGTTTTAGCTTGACATCTAGTGAATAGATGGTCATAACATGCAAATTTATGACCAGGACCATGAATAATTATCACAATAAACAGAACCTAACCTAACCTAACCTTGTACTAATCAGCATTCATTAATATTTATTTTATTTTTTCTCCTGCCAATTTATATTTTTCTACCGCCTTTTTATGTATTTATTACTGACCATTTTTTTAAATACTTACTTGTCATCAATTGAATTAAATACTGGCGAAAAATAAATTCTACAGGACTGTCATTGTCACTGCTGTCAGTCTAGCTATCAACTGTAGAGAGGAGATTATCCACCATATTATAAACCATGCAAATTGGTTTATCAACATCATTGATCATCAGCCAATGCTAAGTCCACTTTAGGGTTTGGCAAAGAGTACCTAATTAGGCACTCCTTCTTCACCTATTCTTGCCACATGTCAACACAACGCAGTCTCACAATTAAAATATATTTTAGTGGAATTGTTTTGCACTTGAACTATACTTACATGAAACTAAAACCGATGCATTTTCATCAAATCCATGGTGGTTTGTAATAGCACACTCATGACGTTATTTCTAAGAAACCTTATTATTAATTCTTTATTAAATTTATAGTTATACATATACCTATTTTCTATTATGTAACATCCAGTGATACCGTATTTATATTCTTAGACGTAAGTTTTATTTAAGATATAAGTTTCATAGCAATGATATAATATTATAAATGTTTAAATGTGTAGTTCTGTGTAAGTTTATCTATACTATTTCTTTGTTGTTCTGTGAGGCTGTTTATTTTTTGTAGTAAATGAAGAGTAACAAAACCATTTTATTGTTCATATGATGATGAGATGACTTTGATACCCTTAAAAATAAGATAGTATAAACCTACACCATTCCTTATAGATAAATAAAACTTTTTGGATATTTTGTATTAATGTATAATATAATGTTTAACTGATATGTATAAAAGAGTATTAGTTCATTTGAATGACATATATTCCTAAAATCAATAAAATAATAGTTAATTTGACTTAGATATTTGTTGTAAATGTAAAATATTATGAACTATTTAAATCAATCAGTAAAAGCAATGGTTCCAATCAATTTAATTAGCTGTTTTTGGCATAGCGAATATGGTAACCGCCCCAAGAGGTAAAACATATTGTATTGTACGAGTTTATCTATAAATATAGTAGTATTAAAATTTCACTTGCGGCCTGCTGTATATTCTTAACTTCAAATGCTGCTCTTCATTCGAAACGTTTGCCTAGACTTGGTGTAATGTATGTAAAGGTATTATTCAATAAGTTGGATGTTACCATTGTCATGATTATTTATACCTTAAATGTCTAATTTAGCAGCAATTTTTTATTATTTATATTGCTTCTTCATAACATATCAGAATACTTCTGTTTGTGTGTTATTTTATTAGTGAAATAAGTCCCTACGTATAGTTTGGATTACAGACATCACAGAATATAATTTAACACAATGCACTAAAAAAGGTAAATGCTCAAATTTGTACATGATATAGTAAATATTTAACGCTACAAATAAAAAATATTACATCAACAAGTGTATGGTGACAACAGAATTTTGTTACATAATGAAATTATTTATTTGAATGTACATACATGACTTATATAAAATATAATTTAGTAGAAATATAATTAACTGAAATTATATATGTTTTTATACAAACCATTATAGGAATGTAAATGTTATTCATTTCTGCAGAGTCTAATTTTTCAAATTTTTCCAAATTACACCATACAATATAAAATAGGTGTAATAAATTTAAAATATTATTATCGCTAACTTTTGCACCAAAAACTATATTTTAATGTATTGATTAGTTACTTTATGTCTTATCAATTATTTTATACATAATAATTCATAATCATACACTCTAAAATAAACTTATTTATCAAACTTATAACGGGTCCGCCAAATAACTTTTTTTTTTTGAAAATGGGGCGCAAAACGTCGAGTGTAGCTTCGGCTGTGTGGCACGTAGCGCCGTCCTGTTGAAACCAAATGTTGCCAATATCCTCTTCTTCAATTTTTGTGAACAAAAATGGCCCGATAACGATCGCCATTGACTGTAACGGCCACTCCTTGCTCATTTTCGAAGAAAAATGGCCTGATTTTCAAAGTTATGTCGCAATATTTCCCAGCGTTTTTCAAGCGTATACACAACCATATTCGTTTAGCGGAAAAATAAAACTAATTATCTGTCAAATCAGACATGAGCTAAGTGTTACCATTCACGAAATAAGCACTAGTTAAAAAAAAAAACGTTAGATGGCGGACAATAGCATGATTTTCAAAGTTATGTCGCAATATTTCCCAGCGTTGTTCAAGCATATACACAACCATATTCGTTCAGTGGAAGAATAAAACTAATTATCTGTCAAATCAGACATGAGCTAAATGTTACCATTCACGAAATAAGCACTACTTGAAAAAAAAAACGTTAGATGGCGGACCCTATAGTTAAATTCATGAAAAAAAACTTTTCTTTATCAATACTGTTATGTTATATGCACCACATAGATATAAGTATATTATTGTCTTCATTTTTATTTTAAATTAATGTATACATTAGATAATTTTAATCTAGTGATATCAATTATCTCTTGTTTTAATGTTTTATTTGTGTTTTTTTAAAATATGTATGTATGTTGAAACTACAATAAAGTAATGTTTGTTTTAAAAAAAAATAATGTTGGTTTTCACGGCAATCCCAATATCCCTTTATGCGTACACATTCCAATCACTTGCTTCTATAGAGACTTTGAATGTTAACCCTTTCGTTACGGCTCGGTGGAATACAAATTATACTTTCAATACGGCTTGAATTTTTCAAACCATTTTTTTTCCTTAAAACTAGTATTTGAAGCATAAATGTACTTATCTGACCTATTTTCATATATCACATTGGTTCTTTTATCCTTTAGCTATCAGATGATGCATAAAAAACTATTATATTTAAAAACGTTAATTATTTAACTCCATACATGTGATGGCATTGACACATATGGTTTACAGATAAATCGCTCCTGTGACGAAACCTAACGATATTTATTTACATGCTTTACAGATTCCTGTAAAGAATACACGTAGGTTGATAAAGGGTATGACTGCACTTCCAATTTCCTACCGTAAATGTCAAAATGAGTACTGAAAGTAGCAAAACAATATATCACGTCAACCGATGTCAACGGCCGGGGAATCTTTGACGGCATATGCCGACAACCAATGCGAAAGGGTTAAAAAGTATGTGACAGAGTCGGAGGAGTAATAATATAAGAGTAGAAATCTTAGTGAATAAAAAATATTCATACTGATTTTTTTCCTTGTCAATGTGGCTTTTTTTCATCATCCAGATTTGTCTTTATCTGGACTACCTTCATACCCAATTAGTACAGATAATCAAGGAAGATAGGCACCTAGTAAGAACCATCTCTGAGAGGCGAGCCCGATGGATAGGTCACATCATGCACAACGATGGTCTTCTTCACAACATTGTGGAAAGGATGGCTGAGGGTAGAAACTTGTACACCCGCAGGTCCACGTGGGAACATAGATGATTCCCGGGAGCCTCCAGGGCAAGATCCCGCAATCAGAGAAATATTTGGGTGCTCAATAATCAGCGTTTTTAAGAGATCGGATGAGGAGCTCGGCGCTCCCGAGGCCTGGACTTTTTTTGTTTTTAAGGAGTGGCTTAGATTGAAATATAAAGAATTGAAATTGAATTAAATTGAATTGAATTGAATAAAAATAATGGCACTATCCGCTATTATTAACATAGCCTTCTTCGTAGTATCAATCCGGTGGATTGGTTTGCAGCAACAGAATCATGCATCTCGATATCCATTACTCCCGGTCCTCCGCAACCCTTTTCAGCTCAGGATAAGCGCTACAATTCATGTCCTCGAATACATGCTGCAAATACTCCCGTCTAGGGCGCCCTCTACAGTTTCTACCCTCAACCATCCCCTCCACAATATCATGGAGAAGATCATCGTGGCGCATGATGTGACCGATCCATCGGGCTCGCCTTTCTGAGATGGTTCTTATTAGGTGCCTATCTTCCTTGATTATCCTGAGAACCTCATTGTTCGTGATGTGGTCTCTCCAGGAAATTCCTAGTATTCTTCTGTATGATCACATCTCAAAGGCCTCTATTCTTTTTTTATCAGTTTCAGATAAGCACCATTTCTCACAGCCGTACATCAAGATGCTCCAAACAAATGTTTTGGCAAGTTGCTTGCGGAGCCTTAAAGTAATATTCTTTGACTCAAGAATAGTATATAAGATAATTTACATAGTATTCAGTTTATAAAACTTGTTAAAATAAATTCAAATGTTAG
Organism: Glossosoma conforme; assembly: GCA_022606575.1. NCBI lineage: Eukaryota > Metazoa > Arthropoda > Insecta > Trichoptera > Glossosomatidae > Glossosoma > Glossosoma conforme. Next base: position 487,959 of record JAGTXR010000249.1, read on the forward strand.
CCTATCTTCTTCATTCATAGAAATAAATATTCATAGAATAATTAGAACGTTAAAAAAATAATAAACGTAAATGTCTGTTATTATTGCCAAATGTCAGTCTGACTGTTCGTAGTGTTCCATATTCAAATAAACCTATCATCACAATACCTATATAATTTACCTAGCATTTTAATGAGACTAAAAAATTATAATTATTGTGCGGTACAAAAAGTTGCCGAAGCTCAATTATTTAATTTGAAAATGTGTTAAAATTAATTATTTAAAAAACACGTTTTTTAACCCTTAATTAGTCGCACGAAGAAAAATTACACAACTGCTCGCATGGGGTCACAGGTGACCCCAAATTGTATGATTTTTAATTATTATTTATGAAATATATAAGTAAATAAAACTTGTTTATTATGAAAGTTCTATATTAATACTATTATATTTGAAAGAAATAACACTAACTTAATATCTAATTAAACAAATACAAGTTAAATTAAAAGAATTTCGGGAAGCGGCAAGTGCTTAATTTTTGAATTCGAACTTGTTTTGACCCTATGCAGTTGTGTAATTTTTCTTCGTCCGACTAATTAAGGGTTAAAAATTGTGTTTTTTAAATAATTAATTTTATCAGCATTTTCAAATTAAATAATTGAGCTTCGGCAACTATTTGTACTAAACTATATTTATAATTTTAAATTCTCATTATAATGTTAGGTAAATTATGTAGGTATTGTGACGATAGGTATATTTGAATATGGAATACTACGATCAATGTCAGACTGACATTTGGCAATGATAACAGATATTTACGTTTATTATTTTTTTAACGTTCTAATTATTATATTTGTATTCATTAATACTAAATATATTATTTCATTAAATATGGAACCTAAATGGATTAAACCCACTGAGGGGTACGTTGATTGCGCACTTATATACATAACATTTTTATAACCTTAAAATGTAATTTTTTAATTGTCTTCATTTCTTCAAATTTTAGCTTGCAAAATGGAATTAGTCTCATCAATGATATGGATAACTCAAAGTTACAACAGCTTCTTTCTCACATTGTGGAGAAATCGGACGGAAAACTCTTCACGCCTGATGAACTCACCGCCCTAGAAAAGATACTGAAACTGACGCCCGAACAGATAGGACTTGTTGTCAAAACGATAAAGCACATAATCAAGAGAATGTCTAAATTCATAATGCGTCCAACACAGTTGTCTGTCGATCTGATGGACGGCCTGAAGCTGCAGCAAAAGAAAGCGGGAATGTTTGTCGAAGTTTATAAATTCACTATGAAGAATATTGCGGATGATTTCGATATTAAAGACTTCGGCGATATGGAGATGTTGACTGAAATGGCGTGGCAGGTCAATATTGAGCTCTCTTCGAGCCGGAACAAGAAGGAGAAGAACACATCTGTTCTCTTGGATTTGAAGACTGTTCAGAAAAACAAGTTGACAGATGATAAAACGCTTTTAGATCTGTATCCAGAAGAGATGAAGGCCTTCCATCAGCAGATTGAGGGCTTGCAAAATGAAGTAGATAATGTCATTAGCAATTCATGAATCAAATTGTAGCGAATGATCACTACAAATCCTCACCAGAAACAGCTGTATGATTTCTGGCCGACTGAAAGTTCATCAAATTGTAGATGTTCCTTAACAATGAAGAGAACTAGATAACTTCTTAGGTTTTCACGACCAGATTTGATATTGTGGGTATTGGGTTTAACCGTGTGTGGCGAATTTCTCCTTTCCAATATTTCGACCGCCATTGCAGGGGTCTTCTTCAAGATTGATGACTTAGTGATCGTGCAAACTAGGCCACCCAATAGCGTCAGCACTGGTAGAGCATCTGGCTGACACGGGACATAAGTTTTCATTCAAACCCGAAATCGTGGCTCGAACGCAAGGGAAAAATGCACTCCCAGTTAGGGAAGCCATTGAAATCAAAAGACATCCCATCAACATCAACAGGGATGACGGTTTGATTCTCAAAACAGCATGCCTTCCACCTGTAGCACACACTCAAAAACCTGACAATCACAATCCGACATGACGTTCGAGGAGATAAGCTCCTTAGAACATACTCATTATGACGCTCGTGGAGGTACGTTTCTTGGAACATACCCACCGTACACAATTCTCCGACATGACGCTCGTGAAGGTACGTTAGGCTGACGGCTAAACTACCTCCAGACACCAACTCATCACTAAGTCGTCAATCCTGAAGAAGACCCCTGCAATGGCGGTTGAAATATTGGAAAGGAGAAATTCGCCAAACACAGCTAAACCCAAAAGCCACAATATCAGAACCCAGCAGCTTAAACCATTCTTATAACATGAGACTGTAAGAGTCCCAATACCCAGTCGGCTACACAGTGTCAGACGCTGCTGTGTTGGGACATGATCAATATTTTTTTTAAGAGGCTCATGCCTTGATCAACTAGACATTCCAAATATTCATGTGTATCCAGGATATTAAAATGTTTTATTTAAATTACTACTATCTTCCTTCCGTGCTGCAGCGTATCATTAAAAAATATGAAATCATTACTTTATTTTGTCATGGATTATTGTCATTGTTAGTGAGCATTTCTTAAAACAATAGCTGTAAAGGGTTAAAATTGCACTGATTAATAAAATAAACCATTATCATTACATAAGTATCCACCAATCTGATTTATTTTTCAATTGACATAACTGACTTTGAAAATCATCCACACATATTCTGACCAGAGATTTTTCACACACCCGTATGTTTTAAAGTGTAATGAATATTTAAAAACTTACATCCAAAGGGCAACAAAAACAAAAATTATACCCAGGATGTATTTTACTCGGATAGAAATGAAGACATATTTTATTCCGTCTTATGCACAAACAAGAGTAATCAATACAATAGACAGCAAAAATATTGTGTCACAAAGCTTAACCCAAAACCTTTGAATTCTAAATAAAGTATAAGTTAGAAGGTGCCTATTAGGTCGAGATTGAATATAGACCTATATGAATATATAATATAGGTCTATATTCAAACGTGAACTGCTATAATATAGAGAGCAGTTAACTTTTAAATCCTGACCTAATACGAGGATGATATTTATCTTTTATGGTTTTTTATTTTATTTAATATAAGTTATGTATATGAATTAAAAAATAATATAAAATATAAAAACACTAAATAGTATTTTGTTTTTTTTATTGATACATTAGATAACATTAAAAAATATTTACAAAAATATATATCATTCCAAGTAATTCAATATAAGCATCAATATGCAAATGGTTCCCAAAATTTTTATAACTTAACAGTTAACATTTAAAAAAAGTAAGTCATACTTTTACAAGTAATTGAAAACCTCAAACATTTTTTTTCCATGCTTTTTAATTTAATCACCAGCATCTGTTTATATGTTTATCATGATAAAAATATAATAAGACTGATTTGACTTTGATAATAAACCTCAAAAGCTCAAAGTTAAACTAATTTATGAATTGCATGTAAATTTTTTTCTGATGACGAAGTAGAAATGTGGTCCACACGCCAAAATGTGTGAACAGCCCATTACTTCTTAATCTTTCCTTCCCTGTGATGTGTATCTTCCTACACATTGCTTCTAATAACCATCAATACCTCTATGAATATCAAAAATACAAGGTTAAGATTTTAGGTATTCCTATATTATATATTTACGCATTGATTTAAAAAATAATATTAATAATAATCAGCATTTATCGGGTACATTGGAGGTATTTTGTGAAATTTGGAAACAAAGTCGCGCTGTGAGTACCTCGACCTTGGGTCTCGACGATGTGAGCGGGACGCGACACTAAATTCGCATCTCACTCTTTCATACTTCACTGTGAAGGAAGAGGGAAGAGAGTGGGAGTGAACCACTCCGGCAACAACTACGACTAGAGGCAGTAGCTCTCGAGCTTGAAACCAGAGTGGACTTATGCCCGTTCCGTGATCGTTGCCAGATAGTTTTTTAATGTTTTCAGCCAATAAATCTCAATTATTATAATTTTTGACTTCAATTATAAATAATTAAGGGGATTAGCTATGAATGTTCTTATTTTTTCGATTTAAAATCGCTGATTTTTGATTGTGTACTGACTACCTAACACCGGAACATGCATTTTTATTTTAGCACCGTAAAGGAAAGGTTAAACTGTCTGGAGTACTCTCATTGTACTTGTTCTTAAGTATGTTCTTAAGTTCTGTCTGGAGTACTCTCATTGTACTTGTTCTTAAGTATGATAAGTATATGTATTTGACAATTAGGTGTACATACACCGTAAATTGATTTTATAAGTGTTTTAATTTTTTTGGTTACAAGTGAGAGGTGCTTCCCTTTAACACTGTTTCATAGAGATCAGTTCTGCGCTGTGTTCTGGTAGGTATTTGGGAGCGAACTTCACCAACAATGCTCAAATCTGAAAATAAAAATATTTCAATATTATATTGTGTTATAAGTTTTCCAATCCATTAGGAACTAGGAACATCTCCCCTAGCACTAATAAAGTCCAACCTGAAACATATCATCAAATTATGTTTTATCGACAGATATAGTTTTGTGACTATGAAAAATAATAGAATTTCTTAACTCTATGAAAATTTAAAAAAATATATACTGTTAGTATTTTTAATATAAATTAAAGTGAAATAAAAATTATCGAGTTTCAATATGAATTGACAGTTAATAACTTTAACTTTATAAATGTGTTTGATTAATCTCAGTATTAGAGTGAAAAAAGAATATAATATATTAACAAAATAAAATATCAAGAATAGTAGTAATATATGATTATATAACAAAGAATAAACATACAATTTATGTCATTCTACTGGGAAGACTATTCGTTCCTTGTGGGGTAACTCTACTGTAAGGTAGAGTCAGAGAAAGAACTCTTAGTTCTGCTAACTAATCATCGATGTAACGTCGAGATTCATCGGTGGTTCTTGGGGCCTTTAGGTATCGAGGACTGTAGCGTGTCCTGACGTGCCAGGTTCTGGAGACTGACTGGCATTAGCCCTTGTGCTTAGTGGCGTGTCCGTATGGTGTTGACACAGAACCTTCATATGGTTCTTATGGATGTTCCCTTATACAAACAAAAGCCTGTTAATATTTTCACGACGGAGATATCAAACAAACGTTTGACATCTCTGACATTAACCCTTTGGTTACTAAGCGTCGATTATTCGATGGTCGATTTTTGTGCGAAAAAGACGAAGCGTCGAATATTCTCGGCTCATCTAAACACAAGTTGACAGTAATAAAGATTTATTATTTACATCATGTATAATCTCAAAATCAATATTTGAGTTTGCATATTTTATTTTTTGATGTTTATATTTTTTTTTATTTGCAAATATAATTATTGTTGATTACATTTTTATTTGCTTAATCTGAAGTATGAACTCTTTGGAATGAACAATATTTTTATTTTTACAATCTAGCGTAAAAAATATAAAAATTATGTTAAATTTTGAAAGTACTAAAAAATGCTCAAAAATCGTTTCGTTTTTTTCGCAAGTTCGCTAAAAAAATTCTTAGTAACCAAACGGTTAATGAAATTTTTTGTAATAATGTCTCACCTATGTCAGCCACTAGCAGCTGTTCTCCTTCTCCAGCTTTGGCTACGACTTTGCCCCAGGGATCTACCAGAGTGGAATGCCCCCAAGCTGTGTAGCCAGCGCCAACTTCCCTGGCCGGGCTAACGACTCCCATGAAGAGCTGAAGGTCGTTAGCACGCCCTCGAGTCAGCAACTCCCAGTGAAGAGGACCAGTTGTCATGTTGAATGCTCCGGGATACAAAAGAATATTGCACCCTAAAACATCAAGACATTTCAATTACATACAATGTATCACAATATTAAACATTATTCTAAAGAATGAAACTAATGAATTTTATTATTTTTGTTAAACTTTACTTTCAAATAATTATGTTTTGTTATTTAACATACCCATATTGGCATAAACACGGCCCATCTCTTCAAATCTCAAGTCATAGCAGATGCCGAGACCGATCTTTGCTTCCCCAAGCTCAAAGGTGTTAAATGTGTTGCCAGCAGAGAGAACTTCCGACTCCTTGAAGGTAATCTTCCCGGGAATGTCAATATCAAATAGATGAATCTGAGAGAGAGACAACACAATTACAATTACTATCATTGTAAGGATTATTAGACAGTTTGGCCAAGTCCAATGTGTTATTTTTTATGTAAACACATACAGAAAAATACCGACAGATGGTGATAGTGATTCTAAAGCTTTCATCTGTGGATTCTACGACGCTTACCATGGCTAAACACAGTATGTGGAGTGTTGATCCGCCAACGTCATAGACAACAGCCCGACAATCACGCATCATCCATATTATTACAGGAATCCACTATGAATTCACGGTCTTCAAGGGACAAATTTCGTCTACTACCGATTTTGATTGCTAGGCTTTTAACTGCCAATTTACAGGTGTATCAAATTCACACCAACAGGGGATATTTATACAGCTTAGAAATTTTATTTTTATATTTAAAATAATTTAAAATATATATTTTTTAATGTCTGTCAGGGATCAAACTCAGTCTTCAGTTTGGCAAGCAAACGCTTTAACCACTAAGCAATGCCCGCCGGCAAGATGCTTTGTAAATTCAAATTATTAAATTGTTTATTCAAGCACTGCAGTTTGTTTACAATAAATAAATGGTGCACGGGAATGTTACTAGCCCTTTCGCATCGGTTGTCGGCATATGCCGTTAAATATTCCCCGACCGTTTACATCGTTTGACGTGATATATCGTTTTGCTACTTTCAGCAATCATTGTGACATATACGGTAGGAAATTGGAAGTGCAGTCATTCCCTTTATCAACATGTATTCTTTACAGGAATCTGTAAAGCATGTAAATAAATATCGTTAGGTTTCGTCACAGGACCGATTTTTCTGTAAACCACATGTGTCAATGCCAACACATGTATGGAGTTACATAATGAACTTTCGTTAAATATAATAGTTTTTTATGCATCATCTGATAGCTAAAGAATAGAAGAACCGATGTTATATATGAAAATAGGTCAGATAAGTACATTTATGCTTCAAATACTAGTTTTAAGCAAAAAAAATGGTTAGAAAAGTTCACGCCGTATTGACAGTATAATTTGTATTCCACCGAGCGGTAACGAAAGAGCTAGTGCTTCGTTTTCACCAGGTCTATGAAGTTTAGTATATTGTAGAATTATAGCTTTTAAGAACGATATTTTCAAAAGAGAAGTGATAATTGTGTTACCTTTTGATGCTTGGCAATAAGATTGCCCTCATTGTTCCACACGGTGCATGTGTTGAACAGCTTTCCATCCTTGCGTTCTGGCAGAGTGCCCCCCACCACACACACCCTGGCCTCCCGGGCTGCAGAGGACAGAGCAGAGCAAGTGGTCCCGTTCGGCACCTCCTCTGCATACTCGTCAAAGTACTCTTCAAGAGAATGATAAAAAAGAGAATAATTAGTAAGACATTGGCACAGAAGACATTAACTGGATCATGCCACATAGTTATGACAAGCAGAAGCAAAATATATTAATATTAATAAAATATATCATCCCTTAAGGGGGTGGTCTGCTTTAGAAGAAATCCGAAAAAAATGCAATTTTCTAACATTGTTTTGATTTAATTGGTTATTATTATTGCCACTTGGGCACTGTAACTTTTTAAATATATTTTTTAATAGTTTAACACACCCAAGACTTTACTGGTATGATGAAAAAACCATGATATCCCCCATGATATTTAGAAAACATTTTAGTGATTTAAGAAATTATAAACTATAAAAAAAAACAAAAGACTAATACAATAGTAAAAAATTATATGTAATAATTGCATTAAAGAGTATTTTTTTCTTAAAATCAAGTAAAGTATATTTCAGGATGATGAGATACAAGGGTTTTTAACAAAAGGTAATTTTTAAATGATATGCCGACGGATATAGCTCAATGGTCAAAGCGTTTGCTTTGCAAGCAAAAGGTCGTGGGTTCATTCCGTGACGGAGATTAAAAAAAGGGTTTTTAATTGATTTCTGAGCTGTAAAGTACCCTGGTTGGTGTAAATTTGATCCCTCACTCGTAAAATGTCACTCATAGCGTATTAACTAAAATTGGTGGTAGACGAAAGTCGTTCCGTGAAGACCACCCATTCATAGTAAATTCGTGTAATAATAAGGATGATGCGTGAATCTCGGGCTGTAGTCTATGACGTTGGTGGATCAACACTCCACATGCAGCGCTTAGCCATATGTACTATGGTAAGCGTCATAGAATTCCACAGATGAGACTTCAGAATTACTATCACCATCTGTCGGTATTCTCCTGTATGTATTTACATAAAATATATATATATATACTTCCGCGACAACAAAACTCATTTGAGGACCCATATTTGAGTATTGACAAAGCTTTAGTATCTGGGAATGATTTGAAACAATGTAAATGATTGATAGTTGATAAAGATTCTTCGTAGAAGACTTTCGTTAGGGAATGTGGCATAAAATGTGAGTTTGTAAGACTTACGTGTCCCATAGGGAGAGTTGAAGCATTCTGGCAACACGACAAGCTGTGCACCTTGCTTGGTAGCTTCGTGGATGTTTTTCACGGCTTTGGCGATGTTTCCCAGCTTGTCCTTTCCTACCTGCATCTGCACAAAGGCTACTCGCAACCCTGAAAACAATACCTCTTCTCATTGATTATATGCCAAGGTTTAGTGTCGTCCATATCACAAGAACAGAAGATTTAGAGCAGACAGAGACAGTGAAAGATAAAAATAAAAAAATTAAACCTTAAAGAACAATTATTACAACCAAATTTTTACTAAATAGTGTTTTGTAAGGCTTCACACCTTAATCCTTCCGCAAAATTTTCCACGTTGTTGAGTAACAGAGGCCCAATTGCTGCGAACGGCGCCGAATCGATAATTGATGGTCATCACTAACACTGGCCGATACAGCTGCGATATTTTCTTCAGTTCGCACTGTACGTAAGCGTGTTGGTGATTTAATGTCCAACAATGTAAATTTGGTGCGAAATTTAGTCACAATAGCCCGAATAGCCGCTTCAGTGGGTCGATTAAACTGACCATAAAATGGAAGAAGCGCGAGATGAACTTTCTTAACAGAGCACGCATTTTGATAATAAAATTCAATGATTTGCAAGCGTTGTTTGTTTGTAAGACGGTTCATGGTTAAATTATAGACCAAACTGAAGATGTTTGACAGTGACACAAAACACGAAATGTACGTGAGCTGTCAAAATCAGTGTTGCCAAAAAGAAAATAGTTTAAAAATCACCCTTTATATTATAAGCCCCTGGACACGACCAGGGTTAGAATATATGGAGGTTCCTTAACAGACTTCGGACCGGAGTATGCAAGACGAGGACACAAATGAAAACCTGGCAGTTTTACAGCGGACCGACTGAATGTAATTGCAGCGTGGACCAGACCCTGTCACACCTTCTGGAGTGTGCGCTTTGTCCGAGTAACTGCACCAAGGAAGACCTGAAGATGGCCGGGAGTAACGCCATCGATGTTGCCCACTTCTGGGCAGACGGAATCTGACCCTGTTGTTGCCGACACGATTATATATATTAGACCATTATTTATTTGCTATATCGAACTTTTGATTAAAATAAACGTTTTCTATCCTGATACACTATAGTAAAACGGTACCGTGTTTATTAATATCCAACAACTTATAAATATGTATAGTTTTTGTTACATTCAATATGAAAGAAATTATTTAAAAAATAAGTATATAAACAAAGTACAATATTATAATAACATTTAAAAAATAACCTCTTGACAGCATGTTTGTAGATTCGAGTCTTGAAAGAGCTATTAAAAACTGATCTTATTACTTCGCGTAATCACTTTAGTGACGTTTGTTATGATAAAATTAATATACATATTTACATTATTCATATTTATAGCGACATTCGGTAATGTTTACAACTATCTAGGCAACTCTGTACACAAATAAATATCGTGTAGCAAACGTGAATGGTCTTATAATTTTTGTACATGAATATAACAGTTGTGTAGAGATTGTCTATTATCAGTTGGCAACAAATAGTTGACTCTTGACAGCTGTTCAAGGACTTCTGATAACAGACTTTTAAGATACAACTTGCAATAATAAACTTTGTAAACTCATACCTACGGTTCACAAGTCTTGATGAAAAAATATTATATTAAATAATCTTTATAAAATGTTTACCACGTAAAAGATTTTTAATTGTACTTATTTTTAATTTGGATAATATATTTTTTTCTGAACGGAAAAATGCGAGCTCATTTACGAATATAATAGTACTTAGTATTAAATATCGGTGATCAATAATTTTCATAATCCATGGTTTCGAATTTGAAAATGTACGTTATCTAACGCTTAAAATGCCTAATAATCAGGGGCCATCATATAATAATGTTGCTAAAAGCTTATCCCCTACAAAAATAAAACTGTGGGGCCTTTGATCCAAAATATCAGGCTTTCCAATTTTTAAAATAACAAATATGAAACCATCTCTCCTTAAAAAAATCCAGCTCACATAAATATTAATGAGCAGACAAAAATAACCTCCGACCTCACAACCAAAATTATTGTCCATAATTTTGGGTTTGTGCGTAGCAGGGGTCCCATTGTATAACTTGATCTAAAAATAAAAATGAAATATTGAAAAAATAAAAAAATACGTATATTTACCAACAACAAAATATACCTACTTAAAAAACTAAATTTGTATTTAGTAAAATTTAATAAAATATAATAATATGAGACAACCAAATATTTACAAATTAGCTTAATTTTGTAAGGCATGTGTTTTTTCTGATCTAAATTAATCGTTTTAAGCAAAAAGCTATCTTAGCCGGCGGTCATAGCTCAATGGTCAAAGCGTTTGTTTTGCAAGCCAAAGGTCGTGGGTTCGATCCCCGACGGAGATTAAAAAAAAGGATTTTTAATCGATTTCTGAGCTCTAAAATACCCCCGAATGGTGTGAATTTGATCCATCACCCGTAAAATGTCAGTCATAGCCTATTAGAAGACCACCCATTCATAGTAAATTCCTGTAATAATAAAGGATGATGCGTGAATCTCGGGCTGTAGTCTATGACGTTAGCGGATCAACACTCCACATGCAGCGTTTAGCCATATACACCATGGTAAGCGTCATAGAATTCCACAGATGAGACTTCAGAATTACTATCACCATCTGTCGGTATTCTCCTGTATGTGTTTACATAAAAGTTAAAAATAAATCTTACCTAAAACGATATGATGAGAAAAAAACAAACCCACCATTTCGCTCAGATACTCCAAATTTGTCACAGTTGGAAGTCTCTATTATAGACCTTGATACTTGTCTTTGACTCAAAAAAATAACCTAAAAATCACCCAAAAATGACGTCTCTTGTTAGAATCTTCCAGCGGCTTTCCGTGACTTCTCCTTTCCTGCAAATCCCGGCGAGCAGAACAGTCCTCATCAACGTCCGGTTCCTCCATCAGCCAGACATCGATAAGCCCAAGCCGGGCTTCGGCAAGGCGTACAGGAGGACAGTCCATTTTCCAGAAAAGTACACAGTGGAACCCTTGAATGTCACCAATTTGGCTGGAAGGGACCCCGTATCGGGTAAATAAAACCCTAAAACATTCGTAATAGAAGTATTTATTGAGTTTCTTGATAATATTTTATTACATAAATATTTTGTAAAGCATAACCTCAAATTTAATATTTTTTTTCAGGTCGCGTTGTGGCCAATGGCATTGGAGGCGGAATGAAACGCAAATACCATTGGATAAAGTGGCTGCGGGATGGACCCGTGGAGGGCCCTCCACAAGAAGAACGAGTTATACAGGTTTTTATTTATCTTTTACTGTAAATAATACATGCCCTCCATAGTACAATGGTCAGCAGACCCCATATCTCTAAATGGTGTCTCTCGCCAGAAATTAATTTTTAAATCAAAACTATGTTATAAGTAGCAGCTATTGATTTTTTCGTTTGGTCGTATCTGGAAGCTTAAATTTAAAAAAAAAACAACAACATTTTCTCTCTGGTTTCCATTTTTAAAGAGGCAATAATGTTTTAAAGGCTATTTTGTTGAATAGATTATTGAAGATGGTTGCCGCACAGCTCACATTGCTCTCGTTGGCATCGGAGACGAGCTCAAGTACATCCTGGCCACAGAGAACATGAAAGAAGGAGACATCATCAAGTCTTCTAGACATCTGCCCAGAATACCAGGCAAGGATATTACGATGCCTTAATATAAACAATTCCTCACAATAAAATCTATTTGAAGAAAAATTGCAGTCATCCTCAGCATTGCAAAGCAGAAGAATATAGATATATTAGCACATTCGCATCGGGAAAGGTATTAATACCCGTTACGTCGATTGACGGTTAATTACGGGAAGGGTATTTTTACCTTTTACGTACTCTGATCTTTAAAGTCGGGTAGGGTATTTAAACTTGTTTTTTTCTACAAGTATTTGACTTTTTCTTACTTATAAGGTTCAACATTATCAATTTTACAAAAGTAAACGCACATTTAAGACACAAGGTCACTACAAATTCCTTTCAATTTTTAGAATAAATAATATTTGTTTATTTTGTAAAATCAACATATATTTTAAATTTTAATGAATAATCGCTAGTATTTTATGTATATTTTTTGTGATAATACCCTTTATAAGGGTTATTATTACCATGAATATCATATTCTAAATCTTAAAAAATATTTATAACCCTAAAAAACGTACCCTTAAAAGTTTTAATGTGTATTTTCAAGTTGTGGACATAATTTAAAATTATTGTTAGAAGTGCTACAACTTTTCGATAATTTTGCTGGTGTTGCTATAATTGGTGAGTATCATATTGAAAAAAATATGTAGTTATGTCGGATATTTTAAAAGTTATGGCAGTTTATGTAGACATATTTTGTACGCGCGGCAGTGATTTATCGCCCGTATTAGAGGAGCAGCTGAGTGCGAATGTCACCCGATGCGAATGTGTTAGGTTGATGCAAAAGTTATGACCGTTATTTATGATCCCAAGTGAAAAAAAAATCTTCAGAAATGATGAATAGTATCTTCTTTTAAATGATTCCATTGTAGAAAGGATGCTTCCCCTATACTTTCTATTCAGTTTTGGCCTGGCCAGAGTACAGTGAAGAGCCCTTGTATTTTTTCAAATGTATTATTATAATATTATATCCTTAACCTGTTCACTGGGTATGACGATAGCGATCATGAGCTACATATGGAATTGTAGCCTCATATTACAGTTTTATTCTACTATTATTATGTTCAAAATTAACTTACTAAATAACTGAATAAAAAATATATTGGATTCCAGTCAAAACCTATAATCAATATATGATATATTTGTTTACAAGAAAATATATTACAATGTATTTGCACAAAAATCTATTGAAAATCTACCAAAAAGACGCCGAAAAAAGATTCAGAAGATTAAGAATCAAATATTTATTTTGTTTATTTGATTTTTTATTATCATCTGGGTTAAGCCGCCCCTTAGGACAAAACAATCCAGGCCTCAGGAGCGTTGGGTTAATCATCCAAGCTCTAAAAAAATTCTAATTAAATTGTCACCCAAAATATGCTTTGGATTCTATAGCTGCCGTTTCTTCAAGTCCCCGGGTTTCTACATCACAGATCGTCGGGTTTCATATATGCTCGCAGGTGTACATTCAGATAAAGATATGCCTGAGAACAATATATGGATAACGGCAACTGGCAGAACTAAGTGGTGGCAATTTGTTGTATTAAATTTCGAACAGAAATTGAATAAAATTAAAAAAAATAAAAATATATATATGTATCTAATAAGTATGTGTATCTGTGAATTTCTATTACAGTGAGAGCAAAAGAGGGTGATGCTTATCCACTGGGAGCTCTGCCCCTCGGGACATTGGTGAACTGTGTGGAAAAAGTGCCTGGTGAGAATTTTATATGATAAATTTTACCAGATTACTTTGAGTAACTGATTGAGCTTGGTTTTTTATTCATCAGGCTTTAGAAACAACTGGAATTGTAGAATGAGTGTAAGATATTGTTAGACTTACTCGATTATATTAGAATTATGGACCATAAATTTCTAGGCATAGAATGGTCGTGTGGACAGCGCGGTGTGTAGGATAGAGTAAAGGTGCAAAGCTCGAGGTTCGAATCCAGGGTCTGCCATTATTTTTTCTGAATGAATTGATGCATAAAAATTTGATGTAGAATTGTATGTGTGTATTTAATTACTAATAATATTGAAATATAGTCAATGATAAAATAAGATTAGAACATTGAAAAATATTATGATAAAAATTAAAAAATGCAAACATAAATTTCTAGTTTTGGAGAGGTGTTGCCCTCTCCAGGAATCTTGTTTTTGAACTGCAGTTTTTCGCCTAATACTTTGATGATATAAATACATTTTCTTTACCAGGTGGTGGAGGTATCTACGTTCACGCTGCTGGGACATCAGCCACCATTTTAAGGAGGCAAGACGACAGAATCATCCTCAAGATGCCCTCTAAACACCAGTTCAGCTTTGATCCCCTGTGCATAGCCACTGTCGGTATGTTATCTTTTAAACATCCACATTATTTTTCTTAATTTATTTTGTATTTATAAATATTACAATTATGAGCGATTACATGTTACGGACTCCCTAGATTATTTTTCAGTAATGGTTAAACTTTAAAAACTGAAGATGAAATCCATGATGGACTTCACAAATTATAATTATGCAGTTGCACCAAGTATTGTCAGTTGATAACCTTAATGTTATAGTATGTCAATCTTTTTTTTGTTTGATTTACATCTATAAATGTTGAAAAAAAAATCTTGTCCTATTACGGAAGTTCATAAACATTAAGCGTAGAGTTTAATCAGATGGATGAACACTAAAAAAACACCGTGTTATAGTAGCTACTCCTTAATTCAAAATTATTTTATTCTTCAAAAGTGTTAGGCTTATCATTAAATTTCCATGAAAATGCTGATTAACAAAATATGCCTCAAATACTAGACTTGCTTTCTCTTCAAGGAGTCTAGGAGGCTTATGTTTATCCTTAGCAGAACTCTAGGTAAAGACATGTTATCTGTATTTATATATACGCATTACCTTTGAGATATGGTCATACAGAAGAATTCTCAGAATTTCCTGGAGACACGACGTCACGAACAATGAAGCTATCGGCATAATCAAGAAGGATAGGCACCTAGTAAGAACCATCTCAGAGATCGGTCACAACACGCACCACGATAGTCTTTTTCACGACATTGTGAAGGGATGGTTGAGGGTAGAAACTGTAGAGGGCGCCCTAGACGGGAGTATTTGCAGCAAGTGTTCGAGGACATGAGTTGTAGCTCTTATGCTAAGCCGAAGAGGATTGCAGAGGATCGAGAGGTGTGGAGATCGAGATGCAAGGTTTTGTTGCTGCAAACCAATACACCGGATTGATACTACGAAGAAATATACGCATTACTATTTTTCTAAAACTAAGGTATCATGTCATATAAAATTTAACTCAGCAACTTATGATGGTTTCCCGATTATGATGATTCTATTGCGGCTTTTTTTTATGAATATTTAAAATAACATTAAGGTTATCAACTGATAATACTTGGTGAAAGAGCATAATTATGATTTAAAAATAATTTCAATAATTGAATCATTATTGAAGATGGTCTCCAGGGAGGCCGAAACATGTAATCAGTTAAAATAAATGTGAATTAAAACTGAATATTTTTAATTTATAAAATTTTTAATAAAAATTAATTCAAAATCAAAAATATTAAATTATTAAAATATTATTTATTTATTTTTGATTTTAGGTCGTCTCTCAAATATTCTGCACGATAAGACTCCCATCGGCTCTCCGACACGCAATCGCTGGCTAGGTAACAGACCGCGGTCAGGTTGGTGGCAGCGCAAGGACGGTCGCCATGGTCGCAAGATCAAACCGCCGAGGCCAGTCAAGACGATTGAATTCCCGACCTCACCGGTTCCCAAGGAAATACGACTCAACATGTACGTTTAAACTGATGAAACCTCTAAAAATAATCATCTATACCATACAGGACATCATTTTGAATTCAGTGAATTTGAAACTGAACAATACAGACAAAAGAAAAGATTTTTTCACGTTTTCATGTAATATGTAAGTGAAAAATATTAAATAAATTATTGGTTTTACATTACGCTGAAGCATTTTTTTTGTTAATTACATACCTACTAAAAATCATTTTCATGATCCTATGTAGCACTGTGACAGTTATGTTCATCTTGAAGGTCTGCCGGCAGGTATAGCTCAATGTTCAAAGCGTTTGCTTTGCAAGCCAAAGGTCGTGGGTTCGATCCCCGTCGGAGATTAAAAAAAAAGATTTTTAATCGATTTCTGAGCTCTAAAATACCCCCGGTTGGTGTGAATTTGATCTCTCAAACCTAAAATTTCAGTCGTAGCCTATTAATCAACATTGGTGGTAAACGAAAGTCGTCCCGTGAAGACTACCCATTCATAGTAAATTCCTGTAATAATAAGGATGATGCATGAATCTCGGGCTGTAGTCTATGACATTGGGGATCAACAATCCACATGCAGCGCTTAGCCATGTGCACCATGGTAAGCGTCATAGAATTCCACAGATGAGACTTCAGCATCACTATCACCATCTGTCAGTATTCTCCTGTATGTTTTATTTAAGGGTTAAATATAATGTATATAAAGTGGATAATTTTAGTGCTTACAACACAATAAAGACAAAATACATAAACTTTTTGCCTTTTATTTTCCATGATCTTAAACCAAAAACATTTTTACGATTCACAACATTTGGTATAATTTAATTGCTAGGCAACGTTACCAAATAAGAATAAATAAATTAATGACATCACATTTGCTATGGCGGCTACAAACAGCCGCTAATACATGTCTTGCGTGCGTCTTACAAACATCAGGTGAATTTGTAATTCATAAGAGTTAAAAATTTCATATAAAGATCCGAAATTAAATGTTTGAAAAACATACTGAGAGTAAGTCTCTGCTCAGTAAAATCTGCCGGCGGGTATAGCTCAATGGTCAAAGCGTTTGCTTTGCAAGTCAAAGGTCGTGGGTTCGATCCCGACGGAGATTAAAAAAAAAAGGTTTCTTAATCAATTTCTGAGCTCTAAAATACCCCCGTTTGGTGCGGGTTTTGATCACTCATCCATAAAAATGCCAGTCGTAGCCTATTAATAAAAATTGGTGGTAGACAAAAGTCGTCCCGTGAAGAACATCCGTTCATAGTAAATTCTTGTAATAATTAAGGATGATGTGTGAATCTTGGCCTGTAGTCTATGACGTTGGCGGATCAACACTCCACGTGCAGCGCTTAGCATCGTGGTAAGTGTCATAGAATTCCACAGATGAGACTTCAGAATTACTATTACCATCTTTCGGTATTCTCCTGTATGTGTTTACATTTAAAAAAATGACAAAATCAAAACACATCAAATTCCAGATTTGTCTATACAAATTTGTTTGTACATATAGTATATATGGAACTGATAGGTTATATGTGATTCTAAACAAAAATAAATAGTAAAAGTAAGTAGAAGCTATAGAAAAGGGTGGTTTACTTCCTTCATCCAAGTCTCGCCATGGCAGTTTTTTCATCTGTTAAATTATCACCACTCGGGTTCTCCAGAAGCAGAGTAAACTTTTTGCCTTTCACGTCAACATTCTTGAACTTACAGAACGGTTCTGGAGCTGAAGATGATCCATAAGAAACTGGACAATCTCTCGAAGCGAAAACAGTTTTTTCACAAATTTTACCTAAGTCCTTATCCGACAATACTTTGCCGTCGAACCAAAGATTAAAATTGATCCCGTAGAGTCCAAAAATCTTAGAAACTTCTTCTTGCAATCTTTCTACATTTACATCTTTACCTTTAGAATCTTTCAATAGAACCGTACCCTGCAAAGAGTTAGCTCCGTATCTAGGCTCAAGACCGTTCAATTTGATATTGACCCAAGGTGTTGACGGCAAAACCATCTCTTTAGCAGACGTTATCACTAAATTGAGCTTCACACCTTTCAAATCCTGCTCCTCTTCAATGATGATACCCCTAGGCTTATCTTTTATAGACAGCTGCACCAGAGTGGCTTTAATAGACGTTTCTATAAAATTGCCATGAGAGATGGCTACTCGCTGAATGTCACTCTTGACATCATTCACCGAGTAGTAAACTTTGATTTCATCGGTCGGAACTAAATGCGCTTTTTTACGCAGCTTCTGCACTCTATTGATGATTTCTCTCGCCGTTCCTTCATCCATCATCTCTTGATCGGGTGAAACGTCTAATAGAATAAGCACATCGTTATCTGAATGAGCTTCGTACCTTTCATTGGCTTCCGTCGACTGGAATATCAACCGAATCTCAGAAATATCAATCTTATGTCCCAATATCTCTGCGTAACCTTTGGTAATCAATTCTTGACACTGCGGATCTGTTAACCCTTTAATAGCTTGTGTGATAGCTTTAAAATCACCTTTTAAACGAGCACCCAATGTTTTATGATCGGGCTCTGCTCTTAAAGATACACCGTACTTTACTTTATCGGTACTAACCGTTATTTTTCTAACGTTCATCTCTTCTAAAATATATTTTTCGAGTGACGTAATGTCGGCTAAGTAATTGGGATCTTGATGGATGACGACTAATTCAGGCAGAGGATACTTGATGGGCATTGTTTTACGGTCTCTCAATACTCTTCCCAGTTCAATAGTGTTTTGCATTCTCTGCACGGCTCTTTCGATGTTCAAATCTACAAGTTCCGGACAAGGGTTAGGGAACATGACATAGTGAATGCTCTCCACTCCTTTACCGACTGTAATCTTGCTGAGGGTCTGATACATATTTTCTGTAAGGAACGGCGTAAACGGAGCCATCATCATGACCATATTCATGAGAACGCTCGAGAGAGTATCGAGAGCTATGTGGCAATCTCTCAGAGAGATTTCTCCTTTCAGACGTTTCCTGTTCATCCTTACGTACCAGTTTGTAAGATTTGAGATGAATTTAGTCAATCTAGGAACAACGGTGTACAATCTGTAAGCGGCCATCTCCTGCTTAACAAAACTGATGAGAGATTGAGTGAATGAAAGAATCCACTTATCCATAATATTATCCGACTTGTTCGTAGTGGATACTAGTTTAGGATCATACATATAATCAACTTTGTCTTCCAAAACTACTCTTTCAATGTTTTGCATCAAGAACCTGAACGCATTGTACCACGGTAAGAATACATCTTTTATGACATCTCTTACGCCTTCTTCTTTGAATCTGAGATTCTCGGCTCTCACAACAGGAGAGTTGATCAAATACAACCTCAAAGCGTCGGCTCCGTACTTATTTAAAACCTCCATCGGATCCGGAAAGTTCTTTTTACTCTTTGACATTTTCTGTCCGTCGGATGCCAAAACTAAGCCGTTAGCGATCAGATTCTTAAATGGCGGCTTGTTAAAAAGCGCAGTGGATATAACGATCAGGGTGTAAAACCACCCTCTCGTCTGGTCGATGCCTTCGGCGATGAAGTCGGCTGGAAATCTATCGTCGAACTCTTTGATATTCTCAAAGGGATAGTGCTGCTGAGCGTACGGCATGGAACCGGACTCAAACCAGCAATCAAAGACTTCCGTGACTCTTTTTAGAGCCGGTTTACCGGGACGACATGAAGGAATTTCCAAGTGATCAATGCTTTCACGATGAATATCTGTAATAGGCTGTCCGGTAAGCTTGCTGAGTTCTTCTATGCTTCCGATGCACAACATCTCTTCGCCGTCAGGTGAAATCCACAACGGGATGGGTGTGCCCCAGTAACGGTTGCGACTGATGGCCCAATCTCTCGCATCACGCAACCAATTCCCGAATCTCTTTTCTTTAACAAACTCGGGAACCCAATACGTCGAAGCGCTGCTTTTGAGCAGATTCTCGGACATGTGTTCGACTCTCACGAACCAAGATGGCACCGCTTTATAAATCAGCGGAGTCTCCGATCTCCAGCAGAAGGGATAACTGTGCTTGATCTGTCCGCTTTGGACGAGCCTTCCTTTAGCTTTGAGAAAGCTTATAATGTTCTTATCGGCATCTTTGACGTACTGTCCGACAAAGTCCTTCACGGGCAACGTAAACTTCCCGCTAGCGTCTACCGGGCAGATGGCGTCTTGATCTCGGGAGATGATTCCTGCCGCGAGACAAACTCTAAAATCATCTTCTCCGAAATAAGGTGCTTGATGTACTATACCGGTACCGGAGTCATCGGTAACATAACCATCGGTTAACACTTGAAAAGCGCCTTTTGCTTCTTGATCTAAGAAGTAATCGAAAAGTGGCTCGTACTTCAATCCTTTAAGCGTAGCGCCTAAAAATTTATCGACAATTTTATAATTATCTGCATTTTTGAATATCGATTCGACTCGATTTTCTTGCAAAATATAAGATTTGTTTGTCGCAGTTTCTACGAGCTTAACGTAATTAAGTTTTGGATTAACGCAGAGAGCCATGTTGCTGGGTAAAGTCCATGGAGTTGTCGTCCAGGCGATCAGAGACGTTCCGTCCTTCATGGGGAAGCTGACTACAACGGCGGGGTCCACCACCTCCTTGTAGTTTTGCCCGGATTCGAAGTTTGACAGCGGAGTGTTGCAGGCGGTGGAGTAAGGCATGACCTTGACTCCCTGGTAGACCAGACCCTTGCTGAACAGCTCTTTGAACACCCACCAGACGGATTCCATGAACCACGGGTAGAGGGTCTTGTAGTCGTGTTTGAAATCTGATAAAAACAAATGAAAGAAATATTAAAATTCCGCAATGTACATTTGCATAAACATTATCGATTATTATTCTATAGAGAAAATATTTTTTGCATTTCCCTAAAATAACTATGATGATACTGATGCGCTGTTGACTGTCTTTATAGTCAAATGTTCTCAACAAATCCAATAACTATAGGATTCATTGTTTTAATACATAGTATTAACCTTTAAACGCCCAGCAGTCCCATATGGGACCGCAAATTTGCATCGCTCAATGCCCTAGCAGGCCAATGTTTGTAATGTTTCGTCGCACAATAGATTCTTCCATGAACTTACTTTAATACTATTATTACAAATGAATGTAATCTGATTGTGAAATGAACCATAAGCACTGCTGTATGGGACCGTAGGGCATTGAACGACGCAAATCTGTGGTTCCGTAAAGAAACCACTGGGCGCTTAAAGGTTAATATTCTATAAAGAAAATATTTTTTGCATTTCCCTAAAATAACCCTGATGATCCTGATGGGCTGTTAACTGTTTTTATAGCCAAATGTACTCAACGAATCCATTAACTATAGAATTCATTGTTTTAAGACATAGTATTAAGCACAATACTAACCGATCCAGCGACCGATACGGTTGACAACAGTCTCCCAGTTGCCTGCGTGGCGCATGACGATCTTCCGGCACTCAGCATTGTACTTGTCGATGCCCATGCGTGCCACGTCTTCAGGCCCCTTGATGCCCAGCATCTTGTCGATCTCAAACTCCACGGGAAGGCCATGGCAATCCCAGCCGAAGCGCCTCTCTACATGGAAACCCTGGAAATCATAAAAGATAAAAATATCAATAAATCAGTATGTCGCCATTAAAACAAATAACTATCAAGCATTTGGAATAATCTGGAATTGTGTATGAGTATTCGGTGAATAATTTGCATTCATAATCATCATTATCGATACCTGAGGCCACCCTGCGGCTGAACATGTGGAGACGTGCAACTAGAGGGGAATACTTGGATTGCCTTGAAAGAGGACCTAGCCCCTGGACACGACCAGGGGTGGAATATATGGGGGTCCCTTAACAGACTTCGGACCGGAGTATGCAAGACGAGGACACAAATGAAAGCCTGGCAGTTTTACAGCGGACCGACTGAATGTGACTGCGGCATGGAGCAGACCCTGTCAAACCTTCTGGAGTGTGCGCTGTGTCCAAATAGCTGCACCCATAAAGAACTGATGATGGCCGGGAGTAACGCCATCGACGTCGCCCACTTCTGGGCAGATAGGGTCTGACCATTTTTGTTTCCGACACAATTATATATATTGACGCCTGTTCCTGTAGGGGGATGGACCACTACTAAGAAGGGATATGCGGAAGAGTTGCCATACCTGCTGGTGAGCATATCTCGTGACAACATCCTTGATGGTTCCCGCCAGGATGTGTCCGTAGTGGGGGAGTCCCGTTGCAAATGGAGGACCATCATAAAAAGTGTATCTGAAATTGTATAATAACACTTTGAATATGTCTTAGCTTAAAATGAGCTTGCGTCTCACAGTGGAGAAGCACCCATACAAATACAACTCAACATATTTTCATCTGAAATTAATTTCGTATTAATCACCTCTAAAGGAATCTTGATTTAACATTAAATTCAATTTCAACTGATATTGTGTCACAAAGTAAAAAAATGATGATCTCGACATGTCATAATCGAATATCAATAAAAAAAATTAAAATATAAAATCCGCCACAATAATAATAAATCTATAAAAATATTGTAAAACATAATGATGGTATGGCACTTGCCAATTCAGATCACAGACTCATATAATCTTATCACAAAATTCAATCTCCGTCAAAGCTATAGTATAATATATCACTACTGTCAAAACTGACATAAAAGGTGTGAGACATTAAATTTATACTGGTGATAAATATATCAGTGATAAATAATAATTTAATAAATCGTAATTTTTTATAATGCATTAATTAATTTTCTATAAATAAAATAAAGCTTTTGAAGTGTTACCAAATATATAATATCCAGTTGGCTTTTCGCAAAGAATTTTTCAATACGGAATATACGTATTAATGACAAATAAATATTTAAAGTGTGGACCTCGGCTTTCCCTTGGACTGCTTGAGGCATGTCTGGAAGGCGTCAATGTCCTTCCAATGCCGTAGAATGCGCTCCTCTTCGGCGGGAAAGTCAATGTTCTCGGGCACCCTGTCCACCTGGACCGGCATGATGATGAAACTATGAAGCAACGTGCTTCAGGTTAGATTTTTGACTTGTGGCTTAAGGTGTTGCCACTTACAATTATTATTATATCGAAATATATAGTGTCTAAATCTTCTTCTTCTGTCTGATGTTTTTTATATATAACTAATTAATTATGTATAATATATATATCAAGAGGTTTATAGTGAATACTTGTAAACTTTCGCAAAGGTGGCGCGACATGAACTAGTCATGGTGAAATTTTGGCGGGCATCGAGGCAACAGTTGAGGGGGAGACCAATCAGAGAGCTCGGAGTGCTCAGATCGCTGACTTTCGTCGCTCGACGCCGGAGCGCGTAGAATTAATAGCCGTGCAGACACAGAAATAAATCAGTGAACAAGTTTTCGGAGGAAGCGGATCTGCCCAGCAGTCTTCATCCCAGCGCGGCGGAGCAGAGCGGAACACAGCTGCCTTACAACCTGCTGTCTGGGAAGACAAGGATCCACACTCACCGCCCGTACAGCAGTTCAAACTGTTGAGGCGGACTGGTCGTCTCCAAATGAAGTAGGAAAAATAATTTGAATTCAATGATCAAAAAATATTGCATTATTTAACATCTTAAATATTAATAATTCAAAAAATTATTAGGTTTTGTATATTTTTTATTTGTATTGTACTGTTTATTTAAAAAATATTTTTATTCTGAATTATTCTTATTATGTGTCATATCAGAATAAACACTACACCAATCACAACATATGACACGTTTTTAAATTATTTTTAAAAATAATATACGTTTCATATAAAAATATATCATCATCATCATCATCATCATCAGCCTGTGTCCGTCCACTGTTGAACGTAGGCCTCCCGCATGAGTCTCCATCCTCTTCGATCCTCCGCCTTCCGCATCCAGGTCACTCCCGCTATTCTTCTTATATCGTCAGTCCATCTTGTAGGGGGTCGGCCAATGCTTCGTTTGCCAGTTCTTGGGCGCCATTCCAATACTTTTCTTCCCCATCGACCGTCGTCTCTTCGACAGATATGACCTGCCCATTGCCACTTGAGTGTGCCTATTCGTTGGGTTTAACCAATGCGTCCTCCCTGTATTAACTTATGGCGCAGAGACGTGGAATCTGACAGCAAGTCTTACCCATAAAATAAAAGTCACCCAGCATGCTATGGAGAGATCCATGCTCGGAGTGTCGCTAAAAGATAGAATCCGAAACGAGGAAATACGCAGAAGAAAAATATATATGCAGATGTAAATGTGTATAAAGTAATAGGTAAAAAATATATTCTATCACCTACCTTGCTTATGGTTTATTCCAATACATTTTGTTTATTATGGCAATAATTTCAGTGTTTGAAAACACGCGAAGAGCTGTCTTGTCGTGTTGTTGCCCGGCGTTAGTCGCCAAATATCTTTGATTTTCTGCGACAAAGCCTTGACATGGGAGAACCAGATCTCATGTACGGCACCGCGCTCTCCCTGGAGTCTATGAAGGTCATCGCGGAGAGCATCGGGCTGGGATTCCTCTCGGATGAAGCCGCTAAAGAACTGGCGGACGACGTTTCATACAGATTGAAGACTGTCATACAAGACTCGACCAAGTTTATGCATCACTCAAAAAGACAAAAACTAGCCACAGATGACGTGGACCATGCTCTTAAGATAAAAAATATAGAGGTATTTATTATTTTTCATACTTATTTTTTGTATGTTAAGCTAGTGCCATACATTGCTGAAGAATCTGGTTATTATTTCTTGTTACCTATATATAGACCATTCTAGTATTTTAAAAGTAACCAAATATTCATATTTACATCAAATTTTAGCAGACGTTCATCTAGATTCTAGAACATATGTTCCTTACCTTTCAGGTGTGGCGACCAGCGACCCCCATATAATTAAAATGGCATCATTATACCATATCTGCTACCTTAACTTGAGCATTAACTGTTCCTATCACTTGCTTCAACCCACATCAGCTCTGCCTCCTGTAGCTCTGCCGAGTACATTATATGTATAACTCCCGGCGGCCTTCCAGGATGACGCGAGCCTAGGGATTATGCGGTTATATATATAACATATCTCCAATATTTACATGGATATTAAGTCTCATTTTATGAGTTTTTTCAACGCAATATATCTTGGAATGCATCTACAAAATAAAAAAGGATCACATGTACTAATTTAAATGTAAAACTGCGTTATTTTCAATTGTAATTGATATTACACTCTTGGCTACAGCAAAGATTTTTCAACTCAATTTTCAATTCAATTGATTATTTCTTTCAGAAAAAATTACAATTTTTATTTAATATGATCCTGTTCGACAGACGACACCAATAAATTATTCCTTCAAAAAAAATTATGGAGTTTGTGTCTGAACTGGGTTTTGCTTATGTAGAATATACAATTTGTTTTATTGCAATGCATTTTTTTTGGTTTCAGCCTCAGTACGGCTTTTTCCAAATGGACTCTCTTCCGCTCCGCTTTGCTTCCGGGGGAGGGCGAGAGCTGCACTTTGTGGACGAGCGAGAGCTCGACTTGAGCGAAATTGTGAGCGGGGCGGCGCCCCGCCTGCCGCTTGAGGTGTCGCTGCGAGCGCATTGGCTGTGTGTGGACGGCGTGCAGCCGACCGTACCTGAGAACCCCCCGCCCCTGGGTCGCCAAGCACAACAGCTGGAGTCCGTCGACCCCGCCAACAAGCTTGGCAAGGCCAGCGACGAGGATGCCCAAGGTACGATTTCGAAGATTCCACATGAGGGAAGCCAAGTTCAGACACATCTTCGTAGAATCAATCCGGTGGATTGGTTTGCATACAACAGAACCTTGCATCTCGATCTCCATTCCTCTTGGTCCTCCGCAACCCTCTTCAGCACAGCATAAGAGCTACAATTCATGTCCTCGACACTTGCTGCAAATACTCCCGTCTAGGGCGCCCTTTACAGTTTTTACCCTCAACCATCCCCTCTACAATGTCGTGAAGAAGACCATCGTGGCGCATGATGTGACCGATCCATCGGGCTCGCCTCTCTGAGATGGTTCTTATTAGGTGCTTATCTTCCTTGATTATCCTGAGAACCTCATTGTTCGTACAGACACGAGCTCCACTAATTTGTTTGTAGAAGTAATCTTGTGTCTTCTGTTTAGCGAGCTTTAGGACTTTCTAGTATTTTCCTGGTATATTTCGATACACTGTATCTTAATTTTTCAATTTGAAATGTATTTTTTTGTATTGGTTTTCCTGGTTTTCATTTATTTTTATTTTTCACGTTAACACATACAATAGAATACCAACAAATTGTGATGGTGATGCTGAAGTGTCATCTGTGGATTCTATGACGCTTACCATGCTACCAATGCCTTAGCGCTGCATTTGAAGTGTTGATCCGCCAACATCGTATACTGCAGCCCGGCATTCATGCATCATCCAATTATTACAGGAATTCACTATGAATGGGTGGTGTTCACGGGACTTTTGTCAACCACCAATTTTTATTAATAGGCTATGATTGGCGTTTTATGGGTGAGGAATCAAATTCACACCAACCTGGAGTATTTTTTGTTATTACTCTGGGACTTTCTGTTGCTTGTCTTTATTATTTTCTTCTTTAGTACTAAATCATAAGTATCTATATTTAAATATTGTTTATTTTTGTGTTATCTTATTTAATGATTGTATTAAATAAAATTAGTAGAATTTCTGAAAGAAAGAAATAAAATTGAAAATTGAAGTTGAATTTACGATCATTATGTGTTTTTGTATGACAAGTGTAAAGAAATATAACTTATTGATTATTAACATTATCCTAGTGTTTTCCTGGTATATTTCAATTTAGTGTCTTTTTTTTTTCAATTTGAAATGTTAAATTTCTTTGTATTGGTTTGATGTTTTCGTAGTTGATTTTTCAAGGTTTTATAAACAAAATAACTAATTGTAATACTACGATATTTACTGTTTCCAGGCAAACCGGGAAGTGGCAAGATGCACAAACTGCGCAACATGGAGTCCATCCACGTCAAACAGCTGGCCACACACGAGCTCAGCGTGGAGCAGCAGCTGTACTACAAGGAGATCACCGAGGCCTGTGTCGGTAGCGACGAAGCCAGAAGAGCTGTGAGTGACTATTACCTCACGTTTCTTAATGTTTTATGAATCCTTCTACTTGAAGTATGCCAATTCTCTAATGAAAAGATTCTCCAAAGTCTGTAACAAATTTTATGTGGTCATTATACTTTTGTATTCATGTTAACATCAATGACAAAACAGAATAAGTTTCGCTACATAAGAGCCCTTTCCCACGGCAACGTCCCGTTTTTTGCGGGTTCGGTTTTTTGCAGGATCACGTTTAGTAGTATACGAGCTACTCTGGTAACATTCACATCAGCATCGGTTTGCAGGATACAGCAAAAATCCGATCCATTCGAAATGTGCTGTAACAGTTTTTCCACTACAAACCTGACGACTGGATCCAGTAAAAAACGGTATCTAGTTTAGTTACGTACATAGTTTAATGGAAGTGTTTCCACTAGCATCCTGCATACGGTTTTTTACTGGATACGGTGCGTGTTATGGAGCACCGGAAAAGTGCGAAATATGCCTAATCTCGATCGTAGTTTTAGGATCTGTTGAACCCAAAATTTTTTTTGCTTTGTTTTCGGTGGCGAAAGTACCAGTATAATATCAGAAGAGTATTCACGTCCATTGCGTCTGAATTTTCTTCTCCGACTTCCAATGCTATCCCGTAAAAAACAGGATGCAAACTTCTGTGTGTGAACACAGGTATGATTTTGGCGGTATCCAGTAAAAAACCGATACTGCAAAACTGGACGTCCGTGGGAAAGAGCCGTAAAAAGCTGAAGATTAAAGAATGCCCCTACTCTATTTGCAAGTGATTAATCAGGTGCTTAATCAAATTGCTTGATGCGATCCGGTCTCTCTAAAGAATAGTTACCAGAAGAATCATCGAAGAAGATCATGTGAATGTGTAGTAACTTTTGATTTTAGAAGCACTCTGAATAGCCCAAGAAATTTAAGGATATCAACCCACGTTGAAGAAAAGAAGGATAAGAAATCGCTTAGTAATACTGGCTACATCTTTCAAACAATTCAATATATGCGTAAAATCTCTCTAACTCTTAAACCAGCCGGGCGGCACAGTTCAGTGGTAAGAGCATTTATTTGACATTTAGGCGCATTTGGTTCAAATCTCAACCAAGCTTGATTTTTAAAATTTATTTAAAGCTCTTTACATACCCCTGGTAGGGTTAAGCCATCCATCATCCAATCTCGAATGTTTCTCTAGTACTACAGTCACAGTCTATGCAAGTTTGCGAGTTCTTGCTCTGGAGGCTCCCTAGAACTATCTATGTTTCCATGTGGATCTCCGGGTATACAGGCGTTTTGGGACAAGGACATAGAGTCATAGACAATTTGCGCTTACAAAACTGAAAGGACAATTTACGGATATGGAAAAATAAGTAAATGTGTGAACGTTGAAATTTTCAATGTTTTCATAATGTTGTGTGTTGCAGGAAGCGCTGCAGTCGCTGGCGTGTGACCCCGGGCTGCACGAGATGCTGCCCCGCATGTGCACCTTCATCTCCGAGGGCGTGAAGGTCAACGTGGTGCAGAACAACCTGGCGCTGCTCATCTACCTCATGAGGATGGTCAAGGCCCTGCTCGACAACCAGGCACTCTACCTGGAGAAATATGTGAGATTATTGCCCATTTTTTAAATATATACTGATACCAATCTGTAAATTGAGTTAAGCCACGACTTGAGAATGCTCTCGTTTATTTAAAATTAACCTGTTGGCATCGGTAAGATTCCTCAACCGTTGTCATTGGTAGCCGTGATATATTGTTAAGCTACTTTCTTAGAATAGTTTTTTATGCATCATCTGATAGCTAAAGGATATAAGAACCAATGTGAAACAGATAAGTACATTTATGCTTCAAATACAAGTTTTATAATTGACAGTATAATTTGTATTCCACCGAGCCGTAATGAAAGGGTTAAAAGATACAAAATTAGACTTAATACTAAGCAACACGTTAATGCTAATGGCGTGAGGGCAGCCTTATGTCAGGAGAGCGATCCAACAGCAAGATCGCTTAACCATGATAGGCCCTATGCGGTGGTAGGAACCCGACTAACTGACAGGCCGCGTGGGAGTAGTTCCCTCCTTTTGCCGCTGTCTATGCCGATGGCGCCACCGGGGAACAACGTTGCTTTCGTCTACCCCAGACAAACAGTGGAGCTACTGACGCGAGATCGTCGTAACAATCTGGCGACGACTGGTATCAATACATATATTGTACACTTTTCAAGCATGTAAAAAAAATATCTAATGCATACGGAAAAGATGTATGGCAAATGCTGGTGCTGATAGTGCTATAATATTTTGAACTGGTAATTTCATGTTCAAGATGTACCACATTGAGGGCCATATGAAACTGATCAAACAATAATATATATATATATATATATAATCGTGTCGGAAACAACAGGGTCAGATCATGTCTGCCTAGATGTGGGCGATGTCTATGGCGTTACTCCCGGCCATCATCAGGTCTTCCTGGATGCAGCTACTCGGACACAGCGCACACTCCATAAGGTGTGACAGGGTCTGCTCCACGCCGCAGTCACATTCAGTCGGTCTGCTGTAAAACTGCCAGGCTTTCATTTGTCTCCTCGTCTTGCATACTCCGGTCCGAAGTCTGTTAAGGGACCTCCATACATTCCACCCCTGGTCGTGACCAGGTGCTAGGTCCTCTTTTGGGGCAATCCAAGTATTGATGGTAATCGGTAGATAACAAACAACCTGTGAGATTATATTCAGCAGAAGGTCCCAATGCTCATCAAACAGACAACGCCAAACAATTATTCCTGCAAAGAAACTCTTGCAGTTCTTGTCTGAATTGGGCCTCCTTTACGTGGAATATATGTTTTAAAGCTTGTATTCAATTTTTTTTTCGGTTTATTTCAGTTGCACGAGCTGATCCCCTCGGTGTCTACGTGTATTGTCTCCCGGCAGCTGTGCATGCGCCCCGAGATGGACAACCACTGGGCGCTGAGAGACTTTGCTTCACGACTGATGGCCCAGATCTGCAAAAACTTCAACACTTCCACCAACAACGTGCAGACCAGAGTCACAAGGTGAAGACCAAATTTTTAAATAAGTTAAAAAATATTCTGAATAATCTTTTCATTTCAATTAACCTTTAAACACCCCGTTGTTTACCTTACGGGACCGCAGATTCGCGTCGTTCAATGCCGTACGGTCCCATACAGGAGTGCTTATGGTTCATTTCACAATCGGATTACATTAATTTGTAATAATAGTATTCAAGTAAGTTCATTGAAGAATCTATTGTACCACAAAACATTACAAACATCGGCCTGCTAGGGCATTGAACGACGCAAATTTGCGCTCCCTTATGGGACCATTGGGCGTTTAAAGGTTAATATCAAAAAAGTAAAGTTTCATTAGCAATACAAGTAAATGGCTGGTTGCTTGATGTCCGTATAGGATTAACAATAAGTTGTTTCCATTCAGTTTATAGTTTAGACGAGACCTTGGAGGGTACACCAAATAAATAGATAGTCAGTAAAAAAAATATATAATGCTTGTGAATACATGAAGTTTGATTGAATCTTTATACGAGGGTTATCCGTAAAATAAGGTTCCCATGGCGCTACAGTCCTGAAAAGCGCTGTTATGGTGGATCCCGCGATTCTGTAGTGTACCTTGGTTCCCCCACTCGAAATCCCTTCCCTAGCGAGCTGCCTGCGGAGCTCATGCGCATGCAAAAATGAATTTTCCTCAGTGGCGACTATGTAGAAAAATAGGTAAGAGTCTGAACTTTCCAAAAATGTACGCATTCATGCAATCAAACATGTTTTACACTGAAAAATCACTGGGAACCTTATTTTACAGATAACCCTCGTATAACTTCGCCCGCCAGGAGTGAGCTGCGCTCGGTGATCCGTTTCCTATCTGCGAAAAACATTGCGCTGATAGAAATCCATTCCCAGCTGCGAAATCTATGGAGACAAGTGTATGAGTGTACAACACGTGCGCAAATGGTGCAGAGAGTTCAAGAATGGGCGTACTGACGTCTATGATAAGGAGCGTTCCGGACGGCCATCTGTTTCTGATGAAACAATCCCAAAATTGGAGGCAGCGATGTTCTCAGATCGAAGAGTGACGGTTCGTAAGCTCTTCGAAATGATCTCCGATTTCAGCCAAATCTCTATTGATAAGATTTTGACGGAGCATCTAGGGTATGCTAAGGTTTGCGCAAGGTGGGTGTCAAGAATGTTGACCTGTCGAACATATTTAACCTATGTTTATTTATTATCGCAGATTATTCAGCAAGGCATTGAATCCGCCTCCTATGGCAGCCGGCGAGGGTCTGGTCTCCAAGGAGCTGTCAGCAGCTGAGCGTCTGGCGCAGCAAAATGATCGCACTCCTCTTGCCTCTCTGTACGGCGCCATACACGGGCTCTCCGAGCTCGGACCTGAAGTCATCAAGGTAATAACACTTGAAATCAGCACGATGTAGCCCTTGCTAACTGGTACCGAAAACCTCGATAAACAATCTTTCGTCTTGTATTTTTGTCACTTGCCATACCTTTATGTGTGTGCCCACATTGGGGCTAGTTACATAGTTTTGCCACGGGGGCACTGGTGACTGTAGTTGGTAGGATGGCCGTCAGTTGGTCCCCACCCCTTGGCTTGGCAAGGTCGCATTGCGGCCACGCGGCATTTCATACCGCGTGGTCACAAACTTGTAATGTTTTTAAAGTAAATATAATCTGTGCTTCTAAAAGAAAGTGTTTGTCTGCTGTCCTGCTCCTCATCCTGCCTCCTGCGACATAATAACGCCCCTCTTTTTGAGAGAGGAGGATGTTACACTCTTCATAAGTGAAGCTAGATTCATATTGATATCAGAATGATATAGCCCTTGCTGACTGGTACCGAAAACCTCGATATACAATCTTTGGTCTTTTATTTATGTTCACTTGTCGTACATGTATGTGTCGTCATTTTGTAATGCCATTAGGAGGACTAGTTACGAAGATCGCCAGTGGTGGCGCTGGACGACAGCCCATCACGAGCGCACTCGGTCGTGTGCCGACGGCGGCGAGATCGCATTGCTTAGTCCTGATCGATCGAGGAAACCAAGTCTTTATCAAAAATATATGTCAATGTGCTTCGGAAAAGTCTTTGTGTTGTTAATCTGCTCCTCATCCTGCTACCACGCAACTGAATAACTACCTAAATTAGAGAGGAAGTTGTCAATATTTTATCAAATGTATGTATTTTTGCTCCATGTGTAATAATTTGTCCTTGTAATAAGGTGTATTGCCGGGCGGCATAGTCCAGTAGTGAAAGTGTTTTTTTTATGTTAACACAGGAGAGAATACCAACGTGATGCTGAAGTCTCATCTGTGGATTCTATGACGCTTACCATGCTACCTATGCCTAAGCGCTGCATGTGGCGTGTTGATTCGCCAACGTAATAGACTACAGCCCGACATTCACGCATCATCTTTATTATTACAGCAATTCACTATGAATGGGTGGTGTGCACGGGACGATTTTTGTCTACTACTATTAATTTTGATTACTAGGCTAAGAGTATTTTTAGAGCTTAGAAATCTATTCAAAAAATAATTTTAGTCTCTGTGGAAATCAAACCCATGACCTTTGGTTTGGAAAGTAAACACCCTAACCACTGAGCTTTATCCGCCGGTAAATTCTGTCGGTGGATGAATTCTTCAAAAAATATATACAGTCAATTCCGCTTAATTGGGACACAACGAGACTTGGGTATTTAGTCCCAATTAAGCGACTTTCCCAATTAAGCGAATTTCACATTTTTTAAAATTCATTTATTTTGATTTAATACCTTCTACAATTGAATCCTCACAGTCTTCATTATCATCGTAACATGGTAAATTGTTATCTATTCTTGAAAATTCTTCATAGTTAATAATAGAAACTTATCCTAATTTTCTTCATTGCTTAAAATTTACTGTCCCAATTAAGCGGAATGTTGTCCCAATTAAACATATAAATTTACTATTGATTTCTTGGTTTGGTTTCTGTTCTTTGAGATTTGTCCCAAATAAGCGGCTGTCCCAATTAAGCGGAATAGACTGTATTCTTTATTGATATAGCATTCTGTTTGTTTTTAGGTGTTTATCATCCCAAGGATCAAATGGATCGGGGAACGCGTGGAAGCTAACATCGACGCCCCTGCAAATGCTGATAAACTGGCAGCCGGACACATCAAACATCTGCTGGTGAAAGTGGCGGCGCCCGTACTCCGTGGGGCTCGCAATCCTCCAGATCTCATCGAGGACTTCAGGTATATTATATGCCATGAAGAATGGTGAAATCTACCTACTAAAAAGGTTCTTGATAATAAATTATCCGAAAAAAAATTATCTCAGATTCTTTTCTGTATTCTTAATGAAAGTTGTGTTATTGTTAACCCATTCACTGCGTGTAACGTCTATAGCAGTCATGAGCTTACTATACAACTGAATATAGAATACATCGGATGCCAGTCAAAAACATTAATAAATATCTATTATATGTTGACATCAACATGATATAGCCCTTCTCCTGCATGTGTTTACATTAACCCTTTCGATATAGCTCGGTGGAATAGAAATTTTACTGTCAATACGGGGTGAATTTTTCAAACAATTTTTTTTGCTTAAAACTAGTATTTGAAGCATAAATGTACTTATCTGACCTATTTTCATATATCACATCGGTTCTTCTAGCCTTTAGCTATCAGATGATGCATTAAAAACGATTATATTTAACAAACGTTCATTATGTAACTCCATACATGTGGTGGCATTGACACATGTGGCTTACAGAAAAATCCCTCCTGTGACGAAACCTTACTATATTTATTTACATGCTTTACAGATTCCTGTAGTGAATTCATGTAGGTTGATAAATGGAATGACTGCACTTCCAATTTCCTACCGTATATGTCACAATGAGTACTGAAATCAGCAAAACGATATATCACGTCAACCGATGTCGACAGTCGGGGAATATTTGACAGCATATGCCGACGACCGATTCGAAAGGGTTAATTGTGGATGTTAAGTGTTAGTTATTGTTTATGTTTTCAGACGGGAATATGGCTACCTGGGAGCAACGCTGCACTCTTTGGTCAGTAAGGCTCGCAGCACCCCCGCCCCTGCCCCCCCGGCCCCCTCGGCGTCCGCCCCCGCGGCCCCTCTGGCCCCCCTGGCGGTTTCCGTAGTCGCCAGCACCCCCTCTATGTTACCTGCTGTGAGACCATCCACGTATAACTCAGGTAACATTGAATGCATCAACAGCTCCATTACGCAGAAGTGGTTCATGATTATCCATTTTTCTGAGGAGTTTTCAAGCCTTTGGTCACTCTGAGATCTGAAGACCTCCGGACACTCTGACATTTACACTGTCAATTCTCAGCAAACTAACTATCGGATGTGGCTGAGAGGTATAGCATTTATTTACCATACCAAAGACTGTGGGTTTATCCCCCCCAATGTATTTAAAAATAAACTTGAATATTATGTCAGCAGCCCTGTCCTGGAAGGCTGTCGGGAACTATACATAAAATGTACTCGCCGGAGCTGACATGGGATCAAGTGAAGACTACGTCAGCTGACAGAGCTTTGTGGCAGCGGTTTATGAATGCCATATGCTCCAGTTAGGGGAGTAGACATGATATGATGATGATGCAATATTATCATAATTTGTAAGCTCTATAAATGCCCCCGATTTGTGTGAGTCAGATCCCTTACCTGTAAAATGAAACTCAGCCTATTAATCTTTAAACGCCCAGTGGTCCCATAAGGGACCGCAAATTTACATCGTTCAAGGCCCTAGCAGGCCAATGCTTGTAATGTTTCGTCGCACAATAGATTCTTCCATGAACTTACTTCAATACTATTATTACAAATTAATGTAATCCGATTGTGAAATGAACCATAAGCACTCCTGTATGGGACCGTAGGGCATTGAACGACACAAATCTGCGGTCCCGTAAGGAAACCACTGGGCATTTAAAGGTTAATCAAAATTGGTCATCGATGGAAGTTGTCCAGTAAACACAATCCATTTATAAAGTGGTCTCATTAAAAAGGGATGACGCATGAATGTAGGACTAATCTAATAAAAAAAAAATGGAAAAAATAACTCAGTTTCTGATTTTAAGAAAAAAAAATAAAAAACTTTTAAAGGTTACAAAGATCAATACTCTTTGTTATAATAGGCTACAGTCAAGATGCTATTATTTTCATGTCTTGATTTCATCCTCCAGGTGTTGTCAACCATCCCGCGCGCACGGTGGTCGTGGGTCCATCGGTTCCTCCTCTGAACCGCACCCTGGCTGCACCCGTCAGTGCCCCCGCACAGAAGTATGTAATCGTCACGCAGAAGCCACAGCAAGCCCCACAAGTGGGTAAGTAACAACAGCAACAACACATATAATGGACACTTGATAAATGTACATCATCATGTCACTATCAAAGTTTCTTCCTAAACTTAAATGCTCTTCTGACATCTGTGTTTCCTTCATTATCTCATGTATACATTCAAATCGCGCCCAAATTCTGTCACATTACTCTAATACTACGCCGACTGCATTGGTTGAGAGTTTTGCCTCTTAGCATATAAGACACTGCATTGTACTACACCGACCTATTTAAAAGAGTCAAGCCATTGGAGGTAAGTGTGCGAGACACTCAGCCAGAGCAAGTAAAAGCACCCTGCAGCTGACAAGAGGTAGTCCTAGCACGGTCTTTGGCAATTGTGCTTTCAGCTTAGCAGTACCAACTGTTTGGATGTCGCTGTCGGCAAGTATAAGAAAGCTGAAAACGGAGGCATCCTTCAGAGGCAGAGTCAAGACCTGCCTTTTTACTTAGATAGGCAAAGAAGCGCTTTTGGAATGACCATTCTATCATAAAAAAGCCCTTAATAAATACTGATAATAATAAGTGTATAAGGCAGTCCCAAAAGTAAGGTCTCATATTTTTTTTAGAAATTCATAAATTTATTAATTTTGTATTATTATATTTACATCATTAAAAATATAGTAATCATTATAATGGTAAACATTCTATATGGTCGCCCGCATACCTGAAAAGATAAGGGAAAACCGTCTAAGATGGTATGGGCATGTGACACGGAGAGATGAGGACCACATGGTGAAGAGAACCCTCAACATACCCACACTGAGAAGAAGACCTGGAAGGCCACAGGCGACCTGGACTGCAACTGTAAACAAGGATCTGAAAACCCTGGGTTTGACCGAAAATGCAACGCAGGACAGACAGACATGGCGAATGTGCACAATGTGAGCCGACCACAGATGATGAGAAATGGCTAGGGTAAAGAAGATTCTATATGGTCGCCACTTCTGTCAATGTGCTCTGATTGTTTTTTTATGCCCAGGTATTGGGTTGAATGAACTCACACTTTTAAGCGGGCAGAGAACTTCTCCTGTCACTTTTTCACACAAAGTTCTTCTTTAATGATGTTAATGTTTAATTTAGTATGAAACTCTGTATGAAAGCACTGAGTAACTCAGTGGTTTCATACAAAGTGTATTAATGTTTAATTTAGATGATTTGTTTAAATTTGAAAACACTGAGATATTCTTAGTAATTAAATATACACATACTATACATCAAATTCTTTATACGCATCAATTCATTCAGAAAAATATCGGCAGAAACGGGATGAGAACCGCAAGCCTTGGAACCAACCTTTGCCCAGGTCTTTATACACGCCTAGCCTTTTCGGCTATTTCTCTGCCTGAGCTGATACGCGTTAGAAGGTGTATTTATACCATTGTTATCATCGTATAATGATAGATGGTCTCTATAGTATATTTCAAAGTATGTTTATATGAATTGATGCGTATAAAGAATTTGATGTATGTGTATATTTAATTACTAATAATATTGTAATATATTCAATGATCTATAAAAGAAGATTAGAATATTGAAAAAATAAAATAATTTTCTAATAAATATTTTAAAATCCATCTAACTGAGATATTCGGTTCACTACGTTATATGCAGGCAGGTTTTTTTTATGTTAGTTTTTGAATTATTTTTTATAGGTCAGCAACAGCAAATGCTGACGCAAACACACCAGTTGGTGCAGCAGTCTCACCAGATGATGCAGCAGCCGCAGCAGCAGCAAGTTATGGTGGGGGGCATGGCGGGGCAGCAGGCTACCATCGTCAGGACGCAACAGGTAAATTCAACACTTAAAAACTCAATCCATCTAACAGACATGTTAAAAGATCTCCTAAGTTGTGGGTAAGAGGTAATACCAATTTTATAAATATTATTACAATTCACTTGAATATCCATTTACGAGGGTTATCCATAATATAAGATTCCCAGTGATTTTTCACAGTGTTCAATTCCATGAATACATTTTTGGAAAGTTCAGACTTTTACCTATTTTTCTACATAGTCGCCACTGAGGTCAACGCATTTTTGCATGCTGTATATGAGCTTTTCAATGCCCGAGTAAAAGAATCTACCGCCAAGCCACGCAGATACCTGAAAGCTTCTTCCAGCTGTTCTCTGTCGCCGAAATGCGTTTCACCCAGGTGTTACTTCATGTCAGGGAAGAGATGGTAGTCACTTGGGGTTAAGTCCAGGCTGTAAGGTGGGTGTTTGACAATACGACAGACAGGAAAAAGCGCTTTTCAGGACTGTAGTGCCATGGGAACTTTATATTACAGATAATCCTCGTATTATACTATTCTTACTAATTACAATTCATTATACCCTTTTTGTCTCTGTTTAATAATAGTTTATAGAGATTTTTTGTCAATGTATATTGTATCGTTAGAAACCTTTCGACAACAAGGCATCTCCTGTCTAAAGCAACTCCAGATAGCGGAATTGTCATTGGGATGCGTGGTGGATGGATGAGGAGCAGGTCGACAAAGCAAAAATCTCGTCGACATGTATTTTACGTTAAACAAAAAAGATTATCACCATCTGTTGCCGATAGATAAAATTATTTCATTTGAATTTTGGATTTTAAACCATGGTGCATATATAATTTATAACCACATACTTTAGGACTGAGGCGTTACTTGGACATTGATAAACTTGTAAGGTGTTTTGTTTTGAGAATAATATTTTGTCTTTATAAATATCTATTTATTTACTTTGTTTTTGTGTGGATCACGTAAGATAAGTTCTCTATTAGGAGACTGCAGTTTCGACTAACTCGTAGCCTTTCTCAATCCATCACTTGTCAAGGGATAACTGAGCTGCGATAATACTTTATAAGTGGTCAAACCCATTTTATGTAGGAGAGGGGGTAGGGGTGTGTCTATCAGGGAATGATAAGAGAGGGAGACAGATAGGGTTGCAAGGATGAAGAAAAAAATTATATAGGTATTATTTTTATCTATTTGTTTTTTATTTATTTTATTATTATTTTAAAAATAATATTTATTCAGTTTTATTTTGATTGCTGTTGTCTAGTTCCGTCAATCATGTAAATTATATTTTTAAATTTATGCATTTAATTTTGTTATTTCTGTGTGTTTTTATTGTATTTCATTATTTTTAAAATATTGATTTTAGTCTATAGTTTGTATTTTCAATCAAAAGTAGTGTTTAGTTTAAAATGAGAGATACACACGAGTGCTTTCCTTTCCTAAACATAAATACTGATTTATGAAGTAAATATATAAAATACTTTCTTTAACATTTTGAAAAAACTTTTTTTTCCGGAATTGAAATATATTTTTAGTTTTTTGCAAAGGCAAAAGATTATCAATGTTTTGATTTTTATTTTTGCGCGTGTTGTATTCAGGACTGTTCTTAATTCTCGGAAATGCATTTACTTTTAAAGAATAAAACAAGTCGTTTTTAATTAGCTTCTGAGGAAGGTGCCGTGGCGCGGAAAACGATAAAAGTTGTTTATTATATATTAACTCAGTGGTTTCACACAAAGTTTTACTTGTTTTATTCTTTAAAACAAACCACAAAGTTAACGTGTTCTACAAGTGCATTTACTTTTCATTTATGTATGTTTTTATTCT
Organism: Glossosoma conforme; assembly: GCA_022606575.1. NCBI lineage: Eukaryota > Metazoa > Arthropoda > Insecta > Trichoptera > Glossosomatidae > Glossosoma > Glossosoma conforme. The sequence continues at coordinate 527,166 of JAGTXR010000249.1, forward strand.
CTTAAATTAATCATATTTAAGTACGAGGGTTATCCGGGTTATCCGTAATATAAGATTCCCACGGCGCTACAGTCCTGAAAAGCGCTGTTTTGGTGAATCCTGCGATTCTGTAGTGCACCTTGGTTTCCTCACTCCAAATCCCTTCCCTAGCGAGCTGCCTGCGGAGCTCAGTCATGATTTGGCAGCCGTACGTGATGGATCTCCACCTCGCTTCGCCCGCCAGATGTGAGCTGCGCTTGGTGATCCGTTTCTTGTCTGCAAAAAACATTGCGCCGGTAGATATCCATTCCCAGCTATGCGAGACAAATGTATGAGCGTACAAAACGTGTGCAAATGGTGCAGAGAGTTCAAGAACGAGCGTACTGACGTCCATGATAAGGAGCTTCCGGAGGGCCATCTGTTTCTGACGAAACAATTGCAAAACTGAAGACAGCCATGCTCTAAGGTCAAAGAGTAACGGTTTGTATGCTCTCCGAAATGATCCCTGATGTTAGCAAAACCTCTATTGACAAGATTTTGACTGAGCATCTGGGTTATGCTAGGGTTTGCGCGAGGTGGGTTCCAAGAATGTTGACCAAAGACCACAAACGTCAACGCTTTGAAGCAATGAACCCAATGAACAGTCTAAACAATGGAAGCGCCCAGAGTCGCCGACAGGAATTGGATCACCTGAGCTTGGCAAGCCAAGACTGAGCTCTGCAGTCAGCTCGCTAGGGAAGGGATTTGGAGAGAGGCATCCAAGGTACACTACAGAATTGCGGGATCCACATAACAGCGCTTTTCAGGACTGTGGCGCCATGGGAAACTTATTATACGGATAACCCTCGTATTTACTTTTATAAGTAGTATTCTTTGCATGCAAAACGGCTTGGGGATTTTGGCATCGTCCGAAAATGCCCTGGACCAAGGGGTTAAACTGATTTTGTAAATTTTGTAATTTTTCAAGAAATGTACAATTGCAGTTTTTGATTATGGAATTTTTGTTTGTCCTTCAGATGCCTGCGTTACAAGGTTATTTCTTGCAGCAGCCTCACACCTGAATGGCGTGAGGCGGCTGCCAGCTTTGAGAAGAATCCTGGCAATGCATCTGTGAATGAGTCCGTGTTATGAGACAGTCTTTGCAGTTTGCCTTTTTTGCATTTCACAAGAGAAGAAAAAATACTTAAATCTATTGGAAGTGCAATAAAATTTGACAGACTTTCTTTTGACAAATTTTCTTTTGACAAATTTTCTTTTGACAAAATGACATTTTTTTAAATTATTACTCTAACTGTTATTAAATGTCGGTGTAAAAAATTTATCTAAAGTCTTTAGAGTACACTGTGAAATTGTAGTAGTATTTTATTATTATGATTAAGCATCCTTGACTGTCCGAGAGGTCGTGGGTTTGATTCCCGATGATATATCTCTCATAGCCTCATAGTGAGTATGTTCTATAGTGCATACCTCCACGAACGTCATGTCGGACTGTGGTTGTCGTTGCTTGTCTGTACAGGTTTTGGGGTATGTGCTAGAGGTAGGAATTTTTTTATTTAACCCTTTGACTACTGCAACAACGATATATCGTTGTTTAGAAATCGGCGAAGATTGCTAACGACGATCGTCGTTTTAAATAATTACAAATGTAGCATTTTTCCCTTGTATTTTGAAAAATCTCTAAAGCAGCCAAAGGGTTAATTATTTCGCTAAATGTAAAACATGTCATTACTTGAAGCAACCTATTAATAAAAAAATGATGTGTGAGTGTTGGGCTTTAGTCTAATGGTGTTTTGGTGATTTTTAGCCAATCAAAAGCGGAGAATACTTAATCAATTTTATTTCATTCATTAGAGTTACGAAATATTAGATACAATATAATTAATAAATATTTATCTTGTTTTTACGTGGATGCCGTAAGATATAGTGTCTATTTAGGAGACTGCAGTTTCGACTAACTCGTAGCCTTCCTCAATCCATCACTTGTCAAGAGACAACTATTACTAACTAACAACGATCGAGTATTCTCCGTTTTAAAATAGCAAGTGAGATTTTTTCATGTATAAACTTGAGTACACATTTGTACGTTGGTTATTTGTAACTAAGCAAAGTAATTATTATCATTGCTGTGATATGTTATATCTGTGATGATGACAATGCTATTGTGCATGAATTTTTTTTTTGACGAATTTAATGCCATATTTATTGTTAATCGTTAGGTTTGTGAGTGGCAGCCAGATGGACTTGGGAGGATATCATATTTCCTGTTGTTAGACTATACTCCTCAAAACATTTATTAGCGCCACAGATTTCACAATAGTGGCGGCTCTAAGTCGATATCTACATATTTATTTAGCTTCCTTATCTTTTATTATCTCACCATCAGATTATTTTTATTTTTAGAATATACGAGGGCTATCATTATTAAATAAAGTTCCCATGGCCCTACACCACAGGGCAAGATACATCACGTACGGCCGCCAAGCCAAGACTGAGCTCCGCAGGCAGCTCGCTAGGGAAGGGTCGCGGTACAGAATCGCGGGATCCACCGTAACAGCGCTTTTCAGGACTGTAGCGCCATGGGCAACTTATTTTACGGATAACCCTCGTATTTTGATACTCTAATACTAGATGAGAGTGAGATAATAAATTGATGTGTCCGACGAGCGAACAAATTTAAGAGACAAAAGATTGTATAACGAGGCTTTTCGGCACCAGCCTGCAAGGGCTATATCGAGCTGATATCAGGTCCAAATTAGGAATGGATGTGTAGTGGATCGCCCTAGACGGGAATATTTGAAGCAAGTGCTTGAGGACATGAGTTGTAGCTTTTATGCTGAGCTGAAGAGGGTTGCGGAGGACCGAGAGGAATGGAGACCGAGGTGCAAGATTGTGTTGCTGAAAACGAATCCACCGGATTGATACTACGAAGAAGTGTAGTGGAGGGTTCGGAAATATTGCCATTACTGTTCGATTCAGACATGTTTTCATTTAACATTATTGGCAATGTCATTCGTAGGGAACCCCCGGCAAGGCACCTGGACACTTGGTGGCCGGGCAGAAGCTCACGCTGACTATGGCCGGCCCGGCCCAGTTAGCCACGACCCAGGTAAAGGCCGCCCACAAGGTAGCTTCCTTGGTCTCCGCTTTGTTTTATTCGTCTCATCGTATAACGCTTTCTTGCATCATATATGTCGTTAGCTGTTATTTGATTTGTTTAGAAATGTTATGTTTACGTATATCGTTTTTTTTTTATGTTTTTGTTGCCACATTTTAAAATCATGACATTTCGTTCATTCATATTGTATCAGTTATTACTTTTGGTTATTATATTTGGAAGGTTAATTGCACAAAAATCGATTAACAAATCCACCAAAAAGGCCATCCAAAAAAATTGATATCATATTTTTCAATAATTGAAAACATTGTTTGGATTATTGATCATTTTGATAGTCCCTATATTCCAATGTATTTTTTTCATCTATTCTGGTGGCCATTTATTTTAATATTATTTATATTCTGATATGCCACTTATGTTTTTATCCTCACACATATGTTTTCTTGTCTGATATTAATTCAATTGACTGTTGTTATGTCTCATTTCCATGTTTATTGGGAAATTCGTTTTCGATTTATTTTTAAACATTTTTTCACATATTCTGGTGGCCATTTATTTTAATATTACTTATATTCTGATATGTCAATTATGTTTTTATCCTCACACATATGTTTTCTTGTCTGACATTATTTCAATTGACTGTTGTTATGTCTCATTCCATGTTTATTGGAATATTTGTATTCGAACATTTTTTTTACATATTCACGCCATTCACTTTAAAATCAATTACATTTTATATATCTGTAAATTTAATAATAACATGACACCCAAATTCTTTACAAAACAATAAATTAATGAATCATCGTCATCAGCCTGTATCCGTCCACTGTTCAACGTAAGCCTCCCGCATGAGTCTCCATCCTCTTCGATCCTCTGCGTTCCGCATCCAGTCCACTCTCCCGCTATTCTTCTTATGTCGTCAGTCCATCTTGCAGGGGGTCGGCCAATGCTTCGTTTGCCAGTTCTTGGGCCACTCCAATATTTTTCTTCCTCATTGACCTTCGTCTCTTCGGCGAATCAATAAATAGATTTTACTTATTGATGTCATGCTTATTTAATTTTTTTTAAGTTTACCTTTAGTGACTGTCATCAGTGCAGGGAGCGGCAAAAAAAGCTGATGATTTGATTACTTGTTTACTAATCAAAACGTCAGCTTTTTTTGCCGCTCCTTGTATTTTTGTAAAATTTGAAACAATTAATTAAATATTTGAATTTATTACACAGTGGTACCTCGACATACGAGTTTAATTCGTTCCGCAACCTTACTCGTATTTCAAATTACTCGTATCTCAAAGCAAATTTCCCCATTGAAATTTCCTTTTTTTGTTGTTGCTTGAAATGATGCTTTGACAGCGAGAGCACACTGATAACTGATTCTCTGACCGTGGCCGGGGGATTCATACGGGAAAGCGTGACGCGCAGTTTGCGTGCAACTGGCCGACCCGCTAAGCCGATTGCTTATATCTCAAATTTTGCTCGTATTTCAAAGCGAAAAATCTCTCGCTCGATGGCTCGTATCTAGAAAAACTCGCATGTTGGGGCACTCGTATCTCAAGGTACCGCTGTGTATCTCTTATTTAATTTAGTGTAATTAAACATGTTTTTATTAAAATACCAATAAAATTGATATTTTATCCTAATAATATTGTTTTTAATATATCTTTTCTTTACTATAATTCTACATGAAAGTTGTTTTATCTAACTTGTTTATGTTCACACAGATCAATTAACCTTTAAACACCCAGTGGTCCCATACGGGACCGCAGATTTATGTCGTTCAATGCCCTACGCTGCCATATAGGAGTGCTTATGGTTCATTTCACAATCGGATTACATTAATTTGTAATAATAGTATTAAAGTAAGCTCTTGGAAGAATCTATTGTGCGACGAAACATTACAAACATTGGCCTGCTAGGGCATTGAACGACGCAAATTTGCGGTCCACTGGGCCACTAAAGGTTAAAGATATTCAAAATCAATTTTGTTTAATTCCCTTTGTTGACGAGCTGTTAAACTGACATTTATTACTTCTATCAGCACAAGTTGTATAGTATGTTTCTAAAACAGCTACACTTGGATGAAATTTAACCATTATATGATTATTCATTTCACCCTTTTATTCTCTCGGTCGAATACAAATTATACTGTCGATTATAAAACTAGTATTTGAAGCATAAATGTACTTATCTGGTCTATTTTCATATATCACATTGGTTGATGCATAAAAAGGTGCCATTGACACATGTGGTTTACAGAAAAATCGCTCCTGTGACGAAACGTAACGATATTTATTTACATACTTTACAGATTCCTGTAAAGAATACATGTAGGTTGATAAAGGGAATGACTGCACTTCCAATTTCCTACCGTAGATGTCACAATAAGTACTGAAATTAGCAAAACGATATATCACAAAACCACTGAGTAACTCAGTGGTTTCATACAAAGTTTTACTTGTTTTATTCGTTCTATATTTTAGTTTTTAGACTGTTTTAGGAGAATTTCAAAGCTGTGAATGGCTCCGATTTGATATTACCGATGACAACAATGCTTGTCCCGACAATTCCAAATGGATTTATTTAAATGTATTATCAGTTCTTGTTCTTTTATGGTTGACAGGCTGGAGTGGCCATGGTTCCTAAGCCCATCTTTATCGGCCAGGGCAACGCACCACCCCGCCCTGAGTTGGATGACCTCTCCCACCTCGCATGACATTGAGGAGCATCGGCCGGAAGATCACAAGTAAGAAAGTCATAATGATGTTACATATTAACCACTTAACGGTCTAACACACCAATAGGTGAAAAAATCAAGAAAGGTAGGCACCTAATAAGAACCATCTCAGAGAGGCGAGCCACATCATGCGCCACAATGGTCTTCTTCTCGATATTGTGGAAGAGATGGTTGAGGGTAGAAACTGCATAGGGCGGCCTAGACGGGAGTATTTGCAGCAAGTGTTTGAGGACATGAGTTGTAGCTCTTATGCTGAGCTGAAGAGGTTTGCGGAGGACCAATCCACTGGATTGATACTACGAAGAAGAAGGTGAGAAATAAATCTGTCGGTTGCTGGAATAACACCTTTTTTTTTTTGGAGCATTTTTTAAGCTCAGATTTTCTGTGCCTTGTCCCAGAACACCTGCATACCCGGAGGTTCACATGGGAACGTAGATGGTTCATGGGAATCTTCACGGATAGAGCCCGCCAACTTGCATAGACTGCGGCCGTAGTACCAGAGAAATATTTGGGTTTTCAATGATCAGAAGTTTTTCTAAGGAGATCGAATGGAACAGTTTGACGCACCCGAAGCGTAGTCTTTTTTTTTGTCCTCAAGGGGTGTCTCAACTCTACCAGGGGCATGTATAAACCTTAAATTTTATTAGATAAATTTTAAAATATCAAGCTCAATCGGGTTTTGAACCGACCGCGTCTGATTGATAAACAATCGCTCTTACCACTGTACCATGCCGCCCGGCTCACACCTAGTATGTGCAAATGTATACAAGAAAAAAAAAGCAAACGCTTTGACCATTGAGCTATACCCGCCGGCAATAACATTGCATCAGCACCGTCTAGTTGTGTTCTCTCTCTTTGTGTTTGCACAATAAAAACACATTTGTAATTACCATAATGATGTGTGATTTACTGTTCTTATTAATATTTATTGTTTTCTTAATTTTTCAGATTGGAATTGAAAGAAAACTGCCTTCCATGAAGAAAATACGAATCTTGAATATCACGCATAATTTTTAATATTTTTTATAAGTTTTATCAAACAGTCCATACCTTTTTTACCATCATGTGAATCTCTTCAAGAAGCAGATTATTAATCAAGCCTTTCAATCTCTTCAATCCATATACAAAACTATCAAGCGTTTTTCCCACATGCAGTGTCCATCTGAACCGTTGAGCTTCCCTTGAAGGGCTATAAGCTTTTCTAATGTGTATATATTATTATTTTTATATGTGTATATAAAGAATGAAATTTTATTATTTTGAAACATATTCCTATTTTAAATAAATTTAAATTGTCATAATATCACTATTGTATTGGATGCTATCTGCCTATATTTCATGAATTTTCGCCATTTAGGTATTTTTAAAAATGCATCCACATTTTTATGCATATTATAATACAGGGAGCGGCAAAAAGATTTGACAGTTTTTAAATAAAAATAACACAAAACACTGTCAGATCTTTTTGCCGCTCCCTGTATCACGTCTTAACCCTCCAGAGACGAAAGTTTTTTTTTTATATAAAAAAACTAAAGTTTTAAGGTATATTTTATCAGCATGTAGTCTTCTTCATATAGCAAAAATATTTAAAAAAAAAATACACAACGCTTTCTTGTAGAAAATCTATGTGACCGTATGGTCACGCTAGTCCTATTGACAACTTATTTTGTTTGAAACATTATTCTTTATTTCGTTTTTTGAATGGATTCTAACCTTTTCTAGCCCTTGGGGTTGAAATACAGCTACACCTAAAATATTTTTAAATATTTTTGATATTACCTTCTTAGATAAACATATTGTTATACAAAATGAATTAGTATAAATTACGTAAATCATTTTTAAAAATATTGAAAATTATATTTTCTCTTTTGAAGTATGCAATTTGTAGAAAAAAAATTCAACCTGAAATAAAATATCTCACAAGGGTACTTGGTAACTGTCTCCGTTGCCGCGGCTGAGCGAAAGGTACAATGATCAGGTAGAAAAGGGACCGGAGTATGGATAAATAGACAATAGTGTTCACTGTGACCATACGGTCATGCTCGTATCTGGAGGGTTAAGTCACTTTATTTACATTTTCAATGTATTTTATAAACAACTAAAGAAATTATATATTTAACATATTCTGTACTAAAACAATCAAATGTCATAAATAATTGTCTATTTATAAACTTGTATTCCAAAGCTAGATGTAAGTCATCTCTTATTGATAATTAAGGTGTCAGCTGCTGTTGAACTATCATTTTGCTCACGTCATGAAGACAATGACTATGAAAGATTATACAAATTCAATATGATATCATATTCATTATATATAGTATATATATATATACAGGTATGAAGTGTAACAATAGTTATAAGTGTTTAATAAGCGGAATTTATATGTTTATTTAATTCATATATTATACTATTTATAACTAAATTAATGATACTGTCGGAATGTGGGTGACCTGTGGTTTTTTTGGTTAAATTTGTTATTTTTTAAATTAAAATTAATTTAAAATTATAATTATGCAGTTTCACCGAGTATTGTCAGTTGATAACCTTAATGTTATTGTTGTATAAGACACTTCACTTATCATATATGTTGTACCTTATCTCGAGTGAGACATTTCCCCTCCTTAGCATCATCAGGGGCACTCAAGCTAAATTGATATGAATTTAAAACAAAAATATATTTAACCCGAAAAAAAAATGTGTAATAGAATATTTTTACATGAAATATAAAGTTGTAAGTATGAAACATCTCTTTCTTATTTAACCCTTTGGTTACTAAGCGTCGAATATTCGACAGTCGATTCTCGTGCGAAAAAGTCATATAATATTCGACGCTCATCTAAACATTTTTTAAAGGTTTATATATCAAACACTTATGGTTTTTTTTTTTTGATATTCCGTAAAAAAGGTTTGAGCCTTTGATATTTGATTAATATTAGTTTGAAACATATCGTACGTATTCATACTTCAAGCTTTTAAAATGTGTTGTTAAATAAGTATAGTTATAAATAAGTAATGCATAAATTGGATCCTTTGGTTATTAAGCGACTGATCTAAACATAAGTTGACATTAATAAAGATTTATTATTTACATCATATATGATCTCAAAATCAAAATTTGGCAAATACATTTATTGTTTATTAATTTTTTATTTGCTTAATCTGAAGTATGAACTGCTTGGGATGAACATTATTTTTATTTTTACAGTCTAGCGTAAAAAAGATTTAAATTATGTTAAATTTTTAAAGTACTATAAATAGTCTAAAATCGCTTCTATTTTTCGCAAGCTCTCTAAGAAAATTCTTACGAACAAAAGGGTTAATGATACTAGTGTTGCCCCTGCGATAATCACATTATATATGGCCATCACAAGAACTTTAGTCAGCTTATTATATACTTAAAGGTTTGTGTAAATATTAATTTAAAGTAACCCGTAAAATGCCAGTTATTATATAGCCTAATAATTAAAATTGGTGGTAGACGAAAGTCGTCCTGTGAAGACCACCCATTCATAGTAAATTCCTGTAATAATAAGGATGATGCGTAAATCTCGGGCTGTAGTCTATGACATTGGGGGATCAACACTCCACATGCAGCCCTTAGCCATATACACTATGGTAAGCGTCATAGAATTCCACAGAAGAGACTTCAGAATTACTATCATCATCCGTCGGTATTGTCCTGTATGTGTTTACATAAAAAAATAATTTTAAAAATCAAAGCACATTGTCTGTGTGAAGTTGTGAAGCCCAGTCCTATAAAACAACAAATTAATCAACTGTGCTTATCTATTTTCCCTGATTATTTTATTAAATATTTACCACATCTTTTTTGCTTCTAGTTGCTCTTAGTGAGCGTTATCAGAACCAGTGACAAATGATAACTTATAGTTAGTTCAGTCGATGTTATTTCTATAACAAATACTATGAAGAAGGTGGCCGTCATTGGAGCTGGAGTCTGCGGACTTGGAGCAGCCATCAGGATCAAAGAAGCTTTTCCATTTTTAGAGGTTCTTAAAAAATATATTCACATTTCGTTTACTTATTCAAAAAATATATATTTAATGTGCGTTGCATGCCGAACATCCTATCCTTGAATACGGCAGTCACCTTTGGATTGGAGCCCCAAAATACCTTCTAAACTTAATAGACTCAGTTCAAAGAAGAGCAATTCGTTTGATAAACAATGATACTCTTACGTCTAACCTGCAATCAATGGAACACAGACGTAAGATTGGTTCACTTAGTCTTTTCTACCGTTATTACCACAGTTGCTGCTCTTCGAAACTTAAAGAACTAATTCCTCCTGCACCCACCCACAACCGACAAACTCGTCTTACACTTGCCGAACACGGTTAATGTGTGTCAACCAAGATCTGTCAGTTTCCAAAGTTCCTTCTTTAATGCAACCGCTAAGCTTTGGAATGCTCTTCCAGCGTCTGTGTTTCCTCCTTTCTACAATGTGGATCTCTTCAAGAAACAGATAAATATACACTTGCAATCTCACCAATCCGCACACAAACACGAACACAAAACACGTTTCCCGCATGCCGCGTCCAGCCACCCTGGCTGAGCGTCATAGAGTGCACTGGTCTTGACCGGCTGTGCTCTCCTGCGTACGATTACCTTAAAAAAATACCTCTTCATACAATCTGGAGATCGCTGGTCTCGACCGGTTGTGCTCCCAACACAAACACGAACATAACACATGTTTCCTGCATGCAGCGTCCAGCCTCCCTGAACGTCATAGAGTGCACTGATTTTGACCGGCTGTACTCTCTTGCATGCGTTTACATAAATTTAAAAAAACTGAAAAGAATAGCGGGAGTGATCTGGATGCGGAAGGCAGAGGATCGAAGAGGATGGAGACTCATGTGAGAGGCTTACGTTCAGCAGTGGAAGAATACAGGTTGATGATGATGATGATGACAAAACTGCATTGATTGATTTAATTATTTTTAGGAGAACTAAATAAATTATTTAATAGATAATAATTTCATACCTTGTTTTGACATGGATCACACAGGGAACTGTTTCACTTGATGAAAGACTGTAGTTTCATGAAAAGAACTGAATAAAATGTAAAAATACCTTAATTAACTTAGACTGTGCAACTACAATTATATTTTCAAATACACAATGTGTATGTTGTCATTTTGTTAACACTGACAGACAAAGGAAAGAAAAACACCATTTATGTTTTACTAGCTGATCCATTGTAAGTTGCTGTGATCTCGGAAAAAGGATATTCAATTTCAATTTTAGAATTTTCTATTTATTTTATTAAACTTTTAAAAACATCACAAGTGATTATTTCGTTTTTAAAACAATTATTCAAAGTTATAATAAAACTATTTACAAAAAATATTAAAAAGTCCCAAAGCTCGCTAAACAGAAGACTCCACGAAATTACTTCCCCCTCAAATCTGGGCTTCTCTCACGTGTAATATATCAATATTCGAGGCGATATGTTTGAACAGTCTGACCACTCTACCAAGAGGCATAGTCTCTGGCAGGTAACTATTACTCTTAGAAGAACAAACAGTCTGTGCCTTCCTTATCCTTAAATAATTGTCAGGGACAAACAAACCGATTTTCAACAAAATATCAAGATTTCTAAACACACTGCACACTAGCTGAAAGAAATGCATACTCAAGCACACATATCTTCTAGTTCTCAACTCATTGTATCCCAACATACACTGTATAAAGTTAGATGGATACAGCCACGGATAATATCCGTACATCCTCATGTAAAGAAACCTCAGAAATTTCTTCTGAACTCTCTCCAACATGAGGTCATATTTATACTCGTGGGGAGCCCAAATAATAGATCCGCTTTCAAGTATGCTACGAACCAATGAATTGTACAGTACGACCAGTACGTTAGTGCTCGAGAAAGTTCTGGCACTACGCAGATTTTTTTTTTAAATCTTCAGTGCCCTTCCACACACAGCTTCAATGTGAGCATGAAACGTTAGCTTGCTTTCAAAGAATATGCCAAGGTCTCTGATGGATGATACTCGCGGGATGCCAATACCAACCATACTGTACCTATGGTATACCATCTTACAATTACGAGTATACGATAAAACGTACCCCAGTCAGATATATTATCTATATCTGACAGGAGAAGTCTGAACTAACTACATATTCAAGGAAACTTGTAATAATAACAAACTATTTAATTGTTAATAGTGTTCAACAACCAAAATCTAATGTGTGATTAAGGTAATTATTTCAATATTAATATTAAAATAATATAAAAAAAAAAATACCCCAAATAATACAGCATAGAACGCAAACTATTAGAATCAGCATATATTTATAACGTTCCATACAAACTGTATGAAAACTGAATTTTTTAAATATATATAAAGGGTCCGCCATCTAACGTTTTTTTTTTCAACTAGTGCTTATTTCGTGAATGGTAACACTTAGCTCATGTCTGATTTGACAGATAATTAGTTTTATCCTTCCGCTAAACGAATATGGTTGTGTATATGCTTGAACAACGCTGGGAAATATTGCGACATTACTTTGAAAATCAGACCATTTTCCTTCGAAAATGAGCAAGGAGTGGCCGTTACAGTCAATGGCGATCGTTATCGGGCCATTTTTGTTCACAAAAATTGAAGAGGAGGATATTGGCAACATTTGGTTTCAACAAGACGGCGCTACGTGCCACACAGCCGAAACTACACTCGATGTTTTGCGCCCCATTTTCAAAAGAAAAAGTTATTTGGCGGACCCTTTATATATATTTTTTATCTCAGTCAGGGATCGAACCCACATCCTTTGGCTTGGCAAGCAAAAGCTTATACTACTAAACTATACCTCCTAGCAAGTATTTGTTCTTCATCAATTTTATTATTTGTCAATCTTCAGATTAATCACGTATTATAAACAATCTTCAAAAGACAGTTTTCTCTACTTGATGTTGCGTGCGATTCTTTCAGGTTGTAATTGTAACAAAAGATGTGACTCCCAACACCACGGGAGATGGCTCTGCTGGGTTATGGGGACCCTACATTCTGGGCAAAACTCCGGAATCCAAAATTGTGTAAGAATTACATATGTTGTTTATTTTATCTTTTTTTGCCACATCCGTCCCGTGATAGTTTGCACTCAAAATTAATAATCTTACAGTTGATAATGATATTGTTTTTATTTCAATTAAGAATTACGATCTGCATTATTCCCGCTGATGGAAGACAACTCATGCTTTGTCAATGCAAGCAGGGCGCCTGTAAAATAAACTCATAAATTGCACTATATATAATCGTGTCGGAAACAACAGGGTCAGATCCTGTCTGCCAAGAAGTAGGCGACGCCGATGCCGTTACTCCCGGTCATCATCAGGTCTTCCTGGGTGCAGCTACTCGGACACAGCGCACACTCCAGAAGGTGTGACAGAGTCTGCTCCACGCCGCAGTCACATTCAGTCGTTCCGCTGTAAAACTGCAAGGCTTTCATTTGTGTCCTCGTCTTGCATACTCCGGTCCGAAGTTAGTTAAGGGACCTCCATATATTCCACCCCTGGTCGTTTCCAGGGGCTAGTAAATATTAATCATTTGGCAGTGGAAAAATAATAAGAGGTTATGTTAGGTTTCCATTTTATGACTTAATTAATCAATTTTACATAATTCTTTATCAATATTGAATATATAACTGTAATTTTAATATTATAACTGATCACATTCATAATGCACATTGGATACCGCCAATTTATTTAGTCTACTGCCGATTAATTTTATTTGCTACCAATTGATTTAACTGACTGCCAAAACCTTGAATTAGTTACTAAACAAAAAAATACAGGCCGTGTATTTTTAGCAGAGATCCAGGTGTAGATATAATTAAGATAAGCAAACAATAATCGCAGCTGACAACGATGTGGCAGTAATCTGATGCAAAGATATGATCTAGCAATACCAGTAGATATCTTTACTCGATCTGTCTGAGCTCCGTCTGCTACGGAGCTGGTTGCTGGGCGGACTCTTGTGACCGCCGTCAACTCATGCATCTTACTCTACTTTGCGGGTAGATTTATCCTCTTGTGGCTATGGACTAAGTTTCACTTCTGGGCAGACAGGACCTGACCCTGTTGCTTCCGACACAATTATATGTATAATATTTACTTACCTTTTAAGGTATTTATTACTGATCGCTTGCTTAATAATTACTGTCCATTAATTGAATTAAAAACTGCCAAAAAAAATAGTTGCCAAAATAGACTGCGCATGGTTCTTCTTCTTCTTCTTCTTCGTGTCAGCGACGTCAAATCATTTTTTTCCAATATCTGGCAACATCGATGGCTCGTGTGTTGCCCAGTATTAGGTCCTGAGGTGTGCAACTTGTTGGGCACATGGGGCAGCATCTTAGGTGTGAGGCGGTGTGCAGGTCTCCACAGTCACACAATAGTGTCTCACCCTGCCGAAGCATTCCCCACCGCTCGAGGTTGTCCTTTGTTCTACCAACTCCGGTTCTTAATCTGTTTAAGGATTTCCAGGTCCGCCAGTCAAGGCTCTTGCCAGTTGGGAGGCCTTCCTTTGGAGTAATGAAATACTCTGGTGCGATTTGTTGCCAGAGTTGGAGTCTCTCATTTTCAGGGGCGGATGTGAGAGGTTGTGTGGATTTCAGAAAGCGCATGGTTTTCAACAACTTACTGAACAAACTTGTGGGCTTAAAAGGAAGACAGGTGTAGTATCCGATAAATATTTGGATATTTAATGATTTGAACCCAGGATTCCTCTTATGAGAGAAACATTTGAGAGAGTTTATCTCTTCACCATACCGTTCAAGAACTTACAGTTTTATTTGTGCAATTTACAGACAATGGAGTGCAGAGACTCATAAGCTGTTCCTGGGGCTCTGGCAGCGAGGCGAGGCTGGAGCATGCCTGATCCCCATGTTCCGCATGGACAAGAACGCAACAACCAAGCCTTGCTGGAAGGATATAGTTTTTGGATTTCATGAATTCGATCAGGCCGATTTGAAAAGATGGAATGAAATATTCTCATCAGAGTACAAGTAAGACTGTTATAATGATTATTACATTATATAATGCTTCATAAAGTTATTGATAAAAGAAATCATTCCATAAATGTGATTATGAGACGAAAGATTGTGTATCGAGGTTTTCGGTACCAGTCAGCAAGGGCTATATCATGCTGATGTCAGTATGCACGATGGATGTTAATCATATAACATTGGAGCAAATATTACTTGAAGATGCTTTAAATAGGGTGCGAAACATGTAGCACATCAAAATTATCTTGAATGTAATAAATAAAACAAGTATTTTTATGCTTCAATATATATATATATAATCGTGTTGGAAACATCAGGGTCAGATCCTGTCTGCCCAAAAGTGGGCGACGTCGATGGCGTTACTCCCGGCCATCATCAGGTCTTCCTAGGTACAGCTATTCGGACACAGCGCAGAAGGTGTGACAAGGTCTGCTCCACGCCGCAGTCACATTCAGTCGGTCCGCTGTAAAACTGCCAGGCTTTCATTTGTGTCCTCGTCTTTGTTGAAGTCTGTTAAGCGACCTCCATATATTCTACCCCTGATTGTGTCCAGGGGCTAGGTCCTCTTTCGGGGCAATCCAAGCATTCCCCTCAGTTGCGCCTCTCCACATGCTCAGCCGCAGGGTGGCCTCATGTATCACCAGTTCCGTTGTCGACTGTAGGAAACTTCTTCTTGATTTGATGTTTTAATTACAAACCCATACATTTTCTTCAAGAGCGTCGGGCCGAAGACGTAGGGATGTAATTTTCTGTTGTGTGTTTGTGTAAAGAAAATGATTTTTTCTTCTAGATATGGTAGTTCTTTCACATCTTTGACTTGCGAGCCGAGAATTCTTCTGCCTTACTTGATGGACCGTTTCATCAAGGCTGGCGGGAAGGTGGAAATAAGTGAGGTCAAGTCCCTCCAGGAGTTTGCCAAAGGGGACTATGACATCATTATCAATTGCACCGGTCTCGGAGCCAAGGACATAGTTCCTGACAAAAAAGTCTTTCCGATAAGAGGACAAGTGGCTAGAGTAAGTAGAGTCTTATATATATTTTTATGTAAATACATACAGGATATCGAAAGATTGTAATAGTGTTGCTAAAGTCTCATCTGTGGATTCTATGACGCTTACCATGTTACATATGGGTAACCGCTGCATGTAGAGTATCAATCCGTCAACGACTTAGACTATAGCCGATTAACTGTTCAACCAGATCCCTTAAATGTTGATAGATTCCACGCAAGGGAGGCTCAGTTCAGGCACGAACTCCACGAATTTGTTTGGAAGAATAATTTGTTGAAGTCGTCTGTTTGATGAGCATTGGGACTTTCTGTTGCTCGTCTTCATTGCTGTGTTTTTAACTTTTTTCTAATAAATTATTAATTCTACTTGTATTATCGTATTTCAGTATCACATGAATTTTGTTATTTGTAATGTTATTGAAAGAAAAAATAAATAAATTGAAATTTGAAAAAAAAACGATAAATGAGCTAGATTTTTAGAGTCTAGAGAAGTGTTATCTAATTACCACATTTTTGATGACAGGTTCATGCACCCTGGATGTATCATGTCTTGTTGGATGACTCGGATGATGGAAACTATATTATCCCTAAGTAAGAGAAAAATTATTTTGTATAATTATTTAAAATAATATTTTTTATGTCCACAACATCAGGTTGCAAGCAAACTCCAGGCAGGGGTCAGATTATCAAAAAGCTCACGGTGTAAAGATATCTAGGCTTACATGCAGGAGAGCATAACCTGCAGCTGCCTTTCTTTCATCAGGCCTCGGGTACTCCACGTGCTGGAATACCATCGGAATCTATACACCCCTTTATTAAGTGTCTCAAGACCGTATGGAAAACATACTGATATCAGCTTGATATAGCTCTTTTAGGCTGATGCCGTAAAGCCTCGAAAAACGATCTTTCGTCTTTTATTTTTTTCGCTCGCCTGATATGCACATCTAATAATATAAGTTTTAATTATATAATATTACGCAGGCGTTAGCATACGCCATTTTACTTGTTATGACAGTTGCTCCATTTCATGTTGCTGCAACTGTCATCTTTAATTTATTTTTTTGCCGCGACTGTCTTGGGGCGCTAGATGTCAGCAGTCGCCCATCAACTGGCGCCCGGCCATACCGGTCGGGCGTAGAAATCAAGTCTTTAAAATAAACACAAATTGTGCTTCGAAAACAAGTTCTTTGTAGTGTCAATCTACTCCTGCATCCTGCCACCCACTAATTCGATATCCAATTCAGAGAGGAGGATATCAATACATCAAAGATAGTACTTATTATACCTAGGACTAAAGCAAGTTAACTTTAGGTCACTTTTGGTTTATGCACTGGAATGAGGAATGCAGTTGGTACTCATAATTATCACAGTACGAAGATGTATTCTAAGAAAATGCATAGTATTTTAGTCATATGTGTTGGGAAAGTAATCTATATTTACTGTATGTTATATACTTGTTCTGTTATGTGCCATTGTTTATACACTGAAGCATGAAACCCTGCACATACAACGAATTTGAATATTGTATTGAATGTAGTGTTGACTGTTTCAGCATGAACAATGTCGTTTTGGGAGGAACTCACCAAGAGGGCGATAGCAACTTATCTCTGTGTCCGAAAGATGGAAAGTTTATCTTCGACGGGTGTCATCGTTTAGTACCAGGTCTAAAGGTATGCTTTATTTACTTTTCACCATTTGTTAAATTAAGTCAATGTAATTTATCTTCATACTTCCACGACACTTCCACATCCGACATTGGTGACCCCAACGTGATCGGTGCTATAGTACTTAAAGCGACCTCTGGAGACGTTTTTTTTATGTAAACATATACAGAAGAATACAGATGGTGATAGTAATTCTGAAGTCTCATCTGTGGAATTCTATGAAGATAACCATAGTGCATATCGCTAAGCGCTGCATGTGGAGTGTTGATCAGCCAAGTTCATAGACTACAGCCCGAGGTTCACGCATCATACTTATTGTTATTGGAATTTACTATGAATGGGTGATCTTCACGGGACGACTTTCGTCTACCACCAATTTTAATTAATAGGCTATGACTGGCAATTTATGGGTGACGGATCTTGGGATTTGGAATTTGATCCCTCACCTGTAAAATGCCCGTCATAGCCTATTAATTCGTTCGTAGTAAATTCACCCGTTCGTAGTAAATTCTTGTAATAATAAGGATGGTGCGTGAATCTCGGGCTGTACTCTATGACGTTGGCGGATCGACACTCCACATGCAGGGCTTAGCCATATGCACTATGGTAAGCGTCATAGAATTCCACATATGAGACTTCAGAATTACTATCACCATCTGTCGGAATGCTCCTGTATGTGTTTACATAAAAAAAAATGATTTGGTCTGCTGATGTTTTTTGTCTAGATAAACAGACAAAATATGCTGATTTCAGTTGATTGTTGTGTTTTAACATGGCGGTTAAAAAGTCAGGTGTGCTTTAACTTATATAGAGTTATGTCTAGACTGGACTTTACCCGCCTCACACCCGCATCACACCGAAGGACAGTTAAGTCTCCTTGATGATGCGCTCATTCAGATTATGATCAGTTAGCAACTGATAAGTCCAGTGGGAGTCCCCTCTGAACAATTGCTAAAAGAAAGAACCTGTAAAAGAGATTAGAATCGCATTGAGATGGAGATGGAAGATAGATTCTCTCACCGAAAATACGAGCAAAGATTGTAAATGTGTGGATTTTTTTTTTATTGGCCACAAAGTCTGCATGTCCGATAGGGCCGAGGCGATTCCCTCGAACTGCATCGAAAAGGACTCCTCTTTCTAACGAGAGGAACTGACAGTTCCAGAGAATGTGCTCTGAGGTCTGGCAGGGGGCGCCACATGAGAGTTATGTATATACATGAATTGGAGTGTTTTACTTGCAGAATGCTGAGACATTGTTTGAATGGGTGGGTCTCCGTCCCGGGCGAGAAAGTGTCAGACTGGAGAGAGAGGACATCAAAGTGAGGCGTTCTGGTACAGAGGAAAACGTGGTGGTGATACACAACTATGGGCACGGAGGCAGCGGAGTTACCCTCTTCTGGGGCTGTGCTGATGAGGTCGTCCAGCTCCTTAGCGACGCCATCAATGTCAACATTAGATGCAGACTGTGAACGGACATTGAATAATTATATATTTTTTATTGTAACTTAATGAATTTTAAATAAAAAGAAATAAAAAATACAAATATCACATTTAAATCATCTGACTGAACGCGTTTCTTCTCTCATTCATAGTAAATTCCTCTAATAATAAAGGTGATGCGTGAATTTCGGGCTGTAGTCTATGACGTTGGTAAATCAACACTCCACATGCAGCGCTTAACCATATGCACCGTGGTGAGCGTCATGGAATTTTACAGACTAGACATCAGAATTACTATCACCATCTGTCGGTATTCTCTTGTATGTGTTTACATAAAAAAAAAATTTATGTATTTTAATATTGTGTGTTTATATTTGTTCAATTGGCTTATGCTTTTGCACTTGTTTTTTATTTAACTTGCGATAATATGTTCCTTTATATATTTTTAAATACCGATTTGAATCTCTTTATTTATTTATGATAGATATCTCAATCATTACATCATTATTATATCAGTATTTGTGTGCGCTCTTTTATGACCGAATGGTCATTCCAAAAGCGCTTTTTCGCCTCTCTGAGTAAAAAGGTGGATCTTGAGTCTGCTTCTGAAGGATGCCTCCGCTTTAAGTTCTCTTATACTTTCCGGCAGCGAGTTCCAGGCCATTGGTGCCGCGTAGCTGAAAGCACGATTGCCAAAGACCGTGCTAGGACTACACCCCGTCCGCTGCAGGGTGCTTCTATTTGCTCTGGCTGATCTGAATGTCTCTCTTATCTCCGAAGGCTTGATCAGTTCTGTCAAATAGCCCGGTGCAGTTCCGTTGATAGCCAAATAAAAATAATAATAAATTTACAGATTCTTATTTACGGCTGTGAATCTTAGTATCTCACCAATATATAATGCAGCCATATAATGGGATTCGAGAGCAGATGCCTGCGTATAATACTGGGGGTACGATTGTTTGACTTTGTGAGGAATGACGAGGTGAGAAAACGGACAAAGCAGCCTCTTATAGTACAATCGGTCAAGAGGCGAAGGTGTACCTGGCTGGAACATGTATTAAGGATTTCGCAAGATGCTGCCTTTTTTTCAAGCCCCCGGGCTCGCGACTTTCTGGAAGGCCGTCACTATGCCGGCAGTCATAGCTCAATGGTCAAAGCGTTTGATTTGCAAGCCAAAAGCCGTGGGTTCGATCCCCGACGGAGATTAAAAAAAAAGATTTTTAATCGATTTCTGAGCTCTAAAATACCCCCGGTTGGTGCAAGTTTGATCCATCACCCGTAAAATGTCAGTCATAGCCAATTAATTAAAATTGGTGGTAGACGAAAGTCGTCCCGTGAAGACCACCCATTCATAGTAAATTCCTGTAATAATAAAGTATGATGCGTGAATCTCGGGCTGTAGTTTGTGACGTTGGCGGATCAACACTCCACATGCAGCGTTCATCCATATACACCATGGTAAGCGTCATAGAATTCCACAGATGAGACTTCAGAATTACTATCACCATCTGTTTACATAAAAAAAAAATATACATGTATGTACTCGGCAGAGCTTACTTGGGATGAGGCGAAGATTATGGCGGCTGACAACTTAGTGGCGGCGGTTTGTGAATGCCATATGCTCTAGTTAGGGTAACGTACATGGTATGATGATATTATCAATTAGATTTTTAAGATAGCAGGGTGATAAGCCTGAGGCTTTAAATCAGCATTCTGATATTTTTTATAAGTTTTATAGAAGTAAAGTAACAAATACGAGTAAACTCCTCATAATACTTAATTACATTATTTATATTTAAAAAATTGTTTTTCAATTAGGTATATTATATACTATTTTTGTCATACTTCATAAGCTGCCAGATGCAAAGGTCTATCCGCTCTAGGAGCTCTTACCCTAATATTCCAATTTTAAAAAACTGCAGGTCATTCAGAACAAAGCCATAAAAATCATTTATAATACAGTCCGCTTAAATGGGACACATCGGGACTTGGGCACTTTGTCCCAATTAAGCGGCTGTCCCAATTAAGCGAATTTCACATTTTTTTAAATTCATTTATTTGGTTTTGGCAACTAAGGCCATTAACCAGTAATACACACATAAAATTAAACAATGCATTATTTTTTCAATAATTTTATTTTATAAACTCTTGGAAACTGTAAATGACATATAGGTTATATAAATTATCATATAAATTACAAATATGTAATATAAGTTTTAAGAAAAAAAAATCCTAATTAAAATAATAAACGGGTAGGTACATACAATTTAATTCAAAAATGAGTCAAGTGTAGTCTGTATTTTATTTTTGTAACTTAAAACTTAACTTAACACTTCTGCAAAATCAGCACAGATATTCAGTGCGGATGTAGGGCTCCCTTCATTCCCTTCCTGCATAAAATAACGCTGTAACACGGCCATACATTTTTTTGCCTCCTGGTTAGTCACAGGCACAGATTTTGATTTAATACCTTCTACAATTGAATCCTCACAGTCTTCATTATCATCGTAACATGGTAAATTGTTATATATTCTTAAAAATTCTTCATAATTAATAATAGGAACTTGCAACATATCCTGATTTTCTTCAATTAAGTGGAATGTTGTCCCAATTAAACATATAAATTTACTATTGGTTTCTTGGTTTGGTTTCTGTTCTTTGAGATTTGTCCCAAATAAGCGGCTGTCCCAATTAAGCGGTGTCCCAGTTAAGCGGAATCGACTACTCCATTTCGCACTAACCTCAAACGTCTCTATACCCGACGCAATATTCCCACTATTCAACAACTCTTTCAAAAACTTACACATCATTTCTACATCAACACTAAAACTCAATTTAATCTTTTAATTAACATACAGGGCAACAGATTTTTCTACCTCCTCCTCTCCATCAATGGAGTCTCGGGACTAAATTTTTATCGTTTATTTCTTATTTCTTGTTTAAAATTAGTTCTTGTAATTAATTTTTTATTTAAGTGTAATTTAGATGAAATTTTACTGTATTACTTGTATATTCATGCTATTTTTATGTTTATTAGTTTTTAAGTAAAGAAATACAAGAAAAATCTGTAAACTTAATATAAATTAAACATATATGTCTAATGTAAGCTATTTACGATGGATAAATAAATTTAAAAAAATAAAATATAAATAAAAAGTCCATATGAAAAAAATGTTAACATGGCACACCTATGATATCATGCTTTGAATTGATTCAGTGGTTTTATATATGTTTAATAGAAATGTGCTTACCCTTCTGCTCAAATATAATAAGAACAAAAGTATTTATTGAATATGTACATATTCAATATTGTTGGTGTCTTACGTGGGTTCTTGCATCAATGCGTCACCAAGAGACTAAAGAAAATTTGAAAAGAATAACAACAGACAGTCACTGAGTAGAGAATTAAAAAACAAAATTCATTAAAATTAATTATAATGTTTGTAATATCATACCACGTCACGTCACGAACAATGAGGTTCTCAGGATAATTAAGGAAGATAGGCACCTAGTAAGAACCATCTCAGAGAGGCGATCGGTCACATCATGCGCCACGATGGTCTTCTTCATGATATTGTGGAGGGGATGGTTGAGGGTAGAAACTGTAGAGGGCGCCCTAGACCTGGAGTATTTGCAGCAAGTGTTCGAGGACATGAGTTTTAGCTCTTGTGCTGAGCTGAAGAGGGTTGCGGAGGACCGAGAGATCGAGATGCAAGATTCTGTTGCTGCAAACCAATCCACCGGATTGATACTACGAAGAAGATAATACAGTCGATTCCGCTTAATTGAGACACCGCTTAATTGGGACAGCCGCTTATTTGGGACAAATCTCAAAGAACAGAAACCAAACCAAGAAACCAATAGTAAATTTATATGTTTAATTGGGACAAAATTCTGCTTCATTGGGACAGGAAATTTTAAGCAATAAAGTAAATCAGGATATGTTACAAGTTCCTATTATTAACTATGAAGAATTTTCAATAATGCATAACAATATACCATGTTACGATGATAATAAAGACTGTGAGGATTCAGTTGTAGTGTTATTTTATGCAGGAAGGAAATGAAGGGAGCCCTACATCCGCACTGAATATCTGTGCTGATTTTGTAGAAGTGAAATGTTACAAAAACAAAAGACAGACTACACTTGACTCATTTTTGCATTGAATTAAATTGTATGTACCTACCCATTTATTATTTTCATTAGGATTTTTTTTTTCTTAAAACTTATATTACATATTTTTAATTTATATGATAATTTATATAACCTATATGTAATTTACAGTTTCCAAGAGTTTATAAAATAAAATTATTGAAAAAAGTGCATTGCTTAATTTTATGTTTGTATTACTGGTTAATGGCCTAAGTTGCCAAAACCAAATAAATGAATTAATAAAAATGTGAAATTCGCTTATTTGGGACAGCCGCTTAATTGGGACAAAATGCTCGAGTCCTGATGTGTCCCAATTAAGCGAAATCGACTGTATATATATTTTTAAATTAATTAAAAGACATTACTCTACTGGCCTCTTTAGAGTCGTTTTACTCACGGACCCTTTTTTGGGGGAATTTTAAACCTTTCGTTACAGCTCGGTGGAATACAAATTATACTGTCAATACGGCGTGAATTTTTCAAACCATTTTTTTTGCTTAAAACTAGTATTTGAAGCATAAATGTACTTATCTGACCTATTTTCATTTATCACATTGGTTCTTGTATCCTTTACATATCAGATGATGCATTAAAAACTATTATATTTAACAAACGTTCATTATGTAACTCCATACATGTAGTGGCATAGACACATGTGGTTTACAGAAAAATCGCTCTTGTGACGAAACCTTACGATATTTATTTACATGCTTTATATATTCCCGTAAAGAATACATGTAGGTTCTTCAGGGGAATGACTGCAGTTTCAAGTTCCTGCAGTGGATGTCACAATGAGTACTGAAAGTAGCAAAACGATTTATCACGGCTCCCGGTGTCTACGGTAGGAGAATCTTGGACGGCATATATCGACAACCGATGCGAAAGGGTTAAAAGCCCCTGCAACATTTGTTACTTATCCTATAGAGTTTATACAAATATGACATCTTTACTATATATAATATATACTATAAATGTTACCGCTATTGCAAAACAAAAAAAAACACTCTCTGTGATCCAGTATAAGGTAACTTTACCGATTTCTAAAGCATCAGCAACACGATCGTGAAAATTTTGAGAGGAAGCAATGATCCGCCATTTCATTTCCGGTGAAATTATTCACGCAAACACATGACAAACACACGCGATTCACCCTCGAGAACATTTTTCTTTATCTCTTTGGCATTATAGAATCAAATAATATCAAATTCCAACAAAAAAACGTTAGTAACATAAAAAATAAATTCGCAGATCGATCGAAACACTGCACACATACAATGCTTGAGAGAAATAATCATACTTGTATTCGATTCACTTCGAATTCAAATTATTTTGTTTTTCGAAGAATACGAGAAGAAAAATTTAAAAAATCGAATGAAATATTACTCCCCAGTCCCTTTAAAATAAGATGATAAAATTGCACTGCGTATCAAGTTATGGTTTCTCAAGTATAATAAAAAAAATAGCAAATCTTATTGCAGCTCTGCATTAATACTGTCAGACCTGTCAAAATGATGTTGGCGCTCTCAAATGTCAAACAATAAAACGTACCCCGTGCGTCTGTATCAATCACCACTATTGACAGAGTACTGACACTGGTACACTGTCAACAGTGGTGTTTGAGGGTAAACTCATTGGGTATTCGGCAAACAGTGATTCTGCTAAGAAATCAGTATATAAGCCACCAATTACATACTGCAAATCACATTCATTCTGCAATAACAAGCTTTACAATGAACAAGTTCGTGTTTCTCTTCTTCGCCTTCTTCCTCGTGGTGAGTTTCTTCTTCTTGTTCTACTCTATCTGAACATTCTCTGTTATCACCTCCTGCACCTTCGCAGGATCTTCTCATACGAATAAAATCTTTAAATACATTTTTATCATTTATTTGTTACTATATTATATTATATTTAAAGTTGATATCATCTCGATATAGTCCTGACAGGCTAGTGCCAAAAAGTCTTAATATACGATCTTTCATCACTTATTTTTGTTCGTTCGTCGAACGCATACATATATAAAAATGATAGTAACATAAAACGTGGCTCTATATTACTGTTTTGTTTATTGTGACAGATCGCTACCTATCATGGGGGCACTACCTGTCACGCCATTAGTTCCACAAATGTCCACTATATTAGAGAGACCCCATTAATTTTGTCCTTTTTTTCGCATCCAGCTCCTCGCAGCACAGGGATCCAGTGCAACAGGATCAGGATCAGAATCAACCGAAGTGGTTCGCAATCCTAACTGCGCCACTTCCACTGAGATGGTGGACATGGACAACTGCTGCAAGAAAGGAGGAAAGTTCTACAAGCAGAAGAAATGCACTTGCTACGGAAACTGGAAGAAACGCTGCCGCCCCTTCTCCAAGGAAAACAGCTGCAGAACCAAGCACTGGTCCAAGCATTGTTAAACCAAAGACTAAAGCAAATTTGTTAATGTTTGTTTAGTTGTAATTTATTAATTTATTTGGCTTCTATCTCCGGCAGTAGTATTGCAAAATATGACTGCAAGTAATTTAAAAATGTATGAAAATAATAAAGAATCAAAATCATTTAAAAAAACATTTTTTTTTATGTGTACATGCATTTATCACTACACGTTGAAGCGTCTGGCTATCTATCTGGCCTCCTTAAAAGAGGTTGATTATTTTTTTATACAATTTATACATGTTTTAATTTCTTTTCCTTCAATGACATTGCAATATATACTATTTTAATTCGTTATTGAAGTACTAACGTAAGTGTGACGATGTAAATGTATTGACACATTTAGTGCCAATGACCTCACACTCAGAACAAGTGTCGAATACATATGCACTACTGCTGTTCTGTGTAGGGCTCCCAAGAAGGTTCTCCAGCTCGTGGTTCGAGAAACTAGAGGCCCTGAATGCTCTCTCCGTGGATGCTCTCTCTCTCCCACGAGCAGTCTTTCCGGGGAAGTTTACCACTCGGATATGAGTCGCGCCTCTTCTGATGGAAAAAGGCGTTCAGC
Source organism: Glossosoma conforme (assembly GCA_022606575.1). Taxonomy (NCBI): domain Eukaryota; kingdom Metazoa; phylum Arthropoda; class Insecta; order Trichoptera; family Glossosomatidae; genus Glossosoma; species Glossosoma conforme. The sequence goes on from JAGTXR010000249.1 coordinate 553,285, forward strand.
ACGTCGGGTGATCCGCGGTTCTGCAGCTCCTTCGAAGAAGGTTGCCGGAGTGAAGATGGCGTATCTTCACGCCAAGGGTCTTCACCCGGATACAACAGCTAATGACTTGCAGAGCTTCTTGGCAGCGACCGCTGCATTCAATCCCTCTTGGATGACCATCAGGAGGATTATCAGCAGACGGACGCTGTCAACTTCTTTCAAAGTCGTGGTCATCGCAACTTCACTGGAGTCTCTCATGGAGCCTGAAGTGTGGCCTGAAAAGACCATCGTTCAATCCTGGATATGTGTAAGACGAAAGAATCGCAGTGAACAGTGGTTGAAACCAGTTTAAGTGAAGATATTGACATATTTGGTGTAATATTACTTTAGATTCAGTGCTGGCGTTGATAGATGCAAAATGTTGGACGTTTGACGTTGTGACAATAATGCCTTGTTATTTGTGGGTCATCCATGATTTACTTATGACAGGGTTTTTGTTGTTACGAGTCAACTAAATGCATTGAATCTCCTAACGCTTGTTCTGGGTGTGAGGTCATTGACACTAAATGTATCAATACATTCACAGGGCCACACTTATACACTTATAAGTAAAAATTCTTCAATAATGAATTAAGATGCAAAAATATTTTGTAATATTATTGAAGCAAATAAAATAATTGAATAAAAATTGAATAAATGCAAATAGTTAGGATTTGTGACAAAAAAAAACATGTCATAAGTATATCATGGTTGACACACAAATAACACGGCATTATTGTCACAAAATCAAACGTCCAACATTTCGTATCCGTCCACACCAGCACTGAATCTGAATCAATATCACACTAAATATGTCAATATCTTTACTCAAGTTGGTTTCAACCACTGTTCATTGCGATTATTTCGTCTTACACGTATCCACGGTTGAACGATGGTCCTTTCAGGCTACACTTTAGGCTCCATGAGAAACTCCAGCGAAGTCGCGATGACCCTGACTTTGAAAGATGTTGACAGCGTGCGTCTGCTGACAATCCTCTTGATGGTCATCCAAGAGGGATTGAATGCAGCTGTCGCTGCCAAGAAGCTCTGCAAGTCATGTTCAGTCTCTTCCAGGCACAGTACACTATGGAGACCCCTGGGATATTGTTGATCTTATGTAAATATTCCCAGGGTGCTACTATGTATATGATAACACAAATCAGAAGCAAAACATATTCTTGAAGGTTCACAGGTTTTTGTTGTTCTGAAGTTATGTCTGCTTAGATTTTAGGTGTTATTTCTGAGGTGGTCATTTGATCCCTTTCAGCGAGACATATATTTTTCTTCACTACCTTCAGCTTTAGAAGGCTCTTTCAAGATTTTTATTTCCTTTCTGAAACCATCACGATCTTAATCATACTAAACATCCAAAGTCGCGATGACCGACTTTGAAATATGTTGACAGCGTCTGCTGACAATCCTCCTGATGGTCATCCAAGAGGGATTGAATGCAGCGGTTGCTGGCAAGAAGCTCTACAAGTCATCAGCCCATGTATCTAGATGAAGACCCTTGGCGTGAATATACGCCATCTTCACTCCAGCAACTTTCTTTGAAGGAGCTGCAGAACCGCGGATCACCTAACGTGCTGAACGTCGATGTCTTTCCATCAGGAGAGGCATGACTCGAAGCAGAGTGGTGAACTTCCCCGGAAAGCTTGCTCGGGGGAAGGAGAAGACATCCACGGAGAAAGCATTCAGGTCTTCCAGTTTCTCGAACGATGACTCTGGCTTAGAACGGGAGTCTTTAGGATCCTTGCTCGGAACAGCAGGGGCTCCTTGGATAGTACATTCCGAGGACCCTCTTCGGAGGCTTCACTGGAAGTAGCGGCTCCACTGACGGCAGACTCGGAGTCTCTGCTGTCACAGTTGAGCGACGGCGAGACAGGAATGGTGACAATTTCAGCGAAGGTAGCCGGAATTTTTTTGCACGCTCGAGGCAAGTGCCTTCTGCGGGAATACGGGAGACTTGTTGGGTTGAGTGGAGAGTCCACACCAACGGATGTCGGTGTATCCTCGTTTTCTCCACACAACGGCCTTTAAGAGCCGCTCCAGCAGCAATCGGAGTTCGTTTAAGCGCCGATGTATTTACGCGATGTCGCAACTGCAACTGGGAGTCATCCTGTAGGTAGGATGACAAGACACGTCCGCTTGATTCGAGTGTCCAGCGACGAAATTTTTTTGCAGGGGGTCGGCCAATGCTTCGTTTGCCAGTTCTTGGGCACCACTCCAATACTTCTAATTCCCACCGACTGTCGTCTCTTCAACATATTTATTTTTATTTTTTATTAGATATGTCCTGCCCATTGCTACTTGAGTGTACCTATTCGTTGGGAAGAATAGTGGGAGTAGCCTGGATGCGGAAGGCAGAGTATCGAACAGGATGGAGACTCATGCGGGAGGCTTACGCTCAACAGTGGACGGATGCAGCCTGATGATGATGATGCAAACATTCAAATTCACAGTAAACATAATCTTATATGACATTTCTGAAAAAAAAAACGGCAGACGCTTTCTCGACTCAGCGTGCGGAGCAAATGGTCATTGGACAGCGTTGAGTAATGAAATAAACAATTTTTTCAAGTTTCGTGTTTCGATTCCCATCGTTTGCCGTTTATTTTTATCCGATTTATTGATGAGAGAAATATCTTATAAGATGATGTTTGCTGTGAATTCCTTATGTGTGTGTAAATTTTTGAATATTGGTTTTATCTTTAACGCTTTCGCATCGGTTGACGGCGTATGCCGTCATAAGATTCCCCAACCGTTGACATCGGTTGACGTTATATATCGTTTTTCTACTTTCTTAGAATAGTTTTTATGCATCATCTGACATTTATGCTTCAAATACTAGTTTTATAATTGACAGTATAATTTGTATTCAAACCGAGCCGTAATGAAAAGGTTAACGATTTATAAATACATATCAGAATATTGAAATATAATCTATATAAATAAAAATGAATGTCTGTCTTTCTGTCTGTCTTTGATGCATTCCGACACCACTAACCCGATTGCGATAATACTTTGTCGAATTATTGCTGATATTAGAAGGAAAAAGATAGGATACTCAAAATTTGATTTAATTACAAAAATTAATTGAATATTTACGTAAAACATGTTTTCATACAAGACTTTTGTAATACAGAACGGCCGATTTAGAACATTGTGTTTCCT